>JAJKFI010000003.1:47705416-47787023 GCA_029204185.1 Lerista edwardsae
GTTCCTATGTAGTATTGTTCTTTGCAGCATCGCACTTTCCTTTCACTGGGGAAAGGAAACTGGGGTTAGGTTGGCATAAACTAAGCCAGCAAAGTTTGGCCAGCACAAGGGCCACCATAAAGTGTGTTTGGACTACTCTCAGAGTCAGAGGATGGCTCATGTCTGTGTGCTGGCCTCTCTGACTCCGAGAGTGGTCCAAACATACTTTACGGTGACCCTTGTGCTGGCCAAACTTTGCTGGCTTATCTTATGCCGGCCTAACTCAGTTTAGGATTGAGCTCTAAATAAAAACAGAATTTCTTGTAATGCATCACTGCCAACTTCTACAGCAGACTGTCTGGCAAATCCACCCGCAAAGATTTCACAACTTAATGGTGGGTCTCAGCAAAATATTTGGACATCCTGTAAGAGTCAATATGGAATCACATCTGTCCTGCTTGTACCCATTTCATCTTGGTTTTCTTCCTTGTCTGTCCAGAATATGATTTTTTTCTCAATTTATACAGCTCATGAAAAATGTAGTCTGTTCGCAATGTTTCAGCTGTATAGAAAACACCTCAATGCAGTGGTATTCAAATTTTTTAGACCAGGACGCACTTTTTAGAATGGCACTCGTGTCGGGACCCACCAGAAGTGATGTCATTAACCTGGAAGTGATGTCGTGGCAGGAAGTTACATCATCAAGCAGGAAGTGCTTTCATTGTAACATCACAAAACGACACTCCTGAAATGCAAATTGGCATTCTTGGACTGCAGCAATTGTACAACCTGACATCAGGAAACGACACACCAAGTGGTCCACATCACAATTTGAATAACACTGCCTTAATGCATTACTTACATTTTGGCTTTGTCAGAAATGTTTCCTTGGGTGCTTTGCCAACAGCAGACCTCCCAGCCACATACAAATAGCAGGCATCCCTTCTACCCACTGGAGCTTAATTCCCAACATGAGATGTGAGTACATTTGAGTACATAATGTATCTGGACATCATTCCCTTGGGTGTGACAGTCCTGTCAATCTCAGATACAGAAACATACACATGTAATGAGTCAGATCAATGGTCCACTTTGTCCAGATGGGCCATGTTTGTCCATGGTCTTAGGCAGAGAGGGACTTTTCCCATTTGGAGATTCCAAGGATGCCTGGAACCCCACATACTTTACCACTGAGCTATGGACCCAGAGCCCAGATACATCAGGACACTATACTTTTTGACTGACAAATCCTGTCCCCTAATCCCAAATGACTTGTGGCCCAGTAGCCTAGCATTGGGAACATGCAATAGCACTGAGAAACATGCAATCTGCAATGCTTACATTTATTGAGTGTGGAATTGTGTCATCTATTTCCAGTGCACTCTTAAACTTGGTCCAAATATTGTCACACTGAAAATCATTAAAAAACTTCAGTAGCATTTGACCAACCCAAATACGTAACTTAATACTTCTACTGTTGTTGCTCTTAGGTTTAAATAGCCTTTGCTTTCCCACTGGAAAATAGGGATCTGTTCTGTTCTGCCCTCCAGTGTAAAAATATGAACTGACTCCTAACTGGGGCATTATTGCGATTTTTCCCCTTAGCAGAGTTCCTGCAACTTTAACCCAATATTCAGTGGTTGAAACTGTTTCTGAGAAAGAGAGGAAGTGATGGGGATGGTAAGTTTCACCAGTTGAACATCAGCCTTTCACACCACTGTAAAAAAACAACAACCCACATGAGCTTTCTGACAGGGAAAAAGGTAGCATCTCGACTCCACACTCAGTTACAATAGCCTTGCCATGGGCATCTATTCTCAAACTTTAGCATTGTTTTTCATACAGAAGTGCCTTGCTAGCTGCTGCACAGGAATGAGGAAGTTGAACGGGCTGTTCTAAACACAACCAATACAAAAAAAAAAAAAAAGGCAGAAAGCGAAATGCAGAACTCAACCCCCCAACATTATAACTGCAATTCCCCATAAACTTAGCCTAATGAACCTGCAGTCACCAACCACCTATTTGGCCAGGTCTTGCAGTTTTGGCAGCTGAAATGGAAATCAACTTGTCTCTTTCTTAAATTAAATCCGTTTCTAACGTGAATCGCTATAAGCGGAAGAGAGAAGGAGCGCGCGCCTTGTGGCACTTCAGAGCCGAGCGGATTTATCGCAGCCGAAGTTTTCGCCGACTGGAACCCGCTTCATCAAATGCGGCCCCGACCTACGAAACCCAACGGCTGCTCCCAGAAACCTGTCCGTCTCGACAGGGACCGCGAGACTCGAGGCGAACACGCAGCTCCTGGCGCGGTCCCGCATCCAAAACATTGGCGCGTGGCAACACGGCAGGGCGCGCGAGGTGGAGAGCGCGGCTGCCGAGGGAGGGTGCCTGTCCCGAGGGAACGCGGGCACGTTCTCCCCTTCGTGCGGGCTCACCTCAAAAGCGGGAGTGCTCTTCCTCGTGGCTCGTCTTCTCTCGTCCCGGGGAGTCCACGCCTTGCGGAGAAAAAGGAACCTCGGTCGGCGCGCGGGGACCTCCTTGCCGACAGAAGCGGTTAAAAAATGCCAATAAAAGAATAATAAAGCCCAGAGGAGGAATCCCAGACCCGCCGGTTAAGAGCGCTCCATGTCAACGCCGCGGGTCGAAAAAGGCTAGTCGTCAGGAGCGACTGCGCGGGAGCCTCTCCGGCTTGGCTCCTGGCTGGGGGAAAAGGACGCCTCGCGCGCGCTGTCACTGTCAAGGCTCGTGCGCGGACTTGGCGGTCCCCCAGCCTCCTGCCTGCGCGCGCGCGCACAGGCACACACACACACACACAGAGGCACAGACGAGCGCGCGCGCGTTCCCGCCCCCTGCGACTTTGCCTCCCTCTCACTTCCTAGCTGGAAATTCCCACTGACGTTGTGAGAGCGAGAAAGAAACACCCGCCCGAGGGAGGGAAGGAAACGGAGAAGGTACGGCGGCGGGGGCGGCACCGTCGGTACGGTGTCTGTGGGGCAGCAGGGACGTGCCCCGACGCGTAACCCCAGCCCACACTGCGGATTTACTCGGAAGTCAGGAGGCTCGCCGTACGCAGTGGGACGCATTCCCATGTAAGTGTACGCAGGATTCCAGACAGCCGAACAAGCCAAAAACAAATGGAGTCCCAGGAAGGAATTATATTTTGTTTTTTTATATATTTCTAGATTTGGTCTTACATATCTTGGGAGGAGGCAGGCGGGGAAATCTCTTGCAGGTCAGCTGGCCTTCTAGCCCCGCCCTTTTAACCATCCCCTCTTCCTCTTTTCTTCAGAAGGGAAGAACAAAAACATTGTAATATAAGCACAGGCATGCTCTGGTATCCGCTGGTGTTCCATTTTGGACCCCACCGTGGATACCTGAAACTGTGGACACTTGGACGGACGCCTTTGTCAAGCTAGGGGAACATCAGTGGTTTTGCTGCAACAAGTAAAAAAAAAAGAAGTTGTTTAATGTTCCCCTATCTTTTGGGGGGACATGGTGGTGCTGCGAGTTAAACTGCTGAGCTGCTGACCGGAAAGTTGGCAGTTTGAAACCACGCAACAGAGTTTGCTGCTGTCACTTGTCCCAGCTCCTGCTAACCTAGCAGTTCGAAAACATGTAAAAATGCGAGTAGATAAATAGGTACCACTTTGGTGCAGAGGCGTACCAGGGCGAAACCGTGCCCATGGTACACAACGTCATGACGTCATGACGTTGCGGGGTGTGGCTTCTGTCCACCATGTCAGCTAACATGGTGGGCAGAAGCCAAGCCCCGCCTCCTTGTCTCCTGGCAGAGCCGGGGGCGCGCCGTACCGCGGCTTGCCAGCTTTTCCTGGCTCCCACTGGCACTTTAAGGCCAGCGGGAAGCAGGAAAAGACGGCAAGCCGCGGCGCACCTCCCGGTTCGCAGAGTCGGGGGGCGTGCAGCTTCTCCTGGCTCTGGCTGCCACTGGCACTTTTAACGCGAGCGGCAAAACCCGAGCCGCG
The DNA here is from genome assembly GCA_029204185.1 of Lerista edwardsae. Classification (NCBI taxonomy): domain Eukaryota; kingdom Metazoa; phylum Chordata; class Lepidosauria; order Squamata; family Scincidae; genus Lerista; species Lerista edwardsae. Next base: position 47,709,376 of record JAJKFI010000003.1, read on the forward strand.
ACGTTGCGGGGGGCGCGGCGGTGCGCAATGTTGCGGGGGGCAGGGCCCGGGGGGCGCCACGGCGCCCCCTAAAGAATGGCACCCATGGCTCCTGCCATGGGTTGCCACAGGTAATATATGCCCCTGCTTTGGTGGGAAGGTAATGGCGTTCTGTCATGCACCTGGGCGTATAGTCATGCTGGCCACATGACCATGGAAACTTGTCCTCGGCTTAGATACGGAGATGAGCACCACCCCCTACAGTCGGTCAAGACTAGTCCATTCGGTCGTGGGGAAACCTTTACCTTTTTAATGGGCATCCCAGTATCCATGGTATCCGTGGATAACTGAAATTGTGGATACCCAATCAGTGGACACTGGGGCATGCCTGTACAGCTGTAAGCAATTCTAGGGTGCCTGTACACATTTAAAATTAAGATGCAGGACTTTCCTTTCAGGCAGATTCCCCAGGCAGACCTGAACTCTGGCACCTTAAAGAAAAAAGAAAAAAAAAAAGGGCAGAAAAAGTTTGAAGCCCGCCTCCCATGACAGCAATCTGAAATTTTTTTTTTCCTCCTTTAAAATTGATCATATAGAGTAGAATGGTATTTCTATAACTGTTAGGGCCAAAACATTTATCAGATAGGTTGACTAAAAAGATGCAACCAGTTCATTGGATGGCAGGGTGTACTTTTTTTTTTTTTAATGGAAGTACAGAACCTCCAAAAACTGCAGTTGGAGACCACACACACCCTTTTTCTTCAACTTGGGAGAAAATGCCTTTTCTACAGTGATGTCTGCTACAATAAATGTTTGTATCACCTAACAACCAATAAAATATTCTCCTTTCTTCAGAAGAGTTGCTTTACTCATAGGCAAATATATGCAAATTAGTGAGTCAGTTAACTGACAGGATGAATCAACTACAATTTCTTAATAAGATGGTACACTTTATGCTGGCACATCCTCGGTTTCAGTGCTGTCTTTTAAAGTTCTTGTGCAACATTACAAGAGTCCATCAAAACATGAATTCTGTGCTTTCAAGGTCATTGGAGATGTCTGGATACTTGCACAAAATTGTCATGGAGACAAATGTAATGATTCATATCTTTCTGTATACCATTCTTTCACTGCGTGCCACGGGCGCAATTTTGTCTAGATACGCCCCTGGAAGCTGTCTAGATACAGGAAGCTGGCAAGACGGGCTAATGGGTTCTGAGCTGTCTGTGACAGCTCAGGAGAGAGATCTTGGGGTGCTGGTGGACAATTCAATGAAGGTATCGACCCAGTGTGCGGCAGCAATTAAGAAGGCCAATTCCATGCTTGGGGAGGGTTGAGAATAAAACAGCCAATATTATCATGCCATTGTACAAATCAATGGTAAGGCCGCACCTGGAATATTGTGTCCAGTTCTGGTCACCGCATCTCAAAAAGGACATAGTGGAGCTGGAAAAGGTGCAGAAGAGAGCAACAAAAATGATTACGGGGCTGGGGCACCTCCCTTATGAAGAAAGACTGCAGCGTTTGGGGCTCTTCAGCCTAGAAAAAAGGCGCCTGAGGGGGGACATGATTGAGACATACAAAATTATGCATGGAAGGGATAGAGTCGATAAAAGGATGTTCTTTTCCCTCTCTCAAAACACCAGAACCAGGGGGCATCTGCTAAAACTGAGGGTTGGGAGAGTTAAAACAGATAAAAGGAAGTACTTTTTTACCCAGCGGGTAGTTAATCTGTGGAACTCTTTGCCACAGGAGGTGGTGATGGCCTCTGGTCTTGATGCCTTTAAGAGGGGATTGGACAGATTTCTGGAAGAAAAGTCCATTGTGGGCTATAGGCAATGATGGGTTGTAACTTCCTTACCTTAGTTGTAGGCTACTTCAGAGTACTGGGTGCAAGGGAGTGGCAACAGGATGCAAGTAAAGCATCTTGTTGTCTCATGCCTCCCTGGGGCACCTGGTAGGCCGCTGTGAGATACAGGAAGCTGGACTAGATGGGCCTTTGGCCTGATCCAGCAGGGCTCTTCTTATGTTCTTATGTTCTTATTATGTTCATACTAGAGACACCTACCAAATGCTGGGCGCAAACTACAGGGAAGGGCATAAGATTATAAGAGCCAGATCAGGCCAAAGGCCCATCTTGCCAACTTCCTGTATCTCACAGTGGCCCACCAGATTCCTCTGGGAGCACACGAGACAAAGATGCCTGCATCCTGTTGCCACTCCCTGGCATACCATACATATGGCTGGTATGTCACTGGGCAGTACATTGGCCAGCTATGTGGCTGATCACATCCTGTGGCAAGGAGTTCCACAGACTAATTACACACTGGGTAAATAACTATTTGCTTTTATTCTGTTCTAACTCTCCCAACATTCAATTTTCTTGTATATTCCCTGATTCTTGTGTTGTGTGGGATGGAAAAGAACACCCCTCTATCCATCCCCTGCAAAATTTTGTATGTCCCCCCTCAGGCACATTTTTTCTAGACCAAAGACCCCCAAATATTTTTCTTCGTTAAGGGAGGTGCCCCAGCTCAGTAATAATTTTGGTTGCTTTCTTCTGCATCTTTCTAGTTCCACTATGTCCTTTTTTTTTTTTTAAGATGTGGTGACCAGAACTATACACAATACTCAGTTGTGGCTAACCATCAGTTTGTACAATGGCAAAATAATATTGGCTGTTTTATTCTCAATCCCTTTTTTTAATTATTCCAAGCATGGCATTGACCTTCTTCACTGCTACTGCACACTGGTTCAACACTTTTATCGCTAGCCCCTTAAAACCCATATACCCTTAAGTACCCCTTAGTAAATCTCTACCACTTAAAACCCCCAAGTACTCAATAATTGTACCCCCTTAAGTACCCCTAAGTACCGCTTAATAAGTTTCTGTAACCCTTGTTGTTGTTGTTGTTCAGTCGCTAAGTCGTGTCCGACTCACGCCAGGCCTCCCTGTCTTCCACTAGCTTCCTGAGTTCACCCAATTTCATGTTCATTGCTTCGGTGACACTATCTAGCCATCTCATCCTCTGCCGCCCCCTTCTCCTTTTGCCTTCCATCTTTCCCAGCATGAGGGTCTTTTCTAAAGAGTCCTCTCTTCTCATGAGGTGGCCAAAGTACTTGAGCTTCAGCTTCAGAATTTGTCTTTCCAGGGAGCAATCAGGTTTGACTTCCTGGAGAATTGACCGATTGGATCTCCTTGCAGTCCAGGGGACTCGCAAGAGTCTTCTCCAACACCATAATTCGAAAGCATCTATTCTTCGGCGCTCTGCCGTTCGTATGGTCCAGCTCTCACAGCCATACATTGCTACTGGGAAAACCATAGCTTTGACTATGCGAACCTTGGTTGTCCGGGTGATGTCTCAGGTTTTTATTAAGTTGTCTAGGTTCGCCATAGCTTTCCTTCCAAGAAGTAAACGTCTTTTAATTTCATGGCTGCAGTCACCATCTGCAGTGATCTTGGAGCCCAGGAAAATAAAGTCTGTCACTGCTTCCATTTGCTCCCCTTCTATTTGCCAGGAAGTGATGGGAGTGGTTGCCATGATCTTAGTCTTTTTAATGTTGAGCTTCAAACCTTCCTATCTCTCCTTGCTGTTCTCTGGAAATCTGCATTCAGTTGGGTATATCTTTCCCTTTCTCCCTTGCTTTTGGGTTCCCTTCTTTCCTCAGCTATTTGTAAAGCCTCGTCAGATAGCCACTTTGCCTTCTTGCGTTTCTTTCTCTTTGGGATGGTTTTAGTTGCTGCCTCCTGTACAATGTTACAGACCTCCATCCAAAGTTCTTCAGGCACTCTGTCTACCAAATCTAAGCCCCTAAATCTATTTGTCACCTCCACTGTATATTCGTATGGGATCTGATTTAGGTCATACGTGGAGGGCCTAGTGGTTTTCCCTACTTTTTTCAGTTTAAGCCTGAATTTTGCAATAAGAAGTTCATGATCTGAGCCACAGTCAGCTCCAGGTCTTGTTTTGACTGCCTGTATAGAACTTCTCCATCTTTGGCTGCAAAGAATGTAATCAATCTGATTTCGGTGTAGACCATCTGGTGAAGTCCACGTGTACAGTCTCCATTTGTGTTGCTGGAAAAGTGTGTTTGCTATGACTAATGTGTTCTCCTGACAAAACTCTATCAGTCTTTGCCCTGCTTCATTCTGTACTCCAAGACCAAACTTGCCTGTTACTCCTCTTACCTCTTGACTGCCTACTTTAGCATTCCAATCCCCTACGATGAGAAGGACATCTTTTTTGGGTGTTAATTCTAGAAGCTGTTCTAGGTCTTCATAGAAACGGTCAACTTCTTCCTCTTCAGCACCAGTGGTTGGGGCGTAGACTTGGATTACTGTGATGTTGAAAGGTTTGCCTTGGATCCGCATGGAAATCATTCTATCACTTTTGAGGTTATACCCCAGTACTGCTGTTCTCACTCTCTTGTTCACTATGAAGGCTACTCCATTTCTTCTAAGGGATTCCTGCCCACAGTAGCAGATATAATGGTCATCTGAATTAAATTCTCCCATTCCTGTCCATTTTAGTTCACTAACTCCCAGGATGTCGATGTTCAGCCTTGACATTTCACGTTTGACCACATCTAGCTTACCTTGATTCATAGATCTGACGTTCCAGGTTCCTATGCAGTATTGTTCTTTGCAGCATCGCACTTTCCTTTCACTTCCAGACACATCCACAGCTGAGCTTCCTTCCTGTTTTGGCCCAGCTACTTCACTCTTTCTGGAGCTACTAGTACTCGTGTTCTGCTCTTCCCCAGTAGCATAATGGACACCTTCCGACCTGAGGGTCTCATCTTCCAGTGTCATATCGTTTAGCCTTTTAGTTTTGTAATCCATGAGGTTTTCTTGGCAAGAGTACTGGAGTGGGTTGCCATTTCCTTCTCCAGTGGATCACGTTTAGTCAGAACTCTCTACTATGACCTGTCCATCTTCGGTAACCCTACATGGCCTAGCTCACAGCTTCATTGAGCTACTTCGCCACGACAAGGCACTGATCCATGAAAGGGACAAGCACTAGTACAAATGGTAATATTTTAATCAAAGAAAATGAGGGCACGGTGGTGAAATTGATTAGGGGTTTCTAAAATTTGTCATTTAGTCAGAGATCAAAGATGGGGCCTTGAAGGAAATCAGCATCCATGTTCATTAAAGTGCTTGAAAATGCATCTGTGATTTTGAAATACGCCTCTGTATAAGGAAGTTTTCAGACACCCACGCAGAACAAAGTCCTTGTACCAAAGGAAATGAAGACAGCACACAGTGTTTTCCAGTGCTATGTGCATGTGCAAGGTATATAACTTCTTCCTTTATAAAGAAGCCTTCCACTAAAAGGAATGTATGTTCTTATTGAATTGGTATATCTGCACAGGAACATATTAATATTCTGCAAATGGGAACCTCGAGGGGTCATCAGATCGAACTCCCTGCTCACACAGGTGAGTGCAGCATCACTGCCAGATGGCCATTCAGCTGCACAGGGCAAATTGTTCCAATGATGCATAGCTATCATAATGCTGAAAAAAGTTCCAGAACGACTAGATCACCTGTGAAGTCCTGAGAAATGTGCACAACAATGCTCAGAATGTGTAACCTGTATAGAATACAGAATGCACAACAAAAATGTGTAACCTGTAATTCTGCAAGACCACAGAATATTACATTAGGTGCAGAATTTAATTTTGTGAGAGTCTCAGCATTCATTTTATAAAGGAAATTTCTAATTTGGGAAGATATACTTGGAAATGTGTGTGAAATGCTGTCTGAAATTGCAGTAACTGATTAAGGATGCATTTCTAAATACACTTACTTGCAAGTCAGTTCAGTACCAGAACCAGGAGAATGAATGTCTGAATGCCTGACTGAATGTCAGGAGCGTTAGAACTGACAAAAAGAAATATTTTTACGCTATTTTTTTCCAGTTAGTCTGTGGAACTCCTTGTCACAGGATGCGGTGATGGCATTTTACCTAGATATGTTTAAAAGGAGATTTCCTTTTATCTGTTCTCACTCTCCCAACACTCAATTTTAGTGGATGTCCCCTGATTCTGGTGTTGTGAGAGAAGGCAAAGAACACCCCTCTATCCACTCTATCCATTCCATGCATAATTTTGTACATCTCAATCCCCCCTCAGTCAGATGCCTTTTTTCTAGACGGAAGATCCCCAAATGCTGCAGTCTTTCTTCATAAGGGAGGTGCCCCAATCCAGCAATCATTTTTGTCGCTGTCTTCTGCACCTTTTCCAGCTCCACTGTACTTTTTGAGATGTGGTGACCAGAACTGTTTCCATTGTGAAGGCAAATTTTCTTTATGCTGAATTCAGCTCTGTTTGACTGATTTTTTTCAGGACCCAAGGTCTTGTCTGAGATCCTTTCACTGGAGATGTTGAAGGCTTCACTTGGGAGTTACCAGAATTAAAACTCCATTCATCAGAAAATGCCTCGAAGCAATTAAAACCAATCTCCAGTTGAATAGGGAGAGACTGATGCTATTTCTCTGCTGTTGCTAAAGCTTAACAGCAGAACAAATACTTGATGAAATCTTGGTGACTGCACTGGATCTTATGGGGAAATATTTCCAACTGGGATGGATTTAGTTGACAAATGTTCTCATCACATTGTGAATGTCATTCTTGTTCAGAAATGGTAAGAACGGTTAAGAAACCTGGCTTGTGAAGGGGTGTATTTGAGAATTTCTGTTTCCATAAAATAGCTTCTCGACTCTAGTTGCCGTTCAGAAATAGAACCAACGCTGTTTTGAGACAACTCCATTCAAACCAAACCCACAGCACTTTTTCACTCTCACTGAATCCACATAAACTGTTTTGCTCACAATATCAAAAGTAAAAATCTCAAAGCAGTTCTTTCATGCCATTCAAATAGATTGTCCAAATAGAAAATGAGATAGATCATTTCAGGGCAGAAGATTTAGTCGAGAGGGTTAATGCCTCCGTTTGCCTGAAGATCTGAAGATCTGAAGGTCGCCAATTCGGGACTACCGGAAGTCTCTGTGAGTGGCAGACCTTGTTAATTGCGACTGATTAACAGCTGAGCTGTCTCCGGCTGCCTTGTGTGAGGGGGAGTTGTGCCGAAGTTCAGCCGCTTCTCTGATGGGAGCAGGGAAGACGTTTATCAGCGAGCAAGAAGACAAACGGGTGGCCAGAAAGAAGGACTAAATCCAGAAAGATCCATCTGTAGTTCTTGGAAGATAGAACATTTTCTGTAAAAATTGTAAAAACCTTCGGGTTTCTGAATAAAGTCTGCCTATGTAAACCGCCTTGAGTTATAGTAGTTAGAGAAATCTGGTGACCTAAGAAAGGCGGTATATAAATACAAGTATTATTATTATTAATAATTATTATTAATTATTATTATTATTAATAATAATAATAAATATCATCATCATCATCATCATCATCATCATCATCATCATCAGTGTTTCTCAAACTTTGAGCTGGGACTTTGTGGGTTGTGACCTGATGTCAGCTGGGTCGTGGAAAGCTGGGAGCAGCCCTCTTGGAAGCTGCAGACCTTACTCTTGCTATATTCCTGTTGTGAGTATTAACCGTTTGAATGTTCAAGTGAGGGTTGTTGTTGTTTAATTGTTTTTAGTTCACTGCTTTTACATAATATTTTGTTCTAATATTGCTTCAGTTGCAATTGCTGCAGTCCAAGAATGACAGTTTGCATTCCAGGATTTTCATTTTATTATGTCACAATGATGGCACTTCCTGCATGATGATGTCACTTCTGACTGTGACATCACTTCCAGGTTAATGACATCAGTTCCGGTGGGTCCCAACACGAATGCCATTCTAAAAAGTGGGTCCCATTCTAAAAAGGTTTGAGAACCACTGATAAAGATAATTGTAAACCTGGGACTTGTATAGAAGGGAAGAATTTATTGTTGCTGCTGTTTGTTGTTTAGTGCCTGCAAAGCTTCTTTCTAAGCACCAATGGCTCTACCTGTTGGCAGTCAGGAAAAATAGCACCCTAAGGCTTAAACAATGATTAAAAGGCAGGTGATAAAAAACAATGTGCAGGTTTCTCTTTATTTTCCATCTACCACTTCTGTCATTACAACTACTAGTACATTCTTTTCTTCTCCCTTATTTTCTTCCAAAATATGGGAAACCCCCGTCTTTCTCCTTCCTCCTACCCACCATCCACACAATTGTCCATGAATTTATTATCTCTTGCCAGCCACTTCTGTCTTCGCTCTCTCCCTCCCCCTCTTCCCTCCCTCCCTCCCTCCTCCCCCAATCTCTTCTCTCCCACCCTCTCTCTGTTTCCTCCTGCTTCCTGCACACAGACAGTGTTTACAGCAAGTTCTCACTGCCACATCACAACACAGTGTTGCCCTGCCTGCTTTAAAAAGCCTGTTTAGTTAGGAATCTGCTGTCTCATTGCAGGGACCTCATGAAGCAGCCAAAAATGGATGGGATAAACAGGACAGGGAGGGCAATACAAGCATAAGTTAACATTTAGTTTCTTCTCCCACTGTATCAGAAGGAGCATCCAATTCTCACAGTTGTGCTATAAGAGCATGAAGTGAATGTGTTCTGGCGTTAGAAATAATGCTGGGATGATTTCAGTATTTTCACTGAGAGCCGATGACTGCAGACACGATAACCTGTTTCAGCCCTTGTAGTATCCTTGGAGGAAGCTGTTGGCTCTACATTGCATCTACATTGCATCTATCCTTCCTCCAGCACTCCCCAACAAGCAATATTGTTTGGCGCTGGCTGGTGCCATTTTTCATCTGCTCAAAGAAATGGATTGCATACATTGCTGCAAAAGCCCCGATGGAGACTGAAGAAAGGAAGGAAATTAAACATTGTAAGGTTCTCAGGCAACCTCAGGTTAGCATTCTGGGCTCCTCTGAACCAATCAGCAGGTAGCAAGCTTTTACAGGTATTTCTGAAGGTATTTCAAGGAACATGTAGGGGAGCACAATATTGTCAATGCCGCAAATTATTAAATTTAATAGAGATTATCTCCATCTGTTGGCCTGAAATTGCCATCTAGACACAACCTTGAGCCTCTGTGTCATTTTGTTGCATGCAGTGGTAAAAAGTAGAGCACACATTGATCAGAACCTTTTTACTCAGAAGTGAAAGGCTCCGGTATCTGTACCAGGCTGCCTATTACAGCTCTGCATGAGATATTTCTCTGGGCTTGCTCCCCTCTGTTCAGGAAGTTGCTGCAAACATGCATACGGAAGGCAACTGTGAGGCAAATAATTATGTTGTGTGGCTGTATCAGGAGTGACTGAAGACTGCAAGGATAGTAATTGAATTTGTGTCTTGAAGAAAGGTACTTTTTATCCTTTTTTGTAGGGTCACCTCGTGAAACCAATTGGCAGTGGATTTGGAACACATCAAAGAATATTACTCTCAATGAACAGTATATGGAATTCACTGCCACAGGATGTGGTGAGAGCCACTGGCTTAGATGTCTATAAAAAAAAAGAATTCAGCACATGAATGGAGCTATTAACTGTGGTGTCTAAAAATGTCTGATTTTGATTAGAGATACAGCATAGGCGAAAGCCCTTCCCCCAGCACTGTTGTACTGACTCAGTTTCCCCTTCTATGGCTATTTCTTGAGAGCACAATCCTAACTTGGCTAGGCACAGGCCTAATATTCATCCCCTTGCCCCACGGTAAGCCACAAGGCAGCCCAATAGGGCTGCTCGGATCTGTGCCCACAAAATTGCAGGTGCGAGTCCGAGCCTCTTGCAGCAGCCCGAATTGGGGCCGCAAGGGACGGGATGGGGCTTTGGATGTGCCCTAATGGCTGCATCCAGACTCCACCCCCCTCCCTGGACCCCCCCACCCAGCGGAACACCTCTCTTTCCTTGGACTAGGCAAAACCCTGCTGCAAGCCTGTGTATAGAGTTCTGTCCAGGAGCTGTATATAACCCCAATAGATCTGCTACATGATGACCATTATCTAGGTGGAATCTCAATGAATAATCATAGCTCAGCATAATGCAACTGGAAGATTCCAGCTGCAATCCTATGCACATTTTCCTGGGAGTAAGCCCCACTGGCTACAATGGGACTTAATTCTGAGTAAAGATGCGTAGGCTTGGGCTGCCTGTCACACATCTCCCACATCTCCTGACTGTGTTTCAGTCCTCCGCTATCAATAGTTTGGGAAACAGCAGAGGTTACGGGCAACCCAATCCTATGCTTGTCTACTCAGAAGAACTGAGTTGACAAGCATAGAAGTACAACCCACTGAGTTGAATAACCTTACTTCCAGGTAAGATTGTGGCCTGCTAGTGGGGCTAAATTCCAGGTTCTTTTGCAAAAATGTGTAGGTGAGTCACACAGCTCTGTGACTCAACTCATGCTTGAATTTGTTCAGAGACTTCTCTGACAAAACAGGAGCATCACACAGGGAGAAGAAGAAAGTCTGCTACAGCATGAGATGCAGGTCTGCCTGTTCTGTGCTTTAAAGGAAATGTGCAGCTTTTAAGTCATTCAAGCTGAAACAGAAACGCCAAGCAGGAAAGAATAAACCCCGGAAGTGGCAGTCAAGGGTGGAGGCTTGAGACATAAAACGCAAGTGCCTTTTATCACTTCAGCTCAAATAAGCATATCTGCTGCCACCTAGATCCAATATTGTCAGGACTTTACTATTTTGGAAGCTATCAGTGGCTCCTTTACAGTTTTGACGCTGATGCATTTTAATCTAATGGCTGTGTAGTGAAAAGCTCTCGGATGGTATTCGTGTTTTTCTCAATATGAATGCTGCCATAAATACAGAACCCTTGAATTATGTATTTGGGGCAAAATAGCCCAGGTTGCAACTATGAGTTAGTTACATAAATCTCACTGTGATTTATCATGCTTAATGGGTACACAATTGTGGTCCAATTAAGAGCTAAAAGACCCAGAACAAAGAGGATTTAAACCCATGAAGTCACATGGAAAGTACTCGTGTACTTTGGTGAATGGAGTGGTACATGCAGAAGGTTGCAGGTTCAAATCTGGTATTTCCAGGTAGGTCAGGGAAGATTCTGGAGAGCCTCTACCAACCCATATTGACAATTTAGAGATACTGTACTGTACATAGTCCAGTGGTGTGACCAGTAGTGTCATTCATTAACCAGGAGACGGAACGCGAGGCGGGACTTACCGCCTGATTGGCTGCTCAGTTCTGACGTGTCGCTGCCTTGCAGAGCGCCGTGCGGGCACCCCTGGCCTCGGAGGGTGGCCTGGCCTGGGTGGCGCGCTGGGTGCTCAGGAGAGCCGCGGAGGGGCGCGCCACCCGGAAGGAGTACCCGCGGCGGAACGGCAGGCAGCGACGCGTCACGGGCTCCCTGTCAATCAAGGGGTAAGTCCCGCCTTGCGTTCCGTCTCCTGGTTAATGAATGACACTACTGAGTGTGACCCACTATAAGGCAGCTGGTTTATAAGGCAGATGCACACCTTCTCCAAGGTATGGTCTTCTTTCTTCCTCCTATGACAGGTTGTAGCATATGGCTTTAAACAGCAGTCACCACCACCACAACCAAATAACAGGGTGTCCAAAGGGTGTTTCTCAGCCTTGTGTATAAATGTGGCTAAAGCATTCCCAGGTTCCCAAATGGTTTAGAGACTGTGGAGGCTGCTGCCTGCTTTATAACTGCCAAGGGCTGTGGCTATAATGGTGATTGGGAAGCAGTTCTCACCCCCCCGCCCAGCAGCTTGTTTAACCCTTGGTGCATATAGCCTAATCTGCCCTGTCAGTTTCAAGACCCAACAACAATTAGATCACAACTCATTGGTGGGTCCCAGACCCACAGTTGGAAACTGCTGGGCTAAAGCCATTTGAGTTGCAAAAAATAAATAATAATAATAATAATGCATTTGCACTTACTAAATTGTTATCATCATTGTTGTTATTTTGGTTCTTATGTACACTCTGCCAGACGTTGGTGGCTGGATTTGGCCTATTGAATACCACCCAATAGTAATAATATACAGTAATAAGAAATCAGTATCCAAGGAGACCCACTGTGGGTCAGGAAGTTTGCACAGAGGTAAGGGGATTTAAATACCCTTCCCCTGCTGAAGCCTCCTAGTCCACCCACCCCCTGCTGAATACAGCATGCCCACTTTTGGCATGGCTGCAACAGGAAGGGGGGATAGGATTGGGCTCAGACAGCGGCGTCATGCAGCCAGAATGCTGGGCGGGAGGAACGGGTGAGCGGCAGCCCGCCCGTTGTGTTCTGGTCCATTTTGCCGTCTTCCCCGCCCCTGCGAAATGGACCGGAACACAACGGGCGGGCTGCTGCTCACCCATTCCTCCTGCCCAGCGTTCCGGCTGCATGACACCGCTGGGCTAAGAATTAAACTGCTAAACCCAAAAAATGGTCACTGATTCACAATCAGTGGTTCAGGGAATGAGTCTCTCATTTTTCAATTGTGTGGCCTTTTATTTTCCTGCATTTTACTCTGGTTGATGTATTTTGTATGTAAACATCTTTTTAAAATAAAAAAAAGTAAAGCATTTTAAAAATAAACATTTGTCTCCAGTTAATTGCTATCATTGATATTATCCTGCATGAAATGTCTCTGAAATTTTAGTGTCTGAACCGGTTCTTGAACCGCTTCTTAATGTCAGTGTCTGAAACAGAGAAATGATGAACCTGAACAGAGTTAAAAATAATGATGAATTTGAACTGGCAGGAATGTGATGGAAGTTAATGTGGCTGCTGGCATCAAAGGATAAGCAGGAATATGTATGGAAGAAAAGGTGCTCCTTCAGATATGCAGGACTCAAGCTGTTCAGGGCGCAGTCCTAACCTGCACTGTATCCAGCGGCGTCATGCAGCCGGAATGCTGGGCGGGAGGAACAGGTGAGTGGCAGCCCGCCCATTGCGTACCGCTCCGTTTCGCCATCTTCCCCGCCCCCGCGGAGGCGGGGAAGATGGCAAAACGGAGCGGTACGCAATGGGCGGGCTGCCACTCACCTGTTCCTCCCGCCCAGCATTCCGGCTGCATGACGCCGCTGACTGTATCCAATGCAGGTTGGGTGCAGTCTGGAGCCTCCACAGGCCCTGGGGTAGGTGCCAGCCAGCCCTATGGGCTACTCAGATCTGCGGCTGCTGCACAACAGGTGTAGACCTGAATTCCCTGCAAGGCCAGTGGTGTCATTCAAATGATTTAGGAACAGGAACTCACTTTTGATTGGCACTTGTCAGGAACCCGGAACCAGCCACGGAGCCCGTTAGGATCCGGAACGCCCGTTCTGATCTGTTCCCCCTGAATGACATCACTGCCTTAGCCCTCCTAGGAATCCAGAGCCGCTCCCTTTAACCCTCTGAGTGTCGGCCAACCAAGAAGAAAAGCTTTTTGCAGAGGAATTGGGAGGGGGGAGGAAGGAGAGTGAAGTGGGCAGAGTCAGCCCTAATTTTAAGTAGTGGACCTGAGTTCCCTCGTGTTCCCCCTGCATGACATCACTGCGCAAGGCCCAAATTGGGGTCGTGTGGGAAGGGGCTTTGATGTGGCCTAATAGCCACATCCAAACTCCACCCTCTACCCAGGTCAGCCCACCTGCCGGACCTCCCTCCCATGCCCTGTAGAATTGGGATATCCATGATTTAAATGCAGTGCAATTCAATCAGCGGCGGCATTCAGCCGGTACGCTGGGCGGGAGGAATGGGTGAGCCACTCACCCATTCCTCCCGCCCAGCGTACCGGCTGAATGCCACTGCTGAATTCAATTTCTCATCTTGATCCTTGATGGGCAAACCTAGTTTTTTTAAGCAAGCTTATCCTACTTTTACTGTTGCTGACATTTGCTGTAAATCTTAACCTGTGCTTTTTTCTGTGTCACCCCCCCCCCCCCAGGGATTCTTCCATAGTAACTCCTGGACAGCTGGATTTATACAGTATTCAAACACTGACATTTATTGCAGAGCTTAAACTCCTCTTCCATCTCAAGCACAGCTAGGGCATTTTCACTTAGGTTGCTAAGTGCATGTTGTGATAGACTGTAGTATGCTTACTTCAACTTTTACAGACCCCTTGTATTTTTTTAGGGTCCGAAGTGAGCTCCTCAATAACTCTGAGAAACCAGTTCACATATTTTCAGTGTAGCTGCCCAGAGGCTATTAAGAAGCTAGTATGTACCTGGCAAGAGACAGTGAAATCCCTTGGTTTTTGCTGGTGTTAAATGCAGAATCCAGGCAGGCTACATATGGGCTGTAGAATGAGGAAACAGAGCCCTAAGAGTGGTGCTTTACCAATTCAGAGTAGAGTTAGGGGATACCAGTTCTGAATGCTCCCACATGTATGCAAATAATCTGGATTTCAGCCAGGTTGAAGTAAAAAAAAATTCAGATGTGAATGTCCAGGACACCAATGCCGGGGCACATTTGATTGGGACGCAATTATCCAGGATGCAAATACCATACTACAAGTGGTCCCACATATCCACAGATCCCATATCCACAGTTTAAATTATCCACAGTTCAGGGCCCCCCCCCTTACCTTCCTTTAGAGCGCAATCCTAACCCGGAGTTAGGCCGGTACAATTAGGCCCGCCAAGTTTGGCCAGCACAAAGGCCACCATAAAGCGTGTTTGGACCACTCTTGGAGAAAGAGAGGATGGCGCATGTCTTTGTGCCGGCCTCTCTGACTCCATGAGTGGCCCAAACATACTTTGCAGTGTCCCTTCTGCCAGCCAAAATTTGCTGGCCTAACTGTGCCGGCCTAACTCCGCGTTAGGATTGCACTCTTATTGTTATTTTGGGTCGCTAAAAAACCTTGCTTGGGTGGGGTAAGGGAAGAACCCTATACTTCACATAGGGTTCCCTCTTATCCACATTTTTAGGTATCCACGGGCGGGGGGGGGGCACTATGCCTCAAGGATACCGGAGCACCACTTACAGGCAAAGCTCTGCACTGGGTCCCCATGTCACATGGGATGTTGTTGCTGCTCAGGGTACTCCTGTTTCTCCTTCATGCATGCCGCACAATCCTTAACGTGTTTATTCAGAAGTGAATCCTGGGGAATTCTGGGATGTATTCTCTAGTCTAGTATGTATGTTTAGAACGGCAATGCTGAAGAGGCGGTTGAAGAAGCCTTCTGCCTTCTGCCCTGGATGCTGCCCTGCAGCTCTGGAAAGAGCTCCCTGCTGCTGTGACTCCCTGATTCTGCTCAGAACAGAGTGTGAGCCTTGCTTGTCCCAACAAGCCTTTGAACCGTACAACTGTGCTGCTTCTGCTCTTTTCGATTTATGGCAGCTGCAGATGTTTAGAAATGTTGCTTCCTAGTCTTATTGTCAGCTTGTACATTATTTATTTGACAGATGGATTGTTTTTTTCTTCCTTGTTGCAGGCTCCATGCTTCCCTGAACAATGAGGAATCCGAGGGGTGGTAGAGAGGCATTGCACCCATGCAGTGCAGTGATGTGCCGGCCATGGGCACTGCCAAGGGAGCTGGGCGCACCGGGGAAGAAAGCTGCGCAGAGCCGGGCCCTCCCACCTGCCCCTGCCTCCATTATGCTCCGAAATGGAGCGATTCCGGAAGCAGGGGGCGGGGCTAGGCTGCATGGAGGGTGCGAGGACATGTTTTGTCACCGCCCCACCCCAGGTGCTATCAGAGCCTGCTCCGGCTCTGGAGAGACATTACTTGGGTTTGGTTTTCTTTGGATGGGAGGGAGAGCATTGGAGATGTATCTTCTTCTTTAGTCCTCAGCTGGTGCTTGGGGAGCAGCTTGTCCTCTCAGCCAATAAGCTGCTGTAGGTGCCTCTGGGATCCATGTGTCATTCATGATACGCTTCCACTCTTTGTGATTGCTGATAATATTTCTAGCCTTGTTGATGATAAATCACTGGTTCGTCAGATCAATGTTTCTCAAACTGTTGGTGGGGCGTGACCAGTGGTGTCATCTGTTAATGAACAGAGGGAATGCTGGGTGGGACTTACGCTCTGATTGGCTGCCCGTCCGTTGCATTCTGCCACCTGCCCACGCTGCCCTGGCCTCGGAGGGGGTGTCTGCTCGCCGTAGGGGACGGGAGGTGCATGCTGGGTGCCTGGGCGAGCAGCGGTGGGGCGTGCCAACCAGAGGCACCCCGCGTGGCGGGCGGGCGGGCGGGCAGGCGACGGAATGCAACGGATGGGCTGCCAATCACGTGTAAGTCCCGCCCAGCGTTCCCTCTGTTCATTAACAGATGACACCACTGGGCGTGACCTGATGTCAAGTGGGTTGCGGAAAACTGGGAGCAGCCATCTTGGAAGCTGCAGACCTTACTCTTGCTATAGTCCTGTTGTGAGTGTTAACCATTTAAATTTTCAAGTGAGGGTGTTCTTTTTAAAAATTGTTTTTAGTTTTACATAATATTTTGCCCTAATCTTGCTTTCTCTCGGGAATGTTTCCTGGGTGTGCAATTGCTGCAGTCCAAGTGTGCCCTTTTGCATTCCAGGAGTGTCATTTGATTATGTCACAATGACAGCACTTCCTGCTTGATGCTGTCACTTCCGGCTATTACATCACTTCTGGTGAATCCCAGCATGAAAGCCATTCTAAAAAGTGGGTGCCGGTAAAGGTTTGAGAACCACTAGACTAGTAGAACTGAATGAATTGTGAGTGATATATTTTTCTAACATCCTTGCCGTTTTTGAAATCTTGTCTTTGTAAAAAGAAAGAAAGAAAAGAAAAAAGAATTACTCCTGTGTTTGGAAGAATTGACTATTTTAGAAAAATTACAATGTTTATTTTCACAGTGTTTCAGACACAATACCAAAGCTTCATTCTGCACTGAAATTCTGCACTGCTAATTTGCCAAGCTGCTGTTTTCAGACCCCTTCCTTTTAGCAATGTGGTGAGCAGTTGGCAAGTTCTACCATTGTCAGTTATAGAGAATGGCCGTCTTGTTGGCACACTAAACCTAAACAACAATTGTAATCTGTCCATTGGCAATATCTGCAGAGCTATGGGAACTGCCAAAACTGTACTTTGGCATATCATTTTTTTCCCTCCAAGATAATCCCCTTCTGTGATTCAGGCTCTTTTGAATGATGGCAATGATTTCAAGATCAAACAGCAGCCTTGCTTTTATTTCTTACCCTGTTGCTCTGTCAGCATCTTTGCTATTATAGCTAAGAGCACTCGCCTTCTTTCATGTTCCCTGTTGTAAGATTTATATCTAGGTCGCATTAACCAGGGAACACATGAAATGAGAATATGGTTTTACCTCTTGCCTGAGAAAGTACTGCCATCTAGTGAAGATATCAGGTTATAAACCAAGATGTACTGTATTGAAATAAGCACTACAATTTTTTCTGCATTTTTGAGTCGCTGGGCCTACATTTATATTTCTCATAATCTAGACTACGCACACATCAAACCACTGTTTTCCTAGCTTTTCCTGTGCTAGATTTGGACTAGATTTGTTGCAACTTTTTTTGAAACAATGAGACATTACAGCAGGGCACCCTCCTGTGGAATACAGATGTGCAGAGTTGCTAGGATCACATTTCCCTTGGTAAATTTGTAACAAATTTGTAACAAATTTACCAAGGCTTGCCTTGGTAAATTTGTAAATTTACCTTTGATCTTAACTATGACCACTACAGGCTGAGCATATTTTGCCATTATTTTTAAAATGTGCTCCATATTTTATAACATTTTTAATTAAGCATAAACGTGTGCATAAACATTTTCTTTTTGGTTAATGGCTTTGTGCGTGCAAACATTTGAGCATTTTAGGGCACAATCCTAACTTGCTCTGGAACAGGCAGGCCTGTGGGTCTTTCTGGCTACAGATCTGTTTACCAGTAAAAGTGTATTAGTCCCTGCACAAAAGCTCACACAGGCAGAGGTGTTTCTACAGGGAGGGCAAAGCTCTAAGTTTTGCAAGAAGCCTTACCTTGCAGTGGAAATCACTCCTCTCCTGCACCTTTAGCCAATCCTCACAGGGAGAAGCAACATCTTGGCGTTGCTTACTGGCTACAGCAGCAAGGGAGAGGAGGGATTGACATGACAGGGTAAGGCTTCTTGCAAAACTTAGAGCTTTGCCCTCCCTGTAGAAACGCCACTGCACACAGGAAAAATAAACAAGGAAACTGCATGCCATCATGTAAGGCCGTGGTTCTCAAATATTTTAGCACTGGGACCCACTTTTTAGAATGACAATCTGTCTGGGACCCACCAGAAGTGATGTCATGGCTGGAAGTGCTTTCATTGTGACGCCAGAGCCTGCTGCTTTCCTGAGAATTCAACAATAGGTTGGGTTATTTCTCAGCCACTTTCCAATAGTAAAGTGAATCAGAAAGAAAAAAAGCCTTTTTACAACCTTGACACAAGCAAAACAACCACACAGCCCTCCCCTTTTCCTGCATCCCATCTTTCCATATTTTTCAATATGGCTGCTCTAGGTGCTTCATGACCCACCTGAAATTGGCTCGCAACCCACTGGTGGGTCCTGACCAGTAATGCTATCCAGCCAGTACACTGGGCAGGACTTACGTTTAATCGGCAGTCCGCCCGTTGCGTCATGCCGCGTTCCGCCGCTTTCCCGCACACTACCTTCGTTTCGAAAAGGACTGACCCAAAAATAAGATGACATGAAACAAATGGCATGGGCCACAAAAGCCAGGAAAATGATAGCGTCTTAACAATCACCTGCCTGCTGAGTTTCTTACTGTCATCATTGCTTCAGCAAGTTAGTAAGATAACAATAAGCACTTTCATGTTATCAGTAAATGTGTGCTTTTCTGCACCGCTAATTTGCCAAGCTGCTGTTTTCAGAACCCTTCCTTTTAGCAATGTGGGCCTTGAGACCACAATTCCCGTCATCCTTAAATACAGTTTCCATTACACAAGGAGGAACAGAAGCTTCTCTCATCCTTGCTAGGGATTTAGATCATGATGAATGCTACCAAACATTATCTTTAATCACAGTCTTTCTGTGTTTTTCCACCTCCTTACAAAGCTAAAAAAACCTGGCTTGCTTTTGTAAATACATGAATCCATAAGCTCTGTGAAAATTATGCATTCAACCTCCATCAGCCTTATGCTGATGGTCACATTCTAAGCCTAGTAGGGGGGAGATTACGATCACGTTGGCTCACCCCTGACTGGGGCTTTATAGATTTGGCAAGTCATTTGTTTTGCAGGTCTGACCTAAAGTATTGATTGAATGTTGCAAGCACCACCTCCAGGATATGGATCTTTTTGTGAGGGGGAAATTCCCTCTTTGCAGTGTATCAGCAAAGCACACAAGTAGGGGAGAGTCGTCATTCCTATTACAGCAGCACTCTGGCAATATGCCAATTTAAACTCCACCTTGGAGAAAGGCTGGGATAAAAAATGAAATGCATAAATAAAATAGCTGTCAAGCAGTACATTTAATACTGCAAACTGACTTGCACATAGACGTTCCTCATTCCCCTCTTCCAGATGTATCAAATAATTATTTTACAGTATCCACTTCTAGACCAGCTAATTAGTGAAGGAAGGAAAAACTCCAGGTCTCAAGCGCCACGTCCTGACTCAACCCTGCATCTGCAATGGGAAGAGGCTTCTCTGCAAGGGCTCGGAAGCCCTACTTAATTGTTGCAAGGCAGTGGAGTCATTGCTGGGAAATTCTTGGATTTCCTCCATGTTTAGCCCGATGAAGGTGTATATCTTGGCAAAGCTGCATCATGTTGAGCAAGAATGCACAGAGAGCGATTTCTTCAGTTAGGAAACTCCACGTAGCTGGAAAGACATGATCTATTTCACTATCTGAAAGAAACACCATAGAAAGTCCTACCACACACCAGTCCAGTCCCCAGCAAAAAAAAGTAAAAAAAAGTTTGGTTTTGTAACCTGGTTTACTGTAGATAAGAGAAAGAAATTCTCTAAAATGGAGTGTGGGGAGAGTTAGAACGGATAAAAGGAAATACTTTTTTACCCAGCTGGTAATTAATCTGTGGAACTCCTTGCCACAGGAGGTGGTAATGGCATCTGGCCTAGGTGCCTTGAAAAGGGGATTGGACAGATTTCTGGAGGAAATGTCCATTGTGGGCTATAGGCCATGATGGGTTGTACAACTTCCATACATTAACAGTAGGCTACTTCAGAATGCCAGGTGCAAGGGAGTGGCAACAGGATGCAGGCATCTTGTTGTCTCATGTGCTCCCTGAGGCATCTGGTGGGCCACTGTGGGATACAGGACACTGGACTAGATGGGCCTTTGGCCTGATACAACAGGGCTCTTATGTTCTTAAGAGTGTGTGGTGAACTGGTTTGAGTGTCGGGTTTGCACCAACAAGACCTGGATTCAAATTCCCATTCAAATACAAAGTGACCTTGGCACATTTCACTGCCTAACCTACTTAGCAGGGTTGTTGTGATGAGGAAGGGGAAAGTACTTTGTAAAGTTTTTTGAACCAGATCAGTGTTTCCCAAATCTTTTTGATCATGACGCTGAATAACAGTTTTTCGCTCAGTACGGTGACCCAGCAGCATAGCTAACTATGGGACAGGGCAGAGCACCCCAGGCGCAACCCTCAGGGTGTGTGTGTGTGTGTGACCAAATTTGCTAAAATCATGGTTTTA
The DNA here is from genome assembly GCA_029204185.1 of Lerista edwardsae. Classification (NCBI taxonomy): domain Eukaryota; kingdom Metazoa; phylum Chordata; class Lepidosauria; order Squamata; family Scincidae; genus Lerista; species Lerista edwardsae. Next base: position 47,729,907 of record JAJKFI010000003.1, read on the forward strand.
AGGAATAATGCCATCATATCAGTGATGTCATCTACAAACAAGCTGCCGGAACACTGGGCGGGACTTACGCTCTGATTGGCTGCCCGTCCATAGCGTTCCGCCGCCTGCCCGCGCTGCCCTGGCCTCGGAGGGGGCACCGGCTTACCGAAGGGGCCGGGGGGGCGCGCACTGGGTGCCTAGGCGAGCAGCGGTGGGGCGCGCCAACCAGGGGCGCCCCGCGCAGCGGGCGGGCAGGCAGCGGAACACAACGGACGGGCTGCCAATCAAACGTAAGTCCCGCCCAGCGTTCCATCTCCGCAGGAGTAGATGACACCACTGCATTATATTATATACCACTGCATGTGGAATTTCATGAGGAATTCAATGAAAACAAAACAGAGTGTAATATCTTTATTCTATCAACAGTTATGGCCAAAAAACCACCAAGAAACCCAAAGATACAACTTCTTATGTGAAAATTGCGGTATTTTTTAAATTGGGGTTTTAAGAATGATACCATCATGCTACATCCATTGGATGCAGAAAGGAACTGGACATCCACATGACTCTCGTTGGGATCGTGACCCCTGCTTCAGGAACAACTAAACTACAGCATAAGAAGAGCCCTGCTTGAACAGGCCAAAAGGTCTTCTAGTCCAGAATTTTATCTCTCAGCAATGGCCAACCGTGTACCCTGGGAAACCCAAAAGAGGACAACAGCATACCCTTTCTCCTACCTCTGCTTCCCTGCAATTGGTCTTACATGGTGGCAGCCTTCATGACATCACGGATAGAACTGCATGAACTTGTCTAACACTCTTCTAAAGCCATCCAAACTAGTGACCATCACTGCTTCTTATGGGATTGAATTCATTCGTGAATCCTGCATTATGTGAAGAAGGGCTTCTTATGTTTCCAACCTGAATCTCTCATCAACCAGCTTAATTGAATGCTCTCTGGTTCCAGTGTTATGAAATAGGGAGAAAAACGTCTTTAGGAGAAGGGTAGAAATGCCATAACCAGTAATAATCAGGGACTTCTTCAGGTGGCTCGTAATCCTTAAAATTGTAGACCAGGTGATTTATAGGGCTTCTCCAAGATTCAGGGAAACATTCTTGCCTTTCCCCAGACGCATGGGCATAAGTGCTCCATTTAGGGACTGCTGTTGCTCCTTTTGCTAGAAGCACAGTTCATATGTGGTCCGAGAAGAGGTGACAGTAGTATCTTGACTCCTGTCCTATAGCTGGAAGGTTTGCCACACTGGGACGCACCTTGCAGGGCTACCCCCCGCTCCTTCCAAATGGAGCTGGGCTCCGGTTGCATCCGGAGAGTGTTCTGAGGCCTTTGGAAAGCCTTAAAAGGTCACTTCTGGTTTTTCAGGAAAACCAGAAGTGATGTTTAAAGGCCTTAGAAGCAGGGACGAACAGAGCCCTGAGTGCGCCCATGGCAGGGCGATGAAACCGCGCCCCAAGCACGTTGCCCCGTCCCCGTGCGTCGCACAGCCACGCCTCCCTGCGCCCGGAATAGCTCCATTTTGGAGCGTAACGGATGCCAGGGAGGGAGGGAGGGAGGGCGGGCGGGAGGGCCAGACAGCACACGGTTGGGTCCATGGACTCCACGCAGTGGCACCCTGCCGCTGCCGGTGCCCATGGCTCGCACCACCCCAGGCTACACCCTTCCTCCGCCTCTGCTTAGAAGGCCTTTCAAAGCCCAGGGAAGCTTTCCCTGGGCCTCAGAAGGTCTTCTTAAGGCCTTAAAAGAGAGCTCCTGTCATGTTGGGAGCGGGTGTGGTGAGCAAGGAGGTGGGACCTTGTTGGCTGCAGCAGGCCAGGGGCAGCATTGCCACCGCCAGAAAAGTGCTGCCTGGGGTGCTGTAAGTCCTGTGACCCTCCCCTTACTATGCTACTGTGTCATGTCAGGAAGAAGAAGCCAGCAAGGTTAAAAGTCACCATTGCCACCTGCAGCTTCTGCTTCAGTCAGGCCTGGATCCATCCTCCCCTGACAGAGGCCGGCTTTTCCTATGAAGAAGAAGCAGTCACGGCAGCCGCCAAGACAGTCATCAACGACAGCAAAACCTCTCCAACATTTATTCCAGGTCCCATTTTTACTGATTTAACAGAAGCTGCTCTGGAAGCCTTGTCAGGTGACAAGAAGGCTAAAAATGCTTAAAATAATAAAAAAGGAATAAGAGGAATAGTGCCTGTGCATTGAAGCTCAGCCTATGCCAGTGCCCTCCCACAGCCGTCCAAGAACAATATTGCAAGAGAAGGAAGAGAATGAAATGTATCCATATTGTAGGTGGGAAGTCTGGGTCTGCAGGTTTTTCCTGTTACAACAGAGGCAGACTTCTTGAGACCTAGGAAAGTTGAGAGGCAAACATAAGAAGTGTGGTTTTTATTTTTATCTTTGTTACCTGGGGCTCAATTCCAGCAAATTCCTTAAATTATTCAAAAGTTCAGTGAAAGGTCTTAACTTTCAACCTAACTTAACTTAACTTTCAAGGATTGATGTGCAATCCTATACGTCAGTGGTTCCCAAACTTTTTAGTATCAGGACTTCCCACCCACCCACCCCAAAAAAGGTCCACTTTGCCAAACACTCAAATCTCTGTGGGTATAAAGGTGATTGGGCAGCAGTGCTCCCCACAAATAGTAGGTTGCTTAACCCTTGATGCACATACCCTAATCTATCCTGGATATCAGTTTCACAAACCTCCAAAAATTGCTGGGCCACAGTCCTACACTTTGGGACTTACTTCTGAGTAAATATGTATAGCAGCAGCTCCCATGGTGCCCAAAGGGTCTCATTCTCAGAGCACAATCCTCACCTGGAGTTAGGCTGGCACAGTTAGGCCAGCAAAGTTTGGCAGGCACAAGGGCCACTGTAAAGCGTGGTTGGACCACTCTTGGAGTCAAGGAGGATGGTGCACATCTGTCTGCTGTCCTCCCTGTCCTCGAGAGTGGTCCAAGCATACTTTACGGTGTCCCTTGTGAGAGCCAAACTTTGCTGGCCTAACTGTGCCAGCCTAACTCTGGGTTAGGATTGCACTCTTAGATGGAGTGTGCATAAGATTCCAGACGTTAAAGCAGGATAATGCAAAGGAGGCCATGCCTGGCAGGCCAGTCCTGCCCAGGGAGAAGAAATAGGGAAGCAGCACCTGCCCTTAGGCAAGCAAGAGTTGTGCGGAAGCAGCCAGAATTGGCCTCCAGTGCCTTAAGAAAGATCATGGCAGAATGGAATTGTATCCGTAGGCAACGATCCTATACAATCCTGTCAATACCAGTTGATGCCAGTTTTGCACTAAGGACACGTTCATTAGTTTGGAAGTTAATTGCTAATAGCTAAGTATTTGAGGGCGCAATCCTCACCTGGAGTTAGGCTGGCACAGTTAGACCAGCAATGTTTGGACAGCACAAGGGATGCCATAAAGTATGTTTGGACCACTCTCGGAGACAGAGGGGCCAGCACACAGGTGTGCACCATCCTCCCTCTGAGAGTGGTCCAAACGTGCTTTACAATGGTCCTCGTATTGGCCAAACTTGCTGGCCTAACTGTGCTGCTGGCCTAACTCCAGATGAGGATTGCAACCTGAGTATAAGAGAGTGCCACCAATTTCTAATGCCGACCCACACCCTGTGTTCCAGATTTTAAACGTTTGGAAAATATTCCTCTAGGTGGAATCACAAATGTGGGACTTTCCCTTGCAAGATGTATCATTTTACTGGAAGGAAAATGCAAGGAGAGTAGCTTGTCTATCCCCATCTGCCTTCTGGTAAATCTCACTACATTTTAACAAAGGTCAACGTTACATCACAATCAAATTAAAACACTTTACCTTCCAATGGTAAAGGATAACACTGTTTACTACCACATTATTATGACATGAATTCCCACAATGCCTTTTCCCCTTCAGGCGTGATGAGAGGCAGAACTCAGCCCTTTAAACAGACTTGTCATAGACGTACGGAAACATATAATCAAGATTATTAATGTACCAAAAGATCTGCTTGAGCTTCAAGAACTACATGTGGGTGGCTACCACTCGTGTCAGATTATTTATGATTAGGAAGCCTTCATATCTCAGCCATGAACTCACTATATGGCTTTAAACAAGTGAGTATGGGCACAATCCCAACCTGGACTTAGGCTAGCACAGTTAGGCCAGCAAAATTTGGCCAGCACAAGGGACACTGTAAAGTATGTTTGGACCACTCTCGGAGTCAGAGAGGCCAGCACACAGACATGCACCATCCTCCCTGACTCCAATAGTGGTCTAAACATGCTTTATGGTGGCCCTTGTGCCGGCCAAACTTTGCTGGCCTAAGTATGCCAGCCTAACTCCAGGTTAAGATTGTGCTCTATAGTACTTCCACTCAGCTCCCTCCCCATTTATATATAGGGGGATAATAATACCTGCCTAACTTTCAGAGAGGTGGTAGCAAACCTGTGTGTCTCTTTTTCGGGGGAAAGAAAGATGGGAAATACAGTCCTAAAATAAAGAAGATTCCTGAGAGCCCAATCTTAAACTGCTGGGCACAGCTACTTCCCACAGAAGCCACTGGGGTCTCCTTGGGAGAAGGAAAATTTTGTTCCCTTCCCCCGAGGAAAGCCATGGGCCCTGCAATGGGGTTACTCCAATCTCCGCCTACTGTTTTGCAGGTGGACACTGGAATGTCCTCAGTCAGGCTTCCAAGCCTGATACAGATTGCTGGAGATGCGGTGGTTGGAGATGTGGCACTCTTCCCCTCCCTCCGCCATCCCATTTTCCCCATGGCAAGAAAATGTCTCATTGCTAGTGATAATGAAATAAAAACACATAACACCTCATTCTAATTTTTGAAAACTAATAAAGCTGCAAAGATTTGTGAAAAAACAAAATATTCTCTTCTACATCTGCTGACACTATACCACCAATAACACCTATCTAGTACATTTTTAAAGCAATTATAACTTATAGTTATAAGTTATAGTTATAGTTATAATTATAGTTATAATTAACTTATAATTTATAAAAATACCTCTTTGGAATAAAAACACAGAACATGGCTTTCTGCACTTTTAATTCTGGAAAACACCAAAATCTATGAAAAAAGAAAACCCTTTTCACCCACTTTATTGGCCATGATTCCATTGTTAGATTACTATCAATAACTCAGTATGGTTGGATAATAATAATAATGATGATGATGATGATGATGATGATGATGATGATGATAATAATAATAATAATGACGACGACGACGACGATGATGATGCAAGTATTTATATACCGCCTTTCTTTGGCCATTAGATTGCTCCTCTGGCTTTAATTCAAGGTGGTTTACATGGGCAGACTTTATCTCTAAACCCGCAAGGGTTTTTGTTTTTACAAATTACAGAGAAATTCTATCTTTCAAGAACTACAAACGCCATACAGATGGAACTTTCATGGTTTAGTCCTTCTTTCTGGCCACACGATTGCCTTCCTGCTGGCTGATAAACAGCTTCTCTGCTCCCACCAAAGAAACAGCTGGCCCAGCACAACTCCTCTCTCAGAGGCAGCTGGAGACAGCTCTTATCAGTCGCACTTCTCAAGGTCTGCCGCTCAGGGAGACTTCCGGTGTTGTCGAACTGGCGACCTTCAGATCTTATCTTCGTGCGAACGGAGGCTTTAACCCTCTTGACTAAACCTAATGAGAGCTAATTCTCTTGTTCCTACAGATCCATTTTACAAGTCCAGGATGTTCAGCTCCTGACACAGCAACAGGAGTCAGGCAGAGGCTTTTCCACACCCCAAGCACACTGCGTGACGTCATGACCACAGAGGGAGGGGAGCGCAGGGGGCCACCCCCAATGCTGCATTCAACCTTGCTCCCTGGATCCGGAAGTGAAGGAAATGCATGGGCACCTTCAGGGATGTCCAAGGCAATTTTGCCCTGGCCAGCCCTGGCTCTCAACAGCTCGGGGAGTGAAGGACATGCTCGGGCACCTGCAGGCAGGCGGCGTGCTCCCCTTGCTCCCCGGCTGAGGAAGTGAAGGGAACTGGACACAAGGAAGGGTGGGCAGCATTCTGCTTTTTCCCACCTACTGTGCCCTCCCCCACAACCAGCACCCACTGCCACCACATTGCCTCGCAGTACCCTTTATATACCCCTAGAGTCAGGCATTCAGGAACTGAAAAACAGCTCTGTGGGAACAGGCGAATGATCTGCTGCACAATTCCCTACCTCTTCCTGATAAGCTGGCCTGGGACTCAGGGCCCAAGGAGGATACTTCCTGGGAGGTTTTGGAGAGTAGTGTGACAAGTTCTATGCTATAGGATATCCCTAATCATCATCATCATCATCATCATCAACAAAATATTCTCTTCTACATCTGCTGACACTATACCACCAATAACACCTATCTAGTACATATAAATAAGAATAATAATTCTATAAATAAGAATAATAATTTCATACCCGAGGAAGTCATAGTAAGACCAGCTGCTTGCATAAGGGGCATTAAGTAACGTTCTCTACTCATATGGTGCGTTGTGCAATAAAAAAAATAAGTGCTCCATGGATTCAACCTCGTTTGAAGTACAAGGGCAATGTCTCTCTAAATAAGCTATGCCCTTGTATCTTCCCCATAATACTTCTGACGGGTATATCCAGTGGTGTCATTCAAATGATTTAGGAACAGGAACTCACTTTTGATTGGCACTTGTTGGGAACCCAGAACCCAGGGCACCTCGTTAGGATCCGGAATGCCCGTTCTGGTCCGTTCCCCCTGAATGACATCACTGAATGACATTCACCCCCCCCCAGGAATCCGGAGTCGCTCCCTTTAACCCTCTGAGTGCCAGCCAACCAAGAAGAAAGCTTTTTGCAGAGGAATTGGGAGGGGGAGGAGGGAGAGTGAAGTGGGCGGAGTCAGCCCTAATTTTAACTAGTGGAACTGAGTTCCCCCGCATTCCCCCTGCATGACATCACTGGGTATATCCCTAATCAAGGTGGGTCAAAGGAGGACGCTCATCTATCTGCTTCTGGCTTTGGCTAGTTTTGGGAGAGGGTGAGTTCCAGCATGCAAACCTTAAAAACCGCTGGGGAATTGTGGCATTGTGGGCCCCTACAAGCCGTTTGCCCTAGAGCTGGCATCAGAACTGCACATTTCTCATGACATTTTCATCTGGCCTAATCATTTGCCTGGATCAAGCATACATGCTGTGCACTTTAGGCATCATCCACGCTACTCCTCTTGTGAAAAGGAACCCCTTCCCAGCAAAATCTGTTGCTGTTTCTGTTGTTTTGAGCTAAATGTTGGAATTTGTTTGCAGCTCTTCAGTTTGAGAGAAAAACAGTGACTGGCTGAAGTCTACAGACTATGTCCTATGAAGTCCCAAGTTTATGACAATCTTATCTGGATCAGGGCTTCATAAATGTGTAGAACGCCATGACCTTAAAAGCTTCCCCATTGTTCAGTTATCAGAGGAGCATGTACTTTTCTATTTAAAGCAAAACAAAACCAGAGTGTGTTTCCATTCTTTGAAGCATTACTCTGGGTGCCATATAATTACTACTGGGTATCATGCATTCATCGCACGAATGCATTGGTCTGTATCTCTCTAGGTCAATATCATCAACAGTGACAGTGTTTCAGACCAGGGTCTTTTCCAAATCTTCCTGGAGCTGCAGCTAGATATGGCCCATGAGATCTTCTGCAAGCAAATGCATGTAGTTCATTAACTATAAATATAGTTAATGCATGTAGTTCATTAACTATAATGGTACTTCCTTCTGAGCAGACATGCATAGGATTGTGCTGTGAGTTATGGCCCTTCCCTGAATATCAATGTCCCTGTCAATATCACATCAAGCCTGACAAACAGAATGTGCAAACTGAGAGGAGGTGGAAGGGGAACATCCAGTGAATATCCAGTTCCCAGGCTTCTCAGAGTCTTAAAAGGTCTTGACAGGAATGGATGACAATTTATGGAGGTCAAGAAGGCATTTTTCTCCTTGCAGTTCTTTTGCTTGATTTGTTTTGGAACTTGCAATGGGGCTTGTTTTTGTTACAGAAAACTTCCACTGAACTGAAAGTGATTGGGCACATCACAGTTCAGTCACAGTTCAGTCCAGCCTAAAGCATGTTGTTCCTTACAGCATTCTTTGTGTGTATCTCTCTACAGGCAGGATGGGGTGAGTTAACCTGTGGTATGAGGTGAGGCAGAGTGTGCAATTTAGGGTGTTTTTAATGCATTAAGGACATGCAATCAGAAAAGCCAGAGAGGTACAGAAACTGCCTTAACCACACTTTGCTCAGTGCCCATGTCCGGATTAACCTAAATTACGGTTTAGAACACCTACTTCAAATCATGGTGCCACATCCTGCTTTGTGGCCACTCATTGAATATGGTGCTCTAAAGGCAATCCTATGCACACTTACACTAGGGAATAAGAGCCCAAGCCAAGCCTCTGCATGTCTACTCAGAAATAAGTCCCATTGGGCTGACTCCAAGGTAAGTGTGGATAGGACAGCAGAATAACAGCACAAGCCTAGCCATATCTACTCAGAAGTAAGACCTATTGTGTTCAATGGGGCTTACTCTGTTGGGTCATGCCCCACCAATTTGAGAACCACTGTTGTAGGTGTACAGCACTTGTCTGCAGTGGCAAAGGACTGGACACAGGGAATCTCTCCCCACATTTTAGAATCTTGGCTGCTCGGATTCTAATATGGGAGAAACTATCTGCACATTTAGTGTTTCCCTCTGCAGACACATGATATATGTACAGAGGGCAGAGTTGTGTCTGGCCAGCACATTGGTGCAGGGCAGTGGTTCCAATACTGTGTACGGCGCCTTCCCAGGGCAGTGGCATCCCTGGGGGGGGGCGGAGCTCTAAATTGTGCAAGGAGCCTTACCTTGCCATGGAAATCGCTCCTTTCCCACGCCATTTTAGCCAATCCTCAGGGGGAAAAGCAACGTCTTGGCATTGCTTACTGGCTACAGCAGCAAGGGAGAGGAGCGATTTACACGGGAGGGTAAGGCTCCTTGCAAAACCTAGAGCTGTGCCCCCCCCTGTAGGGACACCACTGCCCCAGGGGTGCTGCACAGGCGCACTCTCTTCCCGGCTCGCCCGGCTGTGATCTTGCAAGATCTAGTGAGATCTTGGGAGATCTCAGATCTGGCAAGATCTTGAGATTCTTGCACAAGATTTTGGGTGAGGCTGCTGCCATGACAGGGTGCGCCGCGTTTCTCACTGCCTCCTTCCAGCAATCCCGTCTCTGGAATGGATTGTCTCTGAAGAAGGCGACTGTGACAATTCCGTGGAATGCATAAAATGCACGTAAGAGAAGTGACCATTCACAGCAGTTGTGAGGGATAGCAATGGATGGTAGCCACAAAATTGCAAGGATTGTTAAAACAGATATCAAGAGACAGGAGAAAGGTCCTCTGCTCTGATAATGCAGCTATGGTTTCAGCAAGGGTTTTTTTTTTATCACGCTTCCTTCAAATCTCGGGTTACTCACCATTGTAACAATGCCTTTCTGCTGATGCATGATCAGTTATTAAAGTGCTAACATATGAGCTTTGTAGAACATTACTTCTGTGCGCATTCAAGGAATTTGCAGCAATACAGTGGCAGGCATGACTTCATTTCACCCTACTGAGCAATCATGAGTGAGTCTGAAAGCTGATGAATACTTAAGTTAGGCCGGCACAGTTAGGCCAGCACATCTGTATGCTGGCCTCTCTGATGCTGACGGTGGTCCAAAAATACTTTATTGTGCCAGCCAAACTTGTGCTGGCCTAACTCCAGGTTAGGATTGTGCTCTGAGTCTAGAGCTTACTTCAACAAGCTAATCAAGTTTCAGCTAGGATCTAGGTAGGATTTCACCTAGAAAAAAGGCAACAAGCCATGGTTTTGCTTGGTTGCAGCAAGCCAATATGTTATTCATATCGAATAAAGAGTGTTACATCTGCTTCCAATAAAATGTCACAATATCCTTCATCATAATACTAAGGATACTGAGGGTGCAATCCGTACAGTTAAGCCAACAAAGTTTGGCTGGCATAAGGGACACTGTAAAAATAGGTTTGAACCACTCTCAGAGTCAGAGAGGCCAGCACACAAATGTGAGCCATCCTACCAGACTCCAAGAATGGTCCAAATGCATTTTACAGTGGCCCTTGTGACAGCCGAACTTTGCTAGCCTAACTATGCCGATTAGGCATAGTTAACTCCAGATTAGGATTTTGCTCTCAGTCTTCACTGAGACTAATATTTGATTGCACAAATGTAGTTGCAAAAATATTTTAGAATCAGCTTCTGTCATTGAGGAGTTTGTATTAAGCATAACAGGTGAATAGAAAGGAGCTTTACGAAGTCAAAGTATGAACCGCACCCAACCTTGTTTTGTTGTTTGGTGCCAGTTCTATCTTGAGCTGTACCAAAGCCAAGTAGTTGTCTTTGTGTAAAATGCATTTTACTTTTTTTCAGAAGCACAGCTTTGCTTCCAGTATTATTAACTCAACTGTTTAAAATTTTACCCTTAAGAAACGATGTGTTCAAATCCCTTTTAGCTCCTGCACAGGAGAAATGCCCATATAGTTGGGGGTGGCTGTGCTTATTCTAGAGGTGATTGATTAGAGACTGAGAGCACAATCTGAACCTGGAGTTAGGCCGGCACAGTTAGGCCAGCAAAGTTTGGCTGGCACAAGGGCCACTGTAAATAAACCAGACATCCCATTTTGACTGGGATTATCCCAGTTTAGGGAGGTTGTCCCAGTGTCCTGCCCAGTTTGAAGTCTATCCCGGTTTACCCTGGACCCCATTTAAAGTGGAAGTGCATTTTTGTTGCTCATCATGAAGATGTACTGAGGACTGCTAAGCAGAGGTGGGAGGGACACTAAAACAATGCTGCTTTGCTTTGAGGAAGCGAGGAGACCACGTGAGGCGGCCAGCCAAGGACTGCTGAGCAGAGGTGGGAGGGACACTAAAGCGCCTTGCTTTGCAAATGGACGCGAGGAGGCCAGCAAAAGACTGCTGAGAGCACTACAGTGTGTGCTTCTTTGCTTGTGGAAGTCAGGAGTCAACAGAGTCACAGCATGCAGCTGTGGAGTCTTTTCAAGTGGGCTACTAACAGTGGTGTCATTCTATAATGAAGTGCCGGAACGCAGGCAGGACTTACCCCTTGATTGACAGGGGCCCTGCGACGCGTCGCCGCCTGCTGTTCCGCCGCGGAGGGCTTCTTCCGGGTGGCGCGTCCCTCCGCGGCTCTCCGCAGCACCCAGCGTGCCACCCAGGCAAGCGGGCACCCCCTCCGAAGCCAGGGGTGCCCGCACGGGGCTCGGAACGGTGGCGACGCGTCAGAACCGCGCAGCCAATCACGCGGTAGGTCCCGCCCACCGTTCCGGCACTTCATTATAGAATGACACCACTGGCTACTAAGCAGTGGTGGTATTCAAATAAATTAACAACCGGTTCTATGACGTCATAGCCGGAGCAAAAAAAACCCCAAAGCCAGCTGAGGTAAGCAAGTGGGCAGGGCCCGGCCGTTTAACAACCGGTTCTATAGAACCTGGGAGAACCCCCTGAATAACACCACTGCTACTAAGTTTGGCTGGCATAAGGGACACTGTAAAAATAGGAGGTTCCATCCTCCCTGATTCCAAGATTGGTCCCAACACACTTTACGGTGGCCCTTGTGCCAGCCAAACTTTGCTGGCCTAACTGCCGGCCTAACTCCAGGTTAGGATTGTGCTCTGCATGGCTTTAGCAGAGAAGTTATAGGGGTTGTTAAATGTGACAATCGGACAGAGACATTCAGCAATGCCTTATAGCCCAATCATATGCTTCCCCCCTCCCCGATGCAGCCATGCCAAAATGGCCTGCATTGTTTCCTGGGGGGAGGGAAGTCCTGGCGTTTTTTCCGGATAAGGGAATTTTTTTTCTTACCTGGAAGTTCTATGTGGACTTGCACCAGCAAAATCACTTGATACAGTGATGGACCTGCGCTGTGGGATTGGGGCTGAGAAGGAGCTTTGGATTCTGCTGTTGCCACTGAATCCATTACCTTCTCGGGCCCAATCCACTCTCCTCTTAAGCCCCATGATAGATATGATTGATCCAATCTGTCATTCTCTTTGGAAGAGAACTGCAGGGAGAAATGTGAAGGAGGAATTTCAAAAGAAGCACATTTGTATGGTTCCTTCCTTCTCCTATTTGAGTGGAATGCATGGCGGAAGCTCTCAGTCTGCAATGTAACGCTGAGGTTCAATTTAATTCTAAGCAAGGCTTTGGCTTAAAAAAACCATTTCTGACTGTAGCATGGGATGGTAGGTCTGTCTTGCAATATCTACCCACAGAGAGATGTAACTTGCTGAACCTGTAGCAATTCTGGTTGCATGAAACCAGATATTAGGATATAAAGTAAACCAAGATTCCCAGTGTCATAATTTACTTAGAGATTTACAATGAGTGCATATGCCAGCAAACATACAAATGATCGGTCATATTTGCCTTCATGGGGCACACAACCTCATTCTGTCTTCCTCTTGCACAGCATATTCAGGGAACAGGATTGTGCCCTGGGCTTCCAGTATCCACACCAGAACACATATAGCCAATGGTGCAATTCAAATGAATTAACAACCGGTTCTATGACGTCATAGCTGAAGCAAAAAAAACCCCGAAGCCAGCCAAGGTAAGCGAGTGGGCAGGGCCCGGCCATTTAACAACCGGTTCTATAGAACCTGGGCAAACCCCTTGAATTTCACTACTGCATATAGCTCATTCTCAGACTTGCTAAGTAGAAATTCCCCACCTAATTCAAAAGGACTCACTCCCAATCAAGTGTGCACAGAATTACAGAGTTAACCTCCTTGTGCTGGTGCTCAGAGCAAGCACCATCTACTGTTTGGGGGCAGTCACAGCTGCATCAGGCACATCCCAAGGACTGCTTCAAAGGCCTTAATATATCATTCAATGCAGAATTTCATGTAGAATGCAATGAAACAAACTGGAGTGTAATATCTTCATTCTATTCAAAGTTATGGCCAAAAAGCCCAAGAAAAAAAAATACAACTATGACATCACTTCCTGTTATGATGTCACTTCCAGGGCACCATTTTGCCCTCTGCACCAGGCTATACTTTCATTAGCATGCCACTGGCCCCAACTTCATTTTGCTTACAGGGAAGGAAAAGAATGATGAGTCAGTGTTGTCTCATTAGTGATAATAAGCAACACTGTTGACAATTACTGCAGGTTTCACTGGGAGGAGGTCAGCTTCTAAATTACAATGGGCGCATAGTAATGACTGCATTACTATGCTCTTTGGCTTAGTGGCATGGTCATAAGAGCTACATGCCCTTCCTATGCAGTTCAACCTATGCAACCTCCCTGCCTTTATTTGCTGTGCTCTTTTAGCTCTTTGAGGTGTTTGACAAATAACATGTAACTTAAAAGCTCTGAGCCATCAAATTGGAAGTACACCAGTCCAGGAGGTTAAACTTTGGCTTGTCACCAAAGCAGAGGAGGATTTTCATTCTGTAGCGGATTGGAACGAAAAAATAATTCCCGCTGGAATTGCCCAGGAGTTGAACTTTTCAACATTATGCAAACACAGACTGCTCCTGTACATTACTTGCTTTTTTAAAATTGACATTTTAAGCAGGGTTCAGATCCTGTTGGTTATACACTCGAAGAAATGCATTAGATAAATAACCAACTGAGGTTTTATTCAGGGCAACCCAAGGACCAATTAATACACTAAGAGCACAATCCTAATCTGGAGTTGGGCCGGCACAGTTAGGCCAGCAAAGTTTGGCAGGCACAAGGGATGCCATAAAGTATGCTTGGACCACTCTCGGAGTCAGAGAGTCCAGCACACAGACTTGCACCATCCTCCCTGCAGAGGCATTTCCCTCCTCTCCCTTGCTGCTGTAGCCAGTAAGCAACGCCAAGATTGGCTAAAACGGTGCAGAAGAGGAGTGATTTCCACTGCAAGGTAAGGCTTCTTGCAAAACTTAGAGCTTTGCCATCCCTGTAGAAACACCTCTGCCTCCCTGACTCTGAGAGTGGTCCAAACATACTTTACAGTCCTTTTTGGCCCTTGTGCTGGCCAAACTTTGCTGGCCTAACTGTGCCAGCCTAACTCCAGGTTAGGATTGTACTCGAATGACCTGTGCTGGCCCAGGAGTGTTGGAAATGTGCCATAAAGCGCATTTGAACCATTCTCTGAATCAGGGAGGCTGGCGCATGGATGTTACAGCTCTCTCATTAGGTGTTTTATTGTTGAGGTAGCAGCCGAGTGTTCCTACCTAGACACAAAGAACTCCTAAACTACAGCTAAACTCCTAAACTGACAGCTAAAATCCAAGGTTTATGATGTACCAACATATAAGAAAATCCTTTGTCTGGAACCCCAAATAAATGGGGGAATAGAAGGGTTGGGAAGAGTTGCGGTGGAAAGGTGGTGGGCTGGGAAAGAGTTAAGCAACCCCTCCCCAGCCACTTATCTGTTTCAAATTTCTTTCTGAAACCTTTCCTTAGAAGCAGGGGCATTTGGGTTTGGGTATACAGTATATGCCTTTGCATGTAATATGCAATTTAGTTGTAAGAAAAAATCCCTGAGTGCATACACAATTGCCTGTATGCACATACGCGAGGCCTTTCATACTGTATTTGTGCTATAACTACTTAAATAACTCAGCAAAACATCTCTATGCAATCCACAGCTGATATTCCTCATAGGCTGCTGGAGGCTCACTCAAACCTCCAGCTTTGCGTTATATACTTGATGCTGAAACATAAGGAGTTATAACTTCAGGGTGTGTTGATTTCTTAAACCTGCACTCTTTTAACTGGAATCTCTGAATAATGATTGACTTCCAGGGCAATCCAAGCAATCTCCTTCAGATGACCAATGTACTAGGGATGGCTGATGATTGAAGGCTAAATGGAGCATTTAACAGCTCTGGAAAAGGCTTGTACCCAATTCACGCCTGACTTTTTTGATGGGTTGAAGGGCCATCCCACAAGCTTGTTAGGGCAGTGGTTCCCAAACTGTGGTTCAGGACCCACCAGTAGGCTGCATGCTAATTTCAGGGGGGTCACGAAGGACCTACAGCATCCTTATTGAAAATATGGGAAGATGGGATGCTGGAAAGGGGAAGGACTGTTTGGTTGTTTTGCTTGTGTCAAGGTTGTAAATAGGCTTTTTTCTTTCTGATTCACTGTGCTATTGGAAAATGCCAGAGAAATAACCCAACTTCTTGCTGCATTCTCAGGAAAGCAGCAGGCTCTGGCATCACAATGACGGACCTTCCAGCCATGACATCACTTATGGTGGGTCCTGGACAGATTGTCATTCTAAAAAGTGGGTCCCGGTGCTAAAAGGTTTGAGAACCAATGTGTTATGGTATTCAGAGTTGCTGGTAGCTTAGCTGGTGGTGCGGCATGTATATTTCATTAAGTAATCCATCTGCCATGTCATTTCATGTTTTAGCTTCACCTTTGTCTTTCAATGCATTGTCCTGTCTCCCAAAAAGAAAAAGAAACCACCTTTCTCTGAGTAAAGAAGTTGGCTGAACGAAGCAATCGCCTGTAGAACGGGAATGAACCAGTGTTCCCTGTTGACTTGAAATGCCTCGTTGTCCCTGCTTAGAAAAGCAAAGCAGTTATTTCGCCAATGCGGACGCAAAGGCTGCTTACTGTGCAGCACATGGAGTTAGAGCAGCTGAGCTGGCAACAAGAATTATTCCCTTACCTAATTCGCTCCGGTCCTGCTTGGGGAAGACAAAGAAGGAGAAAACCGCAGCTGGGAGGGAGAAAGGGTGGCCGTTCTTTGACCCCCCAGAGCTTGCGCATGGCTCAGGCTATCGGGGAATGCAGAGTGGCTGAACTGCAACTTGCCGTCCCCTACAAGACGTTATCTCGGGAAGAAGCACAGCTCCTCTGAGAGGCTGCAGAAATAATCAGGAAATAATCAGTGACCAGAAGAGGTGAGTGAGATGGGCAAGCTATCCCCCCTTCCTTGCAAAGGGAGATAGCAGCAGCATAGTTGCATGAAGGGGTGTGCAAAAAGGCTGGAGATCAGGGACAAATTTGCTTTGTGCATGTGTGAGGATCAGAATGAAGTACAGGCGTGCCCTGCTGTCCACTGATTTGGCATCCACGTTTTCAGTTATCCACAGATACCATGGATACTGGGATGTCTATTAAAAAGATAGGGGGACATTAAACAAATCTTTTTTACCTTGTTGCAGCAAAGCTACTGATGTTCCCCCTATCTTTAAAAAGGTATCCTCAGTATCCATGGTTTCAGATATTCGCAGCGGGGTCTGGAATGGAATCTCAGTGGATACCAGGGCACATAACATGAGAGGCACTGCTGTACAGAGAATCCTGCATCTGACAAGCTTCTGTTTGCTCTCTCCACTTGTGAAATGGTTGAGGAACTTGAGAGAGAAAAATATGCAGGTTTTCCAAAAGTACTGAAAAAATAATAAAAAAGTCTTGATATTTGGAAATACCCTCACTGATGCTTTCTTTTTCCTGACAATGTGCCTTGAACATAAATTCAGCGAGTGGCACCTGGGCACCTGTTGATTTCTGCGACTTGTACAGTTGTTAAAGGCACAGGAAAAAGAGGGAGGCAATCCTGATGAAACACGGTGGGGTTGAAAACCTGTATTTTTTTTAAAGGGCATAGCTACAGGGATGTTTGCTCAGTCTGGTGCCTTAATCAGAGAACAGAAGCATGGAAACTGCTGCTTGGGGGAAGAGGTGGAGAAGAATGTAGAGGTGGTGTCTTTTTATATTTGCATTTGAGATGTAAGCTGCCTTGGGGGGCCTCTGTGGAAGCCAGAAGGCAGGATGCCAGTTCTTGAATGGCAGATGAATAAACCAATAGCACATAGCTCTGAATTCCCTGCATCGTCATGTGGATGAACGCAGCATTCGCATGGGCTGTTTATGAGTGTTATGCAACTGGTGGGGACTAGGCATGTTAAATAAACCTGCTTGGATTTTAAAAAGTGCATACCTCCCCAATGCTGCAATAACAGTGTTAGGACAAGATAAAGCCAGCTTCACCAAGAAGATCTGCAATAACCCTACTGTTTTCCTGGCAGGCTCTGTCATTCTTGCCTGCTTCAGTGTTGACATTTCTGAGTCAGAGGCAAAGCTCTGCCAAACCTTGTTTACTAACTGATGAAACTGCGAAGTCCTGCAAGCTGGGCCCCTCTTGCCTTAACTCCTCCGGGCGTTTTGTTGCTTGTATTGTTTATAACATGGAAGAAGATCTTTTATCCACTTAGGGCCCAACGACACCTTATTGAAATACAATGTTGTGCTCTTGCATCTTATTAAAAAAAAAGCAGGTTGGTGGGGGCACCCATCTTTCTCCACCTGCTTGGAAAAGGGGGACAGGGAGGAAAAGGAAACGTGGAGGAGAGGAAAGAATGCAGGAGAGGGGGGGAGCAGCAGAGCCTGGCAGCTCTTCAGATAAGGGGACACACACATGGCAGCATTTGGCATGCCACATCGCGGCCCAAATCCAACTTTCCAGGGCTGATGCAGCCATGCCAAGGGAATGTGCATTATGTCCTATGCAGTGGTGTCTTCCGCAAATGAACAACCGGAACGCTGGGCGGGACGTAGGCGGGACTTCCGCGTGATTGGCAGCCTGTCTGTAGCGTTCCGCAGCCATCCTGGCCTCAGGGGGGCTCCCGCTCGCAGCAGGGGACAGGTGAGGGTCATGCCGGGTGCCTGGGCGAGCAGCGGTGGGGCGCGCTAACTGGGGGGGCAGCCCCCCTGAGGCCAGGACAGCTGCGGAACGCTACGGATGGGCAGCCAATCACGCGGAAGCCCCGCATACGTCCCGCCCAGCGTTCCGGTTGTTCATTTGTGGATAACACCACTGGTCCTATGGCAGAGGAGCTGATGGAGGCCTCCTCAAGATAAGGGAATGTTTGTTCCCTTACCTTGGGGCTGCAATGCGGCTGCATCAGTGCTGGAAAGTTGGATGAGATTGGGTCCTCAGGCATCTAGAGGCCTTAGGCCAGCCCTTAGGCCAGCTACGTACAGGTTACATGCTAAGGAATATGAGCATTAGAAAAAGGACTGAAAATAAAACTGCTAGTACAATGAGTCTCATGTAGCTGCATTTGGAATGTTAGGTAGAGTCTTATGTCATCTCGTGTTCAAAATCATACTGTAGAGATGGGAAAGCTGCAGGAAAGTGCAGCCAAAATTATCAAAAGGTTGGAGTACTTGAACGGCTAAAGAGTTCAGTGCTTTTTAAATTTTAGTTTAAACATGACTTAGGGTAAAATCCTGACCTGGAGTTAGGCCGGCACAGTTAGACCAGCAAAATTTGGCAGGCACAAGGGACACTGTAAAGTACGTTTGGACCACTCTTGGAGTCAGAGAGGCCAGCACACAGATGTGCACCATCTTCCCTGATTCCAAGAGTGGTCCAAACACTCATTAAGATGGCCCTTGTGCCAGCCAAACTGTGCTGGCCTAACTCCAGGTTAGGATTGTGCTCTAAGACAGATATGACAGATTTATAACATTTTGCTTAGTTTGGGGAATGAGGTTAAAATTTCTCTCTCTCTCACTTCTATAACCCTGTAACTCAGGAGTTATTCATCATCTATTATCCATCATCCAATGGATTTGATGAACAGGAGATTCGGGACCCAAAAAGAAAGCATTGTTGTACAACTCACCATTAACATGAAATTTGCTTCCACCAGATCTTTCCCTCCTCCCCAAGTGTTCAGTTCAATGGATAATGGATACATATAGGGAGTTTCTGTCCTTATCCTGCCCGGGCATTGTGCATTCACAAACATGTATTAATTGCTGCAAATTCCTAATCAAAGAAGATCCCTCTGTGCACATTCAGCTGTGCACATGGGAACACTGCATTTTTTAAAAAACAACACCAAACATGGAGGTAGTACATGCTGCCAACTTCCCTACACACAATCATTATGGTTCTGAATGCCTGAAAGGATCTATGAGTTTTCTTTCTAAAGTACTGGCTTAGATGTCTTTTACAGAGGGATATGTGTATCTACAACCACTTTTATAGAGGGATATGTCTGTCACAACTGAATTGAACCTCCTACTCAGAGGCAGTATATCTTTATATATCAGATGCTGAGGATCAAACAACAGGGGATGGATGTTTTTGCTCTGCTCTGCTCTAGCTAGCTACTGTGAGAAACAGGCTACTGGACCAGATGTCCTTTTGAGTCTCATCCGGAAGGGCTTATGTGGAGGCTACAGCCTTGTAACTCTTTTTTTCCCCTAGCAACCTGAAACCTGCATAGACTTACTCTATAAAGCAAGAGTAGTCCCAGTGAGCCATGCTTTCAGCAACTGCGTGGATTCTGAACAATTCCAAAAGGATAAGAACATATGAACATAAGAAAAGCCTTGCTGGATCAGGCCAAGACCCATCTAGTCCAGCTTCCTGCATCTCACAGTGGCCCACCAGATGCCTCAGGGAGCAAACAAGACAACCAGATATTTGTATCTCACTGCCACTCCCCTGTATCTGGCATTCTAGGGTAGCCTATTACCCTCGCAGCACCCCCAAGGAACACAATAGACTGAGGTTGGAGTTTAATTATATTAAATACAAGTGTAAATCATGAAACCTACTGAAAACTGGTCCCTCCCTCCCAGTCTGGGGAGATCCAGAAATCACTGAAATGGCTTTTGTGCAAGTGTGTGTGACGGCCTCAATAAAGCCTGAGTGATGCCCTCTTCTTAGCATGCCATGCAGGGACGGCCCATTTGTGAGGCCAACTGAGACAGTCACCTCAGGTAGCTGGGGCAGCTCCCACCTCCGTCCAGCTGCTCACTTTCTCTGCTCTTCCTCCCATTTTCTGGATTGGAAAAGGGAGAGAGGGATGGAGGGAAAAGGAAGTGTGGAGGAGAATGGTGGGCTAGTCCTATGGAGGGGAGAAGAGATGCTAAGGGTGGCACATCACTAGGTAAAGGAAAGCAACATTTGGCACATTGCTTCAGGCACTTGGGGGTCTTGGGGCTGCCCTGATGACTTTAGTGAGTCTTGTGCACATAGATAACCTTACACAGAAACAAAGTCTTGGTTATCAGAAAATATTGGTCAGTCCCAAAATATCAGGACTGTCACATTTCTACTGCAACTACCCAAACCATTGCAAAGCACAGCTCAAGCTTTTGAATTCACCAGAACTCTTCTGCAGGCTTTGAGACATACAACGTTATGCAGGGGTGGATAGAGTGAATAGGAGAGTGCTCTTTTTCCTCTCTCACAACACCGGAATGAGTGGACATCCACTAAAATAGGTTGTTGGGAGAGTCAGAACAGACAAAAGAAAATCCTTTTTTACCCAGCGGGTAACTAATCTGTGGAACTCCTTGCCACAGGATGTGGTGATGGCGCCTGGCCTGGTTGGCTTTAATAAGGAATTGAACAGATTTCTGGCGGAAAAATCCATCACAGGTTACAAGCCATATGTGCAACTTCCTGGTTATATTATAGGCTAGCTGAGGATGACAGGTGCAGTGGTGTGATAATAGGATGCAGGCATCTTGTGTGCTCCCTGAGGCATCTGGTGGGCCACTGTGAGATACAGGACGGTGGACAAGATGAGCTCCCTTTGGCCTGATCCATCAGGAGTCTTCTAATGTTTAGGCTTTATGTTGTCAATGAAATTGCATTTTTGAAAGGGAGGGGGGGGAGAAAAGGGGTGGTGTGGGCGGGGCTGCTGGAAATCCTCTCGCTCTCTTGTTTGTTCCACTGAAACGTCCTGTTGAACTGTGTCACCTCCCAGGCGGTCCTCATAAGCGCAGGTTGCCCCGGGTCTAACAGCACAGATTACCTGCGACGCCGATCTGCTAGCCAGGAGCTCCTGGTGGCGCCTCCTGCGCTGTAAGAGGCCGCCACCTTCAAGCCCCGCCCGCGCGCCCTGATCTGCTGCCCGCTTGTCTTCCTCTCTTCTCGCAGGACGCGCTGCGGGCATCGCACATTCCCAGCCCGTTGCTTTCCTCCGCGGGAAGAGCCGGACGGCCCTCTCTGTCCGCTCCGCACGCACCTCTTATCTCCAACGACCCGGGCTGATGCCTGGCCTCCGAGGTCTGCAACGTCCCGAGGAAGCGCCCTCACGCCTGCCCCGGTCTGCGGGCGAGGGGAGAAAGAGGCGCGCCAAGCAGGAGGGCTGAGGCAGCGGGCAGCCCGTTCTCTCCCGCCAGGGAGGCAAAGCGCCTGCGCGCCCCGGCCGGAGCTTAACTCATTCGTTGCCGCCCCTTCTCCTCTGCCTACTGTCCAGTCCGTCGGTGGCGTCACCTCCTTTTGCCTGAGCAGCAGGCAGAGAGCGTCGTGGCGGCGAGGATGATGAGGATGTCTCCCCTCGTGGCTCGGACGCTCTTGGCCGCTGCCTTGGCTCTGGCAGCTGCTGCCCTCGACCCTCCAAGAGCAGCGGGAGCTCCTCCAGCAGCCGCAGCCTCGACGGGGTTCCGCTTCACGCGCGATGTCCTGACCGTGTTCGGAGGCAACCGGAGCTTCTCGGCCGGCCAGCTCAACCAGATGCTCCAGAAGCTGGGAGCCGCTCAGAGGCTGGAGGAATCGCAGCCCGAACTGCTGGCGCTCCACTACAACCAGGTACGGACGCTTGCGGCCCCTTTCCGCGCATTTGGCGCGGAGCGTTGGCAAAGCGCTGCGCTCCAGCACTTTCCTGGCTGAGAGAGAGAGAGAGAGAGAGAGAGAGAGAGAGAGAGAGAGAGAGAGAGGTTTAAAGCTGATTTCCACCTGTTGGTGAACAGCATGCAGTGGCGTAGCTGAGGGTGCAGGGGGGCAATCGCACCAGGAAACAAGTGGGGGGGGTACAAACTGGGCTTGACACTAGTGGCCAAAACTAAACGGTGAAAACTTCGGTAAGTTCAAATATATGTTATATATCATTGGAAAGGCAATTTAATACCGAATGCAAGGAAACAGACCCGGTTGGAATATCTGTATTCTATCAAACGTTATGGACAATTAACCAGAAACTTTAATTTCGTAATGGATGGGGGAGCTACAAAATCTTCTTTGGTAAGTTAAAATATATTATTATTATTATTATTATTATTATTATTATTATTTTATTGGCCAAGTATATAAACTATACCTGGAATTTGATACGGCCACCGGCTACATACATACAATACTACACATGCATAGTAAACAAAGAATACACAGAACAAATAAGGGCATATTCAGAATAAACCATTGCCTCAAACTCCTAGTCGCATCAACATAATTACAAATTCAGCAATTTAATGGCACAAGGAAAAAAACTATTTTTGTGCCTCGATGTTTTAGTATACAGAGTCTTATATCGACGACCAGAGGGGAGAAGATTGAACAAGTTATGGCCAGGGTGCAACGGATCTGCAGCGATCTTTTCTGCACACTTTTTAACCCGAGCAGTATACAGATCTTCTGTATATCATGCTATATATCATTGGAAAGGCAATTTAATGCCGAATGCAATGAAACATACCGTGTTGCAATATCTGTATTCTATCAAACGTTATGGCCAATTAACCAGAAACTTTCATTTAATTTCATTTCGTCATGGATGCTACAAAATCTTCTTTGACCCTGGGGAGCAGATTCCCCCACTACGCCACTGACAGCATGTGTGAAGGTTTTTGTGAGTGTGGGTTAGGCAAAGGAAAATATATTTTAAAATGCACATTCCAGCCAGTATAGGCTTTAGGTTTGAATCGCAGAGCTGGGAAAATGTACTTTATCCCCTTTGGCCTTTCTTAGATCACGTACTCAAGATAACATATCACGGATTAGCCACCCCTCTGGGCCCGCAGACGAGATGTTCAGGCCCATGTGAAAGGATCAGGGACGAACGGAGCCCCGAGTGCGCCCATGGCAGGGTGACGAAACCACACCCCCAGCACGTAGCCCCACCCCTGTGCATCGCCCAGCCACGCCTCCCTGCGCCCGGAATAGCTCCATTTTGGAGCAGAACAGACACACGGGTGGGTGGGTGGGACAGACAGCGCATGGGTTAGTGCGTGGGTTAGTCTGCGGACTCCGCGCAATGGTGCCCCGCCGCCCTCCCGCTGCCGGCGCCCATGGCTCGCACCACCCCAGGCTACACCCTTCCTCCGCCTCTGGAAAGGATGGAATAAAAAAACATCATCTCCTTGATTGCATGAACCAGGTCATGGAGCTTGTAGGAGCATACAGCCCGCTGCATTAGGTTCTGTGACAACATGGAAGTGACAAGCCTCCCACCCCCCCTTGAGGTTGACCGTAGAACAGGTGCATATGGGTGAGAAATTTACAAGCAGTCGTGGGCTGGTTGGAGGGACGTTTATTGCAATGGGAGATGTGTAGGGGCTGCCCTCCGACACTGTGGTACTCCAAGCCAGGAGGGTCTTTGTGTCCCCTCTGTTTGTTTACTCTAAATAACTTGTGTTTTTATTGTATTCATCGCCCTTACGTGACTGTGACACACAATCTGAATGTTTTCAGCAGTGTAGCTAATACTACTGGAACATGGGGTGTACTCCTCCCACCACCCTGTCCTTGACTGCTTGATGCCATGAGTAGCCTGGCCTCTGCCTCTAGATTCCCTGCCCCTTGGGGAGGCCAGGTCTACTTGGCATTAGAACGCTGGGTAGACCATGAGCCCCGGTCTACGCAGTATTCAAAGGACAGGCAGGCTGGCATCTCCTTGCAGCTTGTACCTGGGGTGGACCACCTCTTACCCTGCCCTTGATATGTTACTGCATGTTTTATTGCCCTCATCTAATGCAATAAATGTGCACACATGGATCAGTACATCTAGGTCTATGCATGCAAGTTACAAACAAATGAAAACAAATTTGTTCCTCTAATCTCATAGACATATTAAGCAGCGATTTTCAACCTTTTTCATCTCACAGCACACTGACAAGCTGCTAGTGGGGGGGTGGTGGTGGCTCACATCATCCAGTGGCCCTACTAATAACTGACCCACCCCCCAAACTCCTGCAGTACACTTGCGGACCATTCGCGGCACACCAATGTGCTTTGGGACACTGGTCAAAATCACTGCTATTAAAAGTAACAGAAATGTCTGGTGTCTTCAAACAGTCATCTGGGTTGCCTATTCCTAAATCTGGCTCAGAGGTTGTAGACTGATCGTGCTGTTTACTTTAAGCTGCAATTCAATGCACATTTATCTCAGAATAAACTTAGCTGAACACAGAGGAATTTACTTCTGAGTAAATATGCATAGGATTGCTGTATTGATGATCACGTCTGGTCCACGTCTGGTCCATGCTGTGTTCTTATGCGTAGGCTGGATACATGGAGGGTTGGGAGAGCCAGGTGAGCAGGTAGCTCTCCCCCCTCCCCACATGTATTGGGACATTTGCATGCAAACACTTCTGTGAACAGGCTGCATTTGTGTAATCTATCCCAGAAGTGCCATGTAAATCTCTCTCTCTCTCACACACACACACACATGCACACGCACACGCACACGCACGCGCGCCTTCAGAGCCATTTGTGGCTACAAGAGCAAAGTCCCCCACTTTATTTAGCCCATTCCTTGTGCTGTATATGTATCATTTCAGGAGAAAAGATACATGTACAGGCAATTTACACAGGCATTCCTGGAAATGTGTGCATATATTAAAAACACTAATTAAAAACGCTATGTTCCCCATCGGAATCAATATAACTGGTATAGGTTGCAGCAGTGGTTCCCAAACTGAGGGTTGGGACCCATTAGTGGGCAGTGAGCCAATTTCAGGTGGGTTGCAAAGCACTTAGGGCAGCCATACTGAAAATATGAGAAGAGGGGATGCTGGAAAAGGGGAGGGCTGAGTGGTTGTTTTGCTTGTGTCAAGGTTGTAAATAGGCTTTTTTCCCCTTTCTGATCCACTGTGCTATTGGAAAATGGCTGACTTATGAATAGCCCAACTTATTGCTGCATTACCAGGAAAGCAGCAGGCTCTGGCGTCACAATGATGGCATTTCCAGCCATGACATCATTTTTGGTGGGTCCCAGTCAGATAGTCATCCTAAAAAGTGGGTCCCAATTGAAACTAGAATGCTAAAACTGTCGTTCCAGTCTTATGCAAGAATCCACCCAAGCTACACAAATCTGCTTCAAAGATGTGTTGAGCATCCCTAATCTGAAAATCTAAAATGCTCCAAAAACCAAAACTTTTTTAGTGCCGACATGACTCCAGAAGTGGAAAATTTCACACCTGGCCTGATATGATGGGTTTCAGTCAAAATGCAGGTACACAACAATTTATTCAGCATCCTCAAGGAAAAAAAAGACCCTTCCCGCCCCCTTCAACTGCAATATATCTTTTCGACCCACGCCCAGAGTCCCCCATGCAAACATGCCCACAAAGGGTAATAATGTGCACACACTTCCTTTCATGCACAAAATTATTTAAAATATTGTATCAATTTACCTTCAGCCTATATGTATAAGGTATATATGAAACATAAATGAATTTCGTGTTTAGACTTGGGTTCTACCCCAAGGTATCTTATAATGTCTACACGCATATTCCAAAATTTAAAAAAAAATCCGAAACACTTCTAGTCCCAAGCATGTGAGATAATGAATATGCAACCTGTACTGCTGTATTGTTTTAAACGCAAGGATTTCAACATCCTTCATGAGCTGAGATTCAGGTTTTACAGGTAGAACCTTGATTTGTTTGTATAAATCTTTGGAATGAAAGCCATCAAGAGTATTAGTAAGTCTGTTTTACTTGCTATAATTAGCTCTGATGAAGAAATATATTTCTTCATCATGGCTGTAGTGAAACTCCCATTGCCTGCAAGAAGTTCAGAAGTCCCACCAATGGTTTCCTCATGTTTGTGAGGCTCAAGATTCTGGGCGTGGCTGGAAAAGATATATTGCTGCTGAAGTAGGGCTGGGGGGGGGTTCTTATTTTCCTTGGGGATGCCGAGTTTGTGTAAGCCGAAAAGTTGTGCTGAGAATCCCGAACTTCTTGCAGTCAATGGGTATTTGAACTAGAGCCTATCTACCCTGTATAACATTTGGAACAACGCAGTACTTAACTTCATGTTAACTTTATTCATACTTGTTTTTAATTGCTCCAATCTAATGAATATAATCCACATGCAGAAAGAGTTTCATATTCAAAAACAGATCAGAACCCTACTAGGACTTTGAAGACTTCGGAAGTGCTTGCAGGGGGCAGGGCGGAGGTTGGGGGGACGACCCAGCAGCGATTGCAGTGCTGCGGGCATTTAGGGGCACTGCCGTACCAAGGGGGGGGCTCTAGGGGGTGTCCCAAAGGGTTGGGGAGGCCCTCTGCCACCTCCACAGGTCTCCCTGATGCTGAAAATAGCTCCGTGGTAAAGTTGGAGCTTACTTCCTGTTTCCTGTCGATACAGGAAGAAAATGGCCCGTTTTAAAGAGGAAATGGCCCGTTTTTGTGCTCAATGGAGGGTCGCGACCCACCATTTGAAGAGCACTGGTCTATATGATAATGATGTACTTGAATCTTTCTACTTGAAATCTTGTACTCGAATCTTTCTACTGTTTCCGTAGTTGTCTGGATAGAGGCCATGCACTTTAGAAGGGCATGGAACATGTAAAAACAGGAGCAAAGTGAGGTAATTAAATAGAATCTGTAGTTAGTTATAGTCTGTCCAAGGTTAATGCTGCCTACCTAGTCACATGTATCCTGCCAATTTAAACCCCATTTTCCCTAAGTAAAGGAAGGACTTCCACTGGACTTCCTATGGACGTCCACTGCTTTCTTCATTTAGGAAACTAAATCAAGGGGGTGACCAAACTGACAGGGCACAGACGGCTGGGTAGGTGCCAGCCTTATAACTGAGGGTGCAATCCTAACCAGCTTTCCAGCACCGGGTAAGAGCAATGTAGCTCCAAGGTGAGGGAACAAACATTCCCTTATCTTGAGGAGGGTTCTGCGACTTCCTCCCAACTGCAGGATCTAGCCCATGCCGCACTGGCACAGCTATGGCAGTGCTGGAAAGTTGGCTAGGATTGTGCCCTGAGTAACCTTATCGCCCCTTTTCTAAAATGGTTAAAGCCAACATTGAAGAAGAAACAGAAGAAATATGGGAAATGGTTTGGTGGTGGATATTCTGGGTATTCTCCCAGTTGCTTCCCCAAAGACCATCTTGCTTTTCCAATGATACAGTTTTGCTTTCAAAAATGACATTGCCCAGTTTTGTGCAGCCAGATCTCTCCACAGCAGCGTTTTCATTTCCTTGTCCACCTGCCATTATCCAACTTAACACACTTTTCTCGTTTTGTTTCAGTGTCTGTCTGCTGAAGACATCTTTTCTGCCTATGGAATTTCAAACAACAGCAGGATAACAGAGTCCAGCTTTTCCGTAATATGTCCTGCTGTCGTACAACAGCTGATTTTTCACCCCTGTGAAACGTCCTTGTCTAAAGGCAATCACAAACCCTCTCCCACAGAAGGTGGGTCTCATTTATGATGGTAAAGCAATACACACAGACCTGGGAGTAAATAATAAGCCTGCAGCTTAGATTGGAAGAGCCATCAGGATGAAGTGCAGAAAAAGGAGTGCCACAGATTTAGAGTGCAATCCTAACCTGGAGTTGGCTGGCAAAGTTTGGCTGCCACAAGGGACATGTAAAGTATGTTTGGACCACTGTCAGAATCAAAGAGGCCAGCACATAGACATGCACCATCCTCCCTGACTCCAAGAGTGGTCCAAACGTGCTTTAAAGTAGCCCTTGTGCCAGCCAAACTTCACTGGTCTAACTATGCCAGCCTCCCAGTTAGGATTGCACCCTAAATTATAACAAAGAAAATTTTGATTACAAGTTAGGAAGAACTTCCTGATGGTATGAACTGTTTGGTCATGGAAGGCATCACCTCCCCCTAAATTTTGCTGTCCTGCAATGAGAGAGATTATTAAACCAGGAGATAATTTTTGATTTTCTTTCCAATCAGCACATTTTAAAAATAGATGGCACAAATATCCTTTTCTGAACTTGGCTTCTGACCTTCATATTTCTCAAATATTATGTCCTGATTTTAGCTGTTTTGCAACTAGATATGTGAACATTTTCTTGTCAGACCAGTTTGTATCAAAAGAACCAACCCAAAGCATGTTGGTCTTTTAATTTACCTAATATTTCTGCTCTTTTTTTATCTACAGTCTGGGGCTTTGGTTTCCTTGCTGTGACTATTATCAGCCTCGCTTCACTTCTTGGATTGGTTTTAACTCCTCTTTTAAAGAAGTCGTATTTTCCCAAGATTCTAACCTACTTTGTGGGGTTGGCCATTGGAACCCTCTTTTCCAATGCCATTTTTCAGCTTATTCCAGAGGTAAGGAAGAAACACATATCGGAAAAGTGCTAACTTTTACTTGATTAAAAACGTCTTTTAATGTATTCATCAACAACCGGACAGTCCAGTCATGCACTGGTGTAGCTAATCAAAGTGCCGTATTTATACCAGTATATTAACCACCAGTATTTATATACCGCTTCTCAGCAAAAAGGGTTCACAAAGCGGTTTACAGGGAAATAATTGGGCAGAATGAATGAAAGGACAGATAATGAGAATTCTATTACCTTGATTTCACAACAAAGCACATGCCACATTGGGTAACCAGGATTCATGCTTATAATTTCTCTGTAGGCATTTGGATTTGATCCCAAAATAGATAACTACATTGAAAAAGCAGTCGCTGTGTTTGGTGGATTCTACATTCTCTTCTTTGTGGAAAGAATTCTTAAAATGATACTGAAGACTTACAGCCAGGTGAGTTGGTAATGGGACACAAAATACAAAAAATACAAGGCTGTTCTGATTTTGGCAGGTTTTTAGCTATTAAAATACCAGGACATTTATGTAAATGGGCAGAATTTTAGGCTTTAACGTGTCAGTTTAAATCAGCTGTTCCTCAGGGTTTTTTTAATCATGCGGCTGAATATTTAAAGGGAAAAATAATATTTTACAATCTTATTTATGGATGATTGATTCCCTCAGTTCTGTTGTGAATTATTCTAAGATTCTGATATGCTTTTCACTGCCAAAATGCCAATTGTGCAGTGTGCCTGTTTTGTGATTCTATAGATTAAAAATAGACAAAATTGTTTTCAAAATTGGGATTCCTTTAGTGGATAAAAGTTCATTTTGGGCTGCTCTTACTGCAACAAGACAGAGCAGGAACTGCTCTTCCCTCAACTCATAAAATTCCAGAAATGTACCTGGAATGGATTCCGAAAATTGTGAGCTGCTCTGGTACAATGCATCTGGTAAAGCAGTGTTTCTCAAACTGCGGGGCGGGACCCACCTGGTGGGTCACCACCTAATGTCAGGTGGGTTGCGGAATGCTGGGAGCAGCCATCTTGAAAGCTGAAGACCTTAATCTTGCTATATTCTGCTGATCGGTATTTAATACTGCTAATTGATATTCCTTTGGTGAGAAAATTAAAACAGTTCAAATTTTCAAGTGAGGATTTTTTTTTAAATGTTGTGTTTTTTCATAACATTCTGCCCTAATCTTGCTTTCTGTCAGGGATGGTTCATGGTTGTCCAATTTCTACAGTCCAAGGTTGCCAGTTTACATTCCAGAAGTGTCAATTGATTCAGGGCGCAATCCTATACTGTGCTGGAATGGTGAGGCTGGCCGGCCAAAGCCATATCCAAGTGCAGTATAGGTGAGGCTGGAGCC
Source organism: Lerista edwardsae (assembly GCA_029204185.1). NCBI lineage: Eukaryota > Metazoa > Chordata > Lepidosauria > Squamata > Scincidae > Lerista > Lerista edwardsae. Next base: position 47,759,592 of record JAJKFI010000003.1, read on the forward strand.
TCCCCACGGCAAGGGAGCATGTGCTCTCTTACCATAGGGGAGGCTCCAGCCTCCCCATGTGCTCCTCGGATCTGTGCCCGCTAAAGAGCAGGCACAGATCCGAAGAGACCGTGTGGACGAATCAGGACCTTGCAGACAGGTTTGTGGAGTGGCCGTATGGCCACCTCCCAAGCCCCCCCACAAACCCCCCCCCTCCAGCCCCCACCAACCCAACCCCCCCCCCCCCCCCCAAAACCCTGGGGGGGCAGCCCCCAGCTTCCCTTGTGCGAATTGGCTTTGGTCGGTGCGAGAAGCTCAGCGTGGGTGTAGGAGGGTGGGCGCTGCCTGCAATGCTGGTCCTGTTGCTTGAGCGCTGACGCAGGGGTGCAGATTTTCGCTCCCGCATCAGCGCTAAGCATGCAGCAGACGCTGCACGGTTTATAGGATCGCATTGCCCATCACAATGAAGTAGATTCCTCCCCTAGTTTTGTTCCAGTATCTCAGTCTTAGATTGTGTACTTGAAGTGACTGTTAGTATCCATAGTGGAAGTGAAGACAAAAGTTAAAGTCAGTAATTTGTGGTCCATCCTATAAGTGTATTGTTGCATCTCCACAATAAAGTGTATTGTTGCATTTCAGTGTCAATAGCTAACATGTTTCTTATTGCACAATTATGCATTTGAGTAACTTTTCTTCTTCCAAAATGTATTGAGTCTTGTTTCTTGTTTCATTGGATTGTTGTTAGGGTGGCCACAACCACTTCGATCCTGAAGAACTGAAACCTTCCCAGAAACCTCATCCTCCCACTGAATCATTCAAGCCTGTTAATGGAGCAATATGTTATGCAAATCCAGCCATAGCTGAGGCTAATGGAAATCTGAATTTTGACACTCTCACTGTGCTCTCCAGTCAGGTATGAATGAATGAATGAGTCTTTGCTAGCGAGTTTGCAAAAATTTATCTGGGAAGGGATGGGAACGTATTATCTGATCAATTTTTTGGATACCTATTTTAACGTTCAACACATAATTCACTAGCTCTATGACAATACAGGTACAGTATCTTGATTGCTTGGCATGGGAAGGTGTCTGGATTTGGGATTTGTCTGGATTTTGGAATAATTGCATAAGTATAATGAGAAATGCTTCCTCTTGCTCCTTTCACTGTTATCCATTTGGGTGCCTGATGGCCTCTTTGACAGTTTTCAACAGTGCACACACCATAGAGCAGAGAATTGAATTTGCAGCTTATACGTGGGAATGGGCACAAGACCTTCTAGTGTACACACTACAAAAGTTTTTTGCAAACATTTGTTGTTGTTGTTGTTGTTGTTGTTCAGTCGCTAAGTCGTGTCCGACTCTTCGCGACCCCATGGACCACAGCACGCCAGGCCTCCCTGTCCTCCACTAGCTTCCGGAGTTCGCCCAATTTCATGTTCATTGTTTCGGTGACACTATCTAACCATCTCATCCTCTGGCACCCCCTTCTCCTTTGGCCTTCCATCTTTCCCAGCATGAGGGTCTTTTCTAAAAGAGTCCTCTCTTCTCATGAGGTGGCCAAAGTATTGGAGCTTCAGCTTCAGGATTTGTCCTTCCAGGGAGCAATCAGGCTTGACTTCCTGGAGGATTGACCGATTGGATCTCCTTGCAGTCCAGGGGACTCTCAAGAGTCTTCTCCAGCACCATATGAAAATGTTATATTCAGATTTCAGCTGCTAATATACTTTTGCGAAACAACTTTTCGCAAACCTTTTGAAACAACTGTAGGATTACAGCCTTTGTGTACTGCCTCTTTAAGAGGCAAGTCCAAAAGGCCTCAAAGAAGAACATGAGTTTCTGTGTGAGTCACATGGGAAGGAAACTCACAGTTGCGTGCCTGTCTAACAGAACACATGGACTTTGCAAAGGTAATGAGAAACGGGGCCTCTGCAAATCTGGACTCTCCCTGACAGAGCGTTATTTGAGACGTATGAGGGTTTGCAGAAAGCCAGAATGTGTACGTGATGTACCTCAGGTAAGACACTTGAAGGGCTGAAACAGGAACATAGTGGAATACCAGGCAGGAGGGCAGGCAGGTGGATAAAGGGGCTGGCAGATAAGCAGGAAAACTCTAGGAAAGGCAGGCAGAGAGAGGGAGACTAGGGAGCTGCAGCAGCCCTATCAATGCCCAAAGGCCCAGATCTGAACCACAAGCATTTATAGCCAGGCTTTTGCAGGGGGGAGCCAGTGGGCTGCCTGGGGGGAGGTGATAGAGCTGTACTGGCACTTGGGACAATCTTTGGTCCCCTTGTAGGGAACCAAAGTATTGTCTAGAACAGCGGTTTCCAAACTCGGGGTCGGGACCCACCAGTGGGTCACAGGACAACTTCAGGTAGGTCGCGAAGCACCTGGAGCAGCCATATTGAAAAATATGGAAAGATGGGGTGCTGGAAATGCGGAGAGCTGGGCAGCCATTTTGTTTGTGTCAAGGTTGTACAGTAAATAGGCCTTTTTCTTTCCGATTCACTTTGCTATTGGAAAATGGCTGAGAAATAACCCAACTGATTGCTGCATTCTCAGGAAAGCAGCAGGCTCTGGACTCTCAATGACGGCACTTCCGACCATGACATCACTTCTGGTGGGTCCTAGACAGATTGCCATTCTAAAAAGTGGGCCTTGGTGCTAAAAGGTTTGAGAACCACTGGTCTAAAAGTCCCCAACTTGAATGATCCTGATTGTATATCTATTGGACAAATAGCGTTCCTAGAGCAGGTGGGGTGCTCAATTTTGCAAGGCGCCTTATCTTGCCGGATAAACCGCTCCTCTGCCTCATAGTGGTAGCTGTTCTGGGTAGTGGAAGGAGATGTCTCTGCATTGCTTTTGCAGCCTGGAATGGCTCCAATGGTGCGGGAGAGCACCAGTTCATATGGCTAAGGTAAGGTGCCTTGCAAGGCTTAGTGCCAGACCCCCTTCTAGGGACACTACTGTGTTTGTCTTTAGGAGCAGTAGACATCCTCTCTTTTCTTATTTACCTGATTGTTTGTACAGATCCCTGTTGAGGTCTAATTCCTCGCGTATGCTTAAATTCTACTCACAGCTGTAACTGCGGCCTTTAAAAACGCATGTTGTGTTCACGCAAATTAGTATTTATTCGACCAGTAAGACTGTAAAGTTAAATAAGGGCAATGATGTACAAAAAAAGAGAAGAGAGTAACTTCTAAGGACTTTTGTATTGCCAGTCAGAGAAATAGGCCTTATATTTAACAGATTCTTAGTAGAATCTTTTGCAATGGTTCCTTGGTTGAGGAACCATTAACTCAGAACATATAACTCAGAAATGGGACATCAAATATGTGACATTTTGTGAAGTCACTTTGATGAGAAAATGGGTGGCTTTGTCTTTTGAATGGCACATGTTCTCATTCTGTCAAGCCCCCTTCAAACCCACTCCTCTGGAAATTTCACTAGGGATAGAGTAGATAGAAGGATGTTTTTTCCCCCTCTCACACAACACTAGAACAAGGGGACGTCCACAAAAATTGAGTGGTGGGCAGTGGTATTGCTAGGGGTGTGTGAACCACACCAGGTGACACACTGGGGGGAGTGGTGACACCACCCCTGGACAAAATTATAAAGTTTTGATATTTTCAAATACCATCATGTTATATATCATTCAATGTGTAATTTAATGCATAATGCTGTAACAAACAATGGTGAAATACCTTTATTCTATCAAAGATTACAGCTAAATAACCAAAAAAGGAGAACACAACTGCTTATATAACAAAAAGTGGATTTCCTTAACTCAAAACTGACCAATGAGATGGAGGGTGCAATCCTAACCTGGAGTTAGGCTGGCACAGTTGGGCTGGCAAAGTTTGGCTGGCACAAAGGACACAGTAAAGTATGTTTGGACCACTCTTGGAGTCAGAGAGGCCAGCGCACAGACATGCACCATCCTCTCTGACTCCTAGAATGGTCCAAACGTGCTTTACAATGGCCCTTGTGCGGGTCAAACTTTGCTGGCCTAAGTGTGCCGGCCTAACTTCAGGTTAGGATTGCACTCTTAGTCACTCAGAGGCTTGGAATATACTGCAAATAAATAGAATCCAAAAGAAGAATACTTCAGGCTCTTTCACTCATCCCCCAGCATTTTCGGAGAACATGTCAAGGAGTAATGGGACTACTACACCCACTGTCCATGCACGCAACAGCAAGGAGCATACTGGCCACACCTCCACTCATCCATGCCTTGGACACTGATCTGAAGGGGTGATATACATGTAGAATTCTTCTTCCATGCATTCAAGAACTCTGGGGCATATGCGCAGTGGCGTCTCTACAGGGAGGGCAGAGCTCTAAGTTTTGCAAGGAGCCTTACCCTGTCATGTAAATCCCTCCTCTCCCTTGCTGCTGTAGCCAGTAAGCAACGCCAAGATGTTGCTGTTCCCTGTGAGGATTGGCTAAAACGGTGCAGGAAAGGAGTGATTTCCACTGCAAGGTAAGGCTTCTTGCAAAACTTAGAGCTCTGCCCTCCCTGTAGAGACGCCACTGCAAATGCGTGGCAAAGCCCTATTCTCACTAATGACTGATGTGTGGATGTCAGGGGACATGGTCAACCTGCACAGTCCCATTTATGATTCCATGCATGTTTGGGCGAGGGTGAGTGAGATGCAGCTTTTTTTCTCAGCTTCAGTATTTCTTGCCCATAGAATATGAGTAATAATGACTTGCTGTTGATGCCAACTCCAGGTGCCAGGGTGCCATTCACGAAGTGCCCTCAATGGATGCCCTCCTAACCTGGATGAACTCCGAAAGAGTCATTTTGCCACTTCCACAAACAGGCTGTGACACAGGTGGCCCGTTAGAAAGCCTTAGAATTTTGGCAGCCAATCAGCCGTGCTGATTCAGGATGCTTGCCCTAGCCTTTGCCCAGCAGTGTGCATTGCTCTGCTGAGCAGCTTATCCCAGTGGCCAACTCCTGGAATGCAGGAGGTTATTGGCTCCATCCCAAAACCACTATTTTGTATCTGATTCTGGAAGATGGACCTCGGGGGTGCCAGTGAAAAATAAAGTAGATTCTGCAAGTTTAAAGTCTGCCAATTCCTGCTTTATGCATGCAATATGCTTTCTTAGTCACTTTCAACAGTCTATATTTTAGGGATGCTTCTCAACAATAAGATCCTCCCTGTAGCCTCCCAGATTATCTTTGCTAACAGCAAGCATTTCATGGGCCTGCCTGGGGTCAGCAGAAATGTTCACAAAGTGATAGGAAAGCTACTGGAACTGGTCCATCTTATTCTTTGCATGTAAACAAAACAGTGCAGCTCGCATGCAAGCAAAACAGTTCATCGTAATGTAATGCGATTTACACACACACAAAGGTCACTATATCACCATGAAAAGAAAAGAAGCCAAAGAGGCTTGATGTTGGCAGAGAAAGAGAGTCGTTATATTGCAGGTGTCACTAAACCATTGGCAAATTGAGAAAAGCTCTCCCAAAGGGTACTTGATGGGTGGATTGCTGACACTGAGAAAATCCTGCAATAAAAGCAGCTTTCTTAAGCAAGTCAATGATGGTTCATGTCAATGGGGGAAACAAAAATAGACAACTTAAGCCTAATTCTATCAGAAATGCCAATGAAATTGGTAGGGCCAAGGGTCAAACTATTCATTAATTCAAGCATGTGCTGTGCTGAGTATGAGTTTAATGTGTTGTTTGACCCTTGGCTCCACGGAGGTATTATGCTTTCCTTTATTCTACTGGTTCCCCATGTGCAGCTCCAAGCTCCCCCATGTGTAGATCAGGATTTTAATAGGGAAGGGAGGCTTTAATTCTGTCTAGGTTTCCATCTAGATCAGGGTTCCTGTGCACAGTATTTGAAAGGGGAAAAAAATCTTCCCAATGGGGCTAGGAAAGACCTTTGTCTGAAACCCTGGAGAATTACTGCCAGTAATTTTAGACGGTTTGAACTAAATTGATCAAGTCATTAAAAAGCAGCCTCCTATGTTCCTACAATAACATGCAAGTTGATCTTTACTCCCCCAGCAAGTGAATTTAGGGTTGCAGTTTTCAACTCGGGGCAACACTTTATTTTTTGTTTGCTGTTAAAGGATCTGTTTTGGTGCCAAAGAAGGTTCACAATCAAATCCCACCGACACTGACAGAGAAGTGTTAAGAGAGAGGTTGCTCTGCTTCTCCAGAGTCTCAGATACCTCTGCATTATTTGTTCTTTGTGGAGTGCTAGAGGACTTTGAACTCCACTATTTAGTTACTCTGCAATCGAGGGTGCAATCCTAACCTGGAGTTAGGCTGGCACAGTTAGGCCAGCAAAGTTTGGCCAAGCCAAGGGACACTGTAAAGTATGTTTGGACCACTCTCGGAGTCAGAGAGGCCAGCACACAGAAATATGCCATCCTCCCTGACTCCGAGAGTGGTCCAAACATACTTTACGGTGGCCTAACTGTGCTGGCCTAACTCCAGGTTAGGATTGCACTCTTAGTGTTCCCTAATATAGGTAGAAGAAAATGACTAGCACCCGTGTAGCCATTTAAAGCTCCATGTTTTTATTTCTGCAGAAGGAAGAAACTGAAAGCAGCTCCTGTAACTGTATCAAGGGACCTTCGTTGTCAGATGTTGGAACAATTGCCTGGATGATCACACTGAGCGATGCTCTGCACAACTTCATTGATGGCCTAGCCATTGGTGCTTCCTTCACACTTTCCCTGCTTCAGGGGATCAGTACATCAATAGCAATCTTGTGTGAAGAGTTTCCTCATGAACTGGGTAAGATGATGTCCATTAACTCAGCCTGAGAGAGGACTGCAATAGGGCCCCAATCCGATGCACTTCGTCCCCCATTGATGGGCCACAACACCAGAGTGCATGCTGCATCCTGTAGAGGGGCAGTCCTGGAGGTCTCCTCCATTCAAGGGAACAGTTGTTCCTGGGGATCAACCTCCAGTGCTGGAATGGGTCTACTCAGAGTGGATCTGGGAAGGTGGACCAAGCTCTGGAAGGAAGATACAATGTTGGCAGCACCACTGCTGCAGAGTCAGGCTCTCATTCTGCCTCCTTATTCCTCCACATCTTCTCCCCATTTGTCCTCTTCTTCTCAGTGCTCCTCTCTGGCTGCTCCAGATAGTGTGAGCCCAATCCTATCCAATTTTCCAGTGCTGATGCAGCTACAATGGAACCACGAGGTAGGGAGCACACAGACTTTCCCTTACCTCGAGGAGGCCTCCATGACTGCTCCCCCACTGCAGGATGCAGTGCGCACCCTATTGGATGACTGCATCAGTGGTAGAACGTTGGATAGGATTGGGCCCTGTGTTGCATTTGCAGCAGCTATAAAAGGCTGAACACAGGATCAGGTGGTGTAAGGCCCGCTTAGGATTGGGATGTCCGCTCAAACAAGAGATGATCCCCAAAATTAGCATTTTCCTTCCTGTTCATTCATATTATGAATCCCTTTTAAATTATCTTGGCTGAAAAAATATCAGTCATAATTAATGTTGCCGATGATTTCCCCCCTTTTGTTTTTCAGGAGATTTTGTCATCCTGCTCAATGCAGGCATGAGCACACGGCAGGCGTTGTTTTTCAACTTCCTTTCGGCCTGCTCCTGCTACGTGGGATTGGCTTGTGGCATAGTCGTGGGCAACAACTTTGCTCCCAATATTATCTTTGCAATAGCTGGAGGCATGTTTCTATACATTTCCCTAGCAGATATGGTGAGTTCATGCTACTGTACGTCTTTCATTGATTTTATATAGGACAGCGTGATTATGTCAGACATTATTAGTTTGATGCACATGGATTAAAAGGCATGCTTTGGGGGGGGGTTTGAATGTTAAATTGCATCTGGATTGATTCCTCTGCAGATTGGAACAATCAATCAATCAATCAATCAATCCAATCAACCAACCAACCAACAGGTACTTATACCGCTTTTCAACATGAACGTCACAAAGCGGTTTACAGGCAAATAGTAATAAAGTTAAATGGCTCCTTGTCCCAAAGGGCTCACAATCAGCCACTAGAAAGACTGTGCAGGGGTGAAGAGGGACAATTTTTGACAATTTTTTCAAACCATGAATGGGGGTGCGTGTTAATTCTGCTATCCTCAGAACCACCACAATCTGGATCAGGTTCTCTGCAGCTTCTGTCATCAGGCGAGGAAAATGACATTTCTATGAGTGCCAGTCGGAGCTTTTTCCCTTGGCAAACGGAAGCTTCAGGAGAAGCTGGGACCCCAGTTTGGATTGAGACTGTGGTGGGAGTAGGTATAAAACTTGATAGGGAGATCCAAACCAACTGCTTTGGAAAGACCAAGCTCATGCTTTCAAAGCATGTGTTAAGTAATGTCAAAGTAACTTCTAGTTTGAGCCTGAGGCCCCCATCTGAAGTCAACCTGTTTCTGCTTTTCTCCTAAAACTCGGGGACATGACCCCAAAGTATGCATCGCATGTATATGGGAGATCCCATGTGCACCCTAGCTTTTTTCCTCAGTTCTGAGATCAAGAGTTCCCTCTACCGAGTCTTTTCAAAGCACTTGGCTTTTGCACATTTCAAAGCACTTGGCACAAATTTGCGGTGTATGTCCCCATGTCGGCCTTGCCAAACTGCAAGGAGAAAGACGAGTGTGTGCAAGCAGCTGGTATGGGTGGATTTGCAGAGTATGATCCAAGAGTCTTATTTCCAAACTACAACAGCTAAGACAGCTGTATCTAAAAAGAAAGGTGATGGAGAAAGATGGGTGGAGAAAGCAGTTGATGTGATGGATGAAGCCTAACAGTTATAAACAGGCTTGGTTCAAAGTCTTAGGGCACAATCCTAACCAACTTTCCAGCACTGACATAGCTGTGACAATGGGGTATGTTCTGCATTCTGCAGTGGCGTAGTATTCATGGAGGCCTCCTCAAGGTAAGGGACTGTTTGTTCCCTTACCTTGGAGCTGCATTGCCCTTCCCCTGGTGCTGGAAAATTGGTAAGGATTGTGCCCTTAATCACCTTCAAATCAGAAGAGATTATCTGATCCAACACTACAGCACTACATGAGTCTGGGAGGTGCAATCCTAACCAACTTTCCAGCACAGGGTAAGGAAAATGCAGCTCCACGGGAAGGGAACAAACATTTCCTTACCTTGAGGAAGCCTCTGTGACTGTGTCCCAACTGCAGGATGCAGAACATGCCCCATTGGCACAGCTATGTCAGTGCTGGAAAGTTGGTTAGGATTGTGCCTTGGGACATATTTGTGTCTTTTGGGCCTGATGGGAGGTAGGAATAATGGGTGATGTGAATAGCCCCATTTTGATAGTCCCTGCCCAAGCGAGGAAGTGATAGTTGAACTCCTGAACATCTTGGAATATGGTTACACTGCTGGTTTTAGGTTCAGGTTTTCTGTCTACCTTTCAACTTTCTCTGTCTTTCAGTTTCTAGACTGGAACCATTACTGCCATGTCTGAGCACAATGTAAATAGTGTGTGAATGAATGCTCAGTACTGAGTCCTATTTTCTCTGCTTTCTACTGCCTTGTACCCTGCTCTTCTCTGTCTAGAATCAGGTAGGATGGGTTGGAACTCTCTCTTTCCTCTCTCTCACTTGTTCTCTGACAGCACAATCCTATACACCCCTTAGCGCCGGCGCTGCATTCTTGCGCCAGCCAAACACTGTCGCAAATGTGCCGTAAAGCGCATCCACGTCGGCGCTATGGCGCTCGCCCGGCACAAGCGGCAGCACCAGCATTTGGACACTGGCACGACCGTCAGCAGCACTGGCTGTGAGCCAGTCAAGCACCGGCGTCACTTGGTCAGCACAGGACCTCCGCGGGGGCATTCCAGAGGCGTTCTGGGGGCGTAACTGGGCGGTGCAGCAGGTGGAGACAGCGTTTATGATGCGGTTGTGACGCAGGACAGCCGTAGTGCCATATCCTAACGCCGGTTCCCGGCCATGGTGGTCCTGATTCGGGCCGCTCCCGTGCACGTTCCTCTGCGCCTGCTATTTTGCTGGTGCAGATCCGAGCAGGCTCATAGGGGTGACTGGGGCTTACGAGGGTGCAAGGGAAAAACCTCCCCTTGTCCTGCATGTTGCTGCTGCTGCCTCCGAATGGGCCTGTGGATATGGCCCTGCTATGTCGGCCTTACTAGGCCGGCATAAGGTAGGATAGCACCCTGAGAGTCAGTCTAGATACTATAAAAGTTAAAGGGATGGTTCAGTGCTATACATGCTTGCCGGAAGTGGCTTACGGAGGCTTCTGAGGGTCGTTCTGAGTGAATCTATTGGGGCAGGAGAGACCTCCAGGTCCACCAAGAGCATTGCGTCCCGCCACAGAGGATGAGGTGGGTCACAGCGTTGCAAAGTTTGGGAACCCCTGATCTAAGGCACAACTTAGTAAGTGCAGGGTGACCAGATACAATGAGGGGAACAGTGCCTATATCTTTAAACCATTGTATAGAAGAGGGAATTTCGCTCAACATGGAAGGGTTTAAAAAGCTGCACTGGCCAAAATTTATTGTATTTACAGATTTATACCCTGCTTTATCTCCCTGATGGGCTTTCAAAGCAGCATTCAGAATTCCCTTTATTATAGGTAGGGGTTTTCAGACAGGGGCATCTTTCCCCTTAAGGGGCAGGGGGCAGGGAATGGCAGTGACATGATCGCCAGGATTGTGTCGCTGCTGGTAACATAATGGGTCTGGGGGGACTTACCACTGCCTGCCCCAATGTCTGTGAGGGTTGGAGAGCCCCACAAACCCCTGTGCAGGGCTCCCTGTGCGTCCAAAAGCTAAAAAAAATAAATCGCAACCCACTTCCTGTTTCACAAACACAATCCTGGCAATCACGTCCCTGCCATGCCTCGCGCGTGCAAACACTTGGAGTGCTTCCCAAACTCCGGAGGAATTTGGGAACCACTGCTTAGAGGTATAGGCACTCTATTGCATCTGGTCACCCTGGTAGAGCAGAACGAATGCTGGAAGTGGTTCGTTACTAGAGCACACTTGTTTACCATAGTAATGCTATAGTAACAAGTGTATCATATACCAAAACAGCTATTTCTTTGTTATAGTGTGTGTGTAGATTGAGTCTGAAGGGACATGGGTGTGTAGATTGAGTCTGAAGGGTTAAACCGCTGCTGCTGGGCTTTCTAACCGGAAGGTTAGGAGTTCAAGACTGCGTGATGGAGTGAGCTCCTGTTGCTTGTCCCAGCTCCTGCCAACCTAGCAGTTCGAAAGGACCTAAAAATGCAAGTAGATAAATAGGAACCACTTTGGTGGGAAGGTAATGGCGTTCCGTGTGCTACGGCGTATAGTCATGCTGGCCACATGACCACAGAAGCTTAGAAACGGAGATGAGCACCGCCCCCTACAGTTGGTCATGACTAGACTATTCGGTCGTGGGGAAACCTTTACCTTTTACCTAGATTGATTCGGGTGAATATGGCTGTCATGGGGCAGAGTGCCATGAATCTCAGAAGCATATCTTACGTTGTAAAAAACAAACTCAGAAGACTGATCTGGGTCTGAAGTGCCTGACTCAGCTCTGTAGCATGAAAGGATTTTGTTCCCTTCCAAGAGAGGTCAACTCTTAGAACAGAGTGCTTTTGAGAGCGTACAGATGTGTGCCATCCTCCCTGACTCTGAGAGTGGTCCAAACATGCTTTATGATGGCCCTTGTGCCAGCCAAACTGTGCTGGCTTAACTCCAGGTTAGGTTTGTGCTCTGAACCTTTAAAGCCAACTGGAGTGGATGAGTTGTCACCATAAGCCTTCCTCCAACATCTTATAAGACATGTTCGGGAATTTGTGCAGGAGTTCCAGGATGGCGCAACTCTAGCCCACCCCTGTTGACGACATGCTCTGGAGTCCCACCATCCTGCAGTCTGTATTCCAGGGTGGCAGTCATAAGAACATAAGAAGAGCCCTGCTGGATCAGGCCAAAGGCCCATCTAGTCCAGCTTCCTGTATCTCACAGCGGCCCACCAGGTGCCCCAGGGAGGCATGAGACAACAAGATGCTTGCACCCTGTTGCCACTCCCTTGCACCCGGTACCAGTAGCCCATGGAGTCTCTCTCCATGCCCAGTCTTTGTTGAAGCAACAGCTGTTTTCTTCCCCTCTGTTCAGGTGGTTTATTACTGTACTAGTAGAAAACTGAGGATTTCAGTTGTTGGGAGGATGTTTCCAGACAGCCTATTTTTGTACTGCTTAAGTTTTAGAGGGCTTTAAAACTTTGAACTTGATCCTACCTCATCTTTGATAATCCGCCAGCACAGCAATTTTGTTGATCTGTGTTTGTCAGCGTTTTGCGAGAAGCCGAAGTTTCTTCAGAGTCTTTGAATTAATTTTCAAGGAGAGTATGTTGCAATAAACTGCAAATAAGTTGAAGGGAAGAAATATACTTGCATGCCATACCAGGGGTGGCTTCCATAATTTTTTTGTGTGTGCTCTCTCTTAATTCTGTTTGAATTTATGGCTTGTATGTGTAGCAGAGTGCAATGCTACATTTTTAAAGGTAGAAAATGCAGCTGATTTTCCTGGACTCTGAAGAAACCATCAGAGATGTATAAATCCTGATCCTATGACCAAGGCAAATATATTTTTTGAGAATGCAATTTGAACCGGAAGTTAGGCCGATACAGTTAGACCAGTTTGGCTGGCACAAGGGCCACCGTAAAGTGCTTTTAGAGCACTCTCAGATCAGGGAGGATGGCACTGCTTGGATTTTCACGAGAATCCTACTCCTCTGGACAGGAGAAATGTGCGGCACAACATGCGCTGAAACTAAGATGAGAAGCTCCAAAGGGAGGCTGTATGGAAAAAGTGATGAATTTGTTCTGAATTGCCTCAGCAGGACATCAGATTTTGGCTGGACGTAAGAAAGAAATTCTTGATCAGAAATTAATTCTTGACTGTCCGGGTGGTTTGGCAGTGGAACAGGTTCAAGCAGAGGCTCGACAGCCACCTGTTGGTAATGCTCTAGGAGAATTTCCTGCTACAAGCAGGGGATTGGACTAGATGGCCTTTTAGATCTCTTCCAAGTCTATAAAACCATGTAAAGTCAAAAGTATCATTTTTGTTAGGAAATTTCTAATCACTTGGGATTTAACCATTTGGACTCATCACCCAGTCTGGCTACATCCGCAAGCCCTTACTAGTCTAGAAGCTTAGTATAGGAACTAAATCCAAACTTACACATGAATGTACAATAATAAATGGGTACCTTAAATTGAAATGTAACACATTCCACCACCACTAGATGGCAACACTTACTTGAAAATGTTTCTTTTCTTCTAGTTCCCAGAGATGAATGACATGTTGCGAGAGAAAGTAACAGGAAGGAAAACAGACCTTGCTTTCTTCCTGATCCAAAATGCTGGCTTGCTCACAGGGTTTACTGCAATACTGTTGATCACCCTGTATGCAGGAAACATTGAACTGGAATAACGAAGATGTGATAATGAAGACATTTAGTAAATTAAAAATAATGGAAGGACTCTTGACCTCCATAAAGAGACTTCGAAGTCATAAGAATGTAATACAACACTCTTTTTTCCCCAGCCATTTGAAACAAAATTTTCTGTTTTGTAAAGATTCCTAAATCAGTAAGTACTAGGACACTTTTCACTAACATCTGTGTACTGCAATCAGTTGCACAACAACTCACTGATTTCTAACGTCAGTGGTGCAGAAGCTGCAAAACGTGTGAAGGTTTTCCTTGTCTGCAGATACTGCATCCTTCACTTGAGTACTGGCAGCATGTCCAGAGGTCCTTTCTAAGCATTGCAAAGTGCTAGCTGGGGACTTCACAATTATGGTGCCCCTGCCATGGTAAATGGAGGCTACTGCATATATATGCGAGAGTGTAATCCTAGGCGCTCTTTGGGCTGGCACAAATCTCCTGTGCCAGGTCACGAGTATCACAAGCATGCTATAAAGCGTGTTTGCAACAACTCAGGAGTCAGGGACGACAGTGCATGGACGTGTGCTATCCTCCTTGCGCCAATTCCTGGACCTGCACTGGGAAGGTATGGCTGGCCTAGGAAGCATGGGAGATTGGGGAGTGTGGGGGGGAAGGTCGAATGGGGCATGGGGAGGGGGGCCATGAGCAGACTGGCTCCGGGAGGGGTTGGTGGGATTGGCTTTGCTAACAAACACTGGATCCAACCCTCTCTCTCCATCCCGGTCAGCCTTCCCTGGACCCCTTGGAGTTGCATCAGGGATTTTGCTGATGCACTCTGAGAAGCCCCATTGGGGTGGCTTTTCGCACAACACAGGGTAAGGGAAATAAATAAATAAATTCCCCTTACCTTGAGTTGCTCTGCTTTCAGCCCCAACCCCACGCTAGATATGGGGTGGGCAAGCTAGCGTCCCTGTTCCAGCGCAGGTTAGGACTGAGCTATCAACAGCACAACAGACAAGGAAAGAGGATCCATTGCCTTATTTTGTGAGCCAAGTGTACGGTTTCAAAATAGATTTAGGTTCCCCCCCCCCTTTTTAGGGGAAGTAATTTTTTTTAAAAAAAATTGCGTTTACTTCAGCAGGTTCACATAAATGGTGCAAATATTTCAATTACAAATTAACACTGGGTTAATGTATCCTGCTTACGGCTTTTGAGCTCATTCATTCAAGGGGACCGTGAGCTTATTATAGGAACCACATTTTTTTATTAAGAGAAAAACCTGATGCTAACATTAAAAAAAAAATGTGTAATGCGTAAGAAAGCCTGGACTTTCAAAAGAGAACAAAAATTTCAATACTTTGTCATCATAACAATAGTTCTGCTTCTCTGAGCAAATTCGATAGAAATGAATGGAAACAGAATAGCGGCAATCGTTGGTGAATTGTATGGCTAAATGTGCCCTAATGTAGTGTTTCCATGTGACTATGGAAGCTCTGTTAAGTACACGGAGTTTTCTATTCACCTTCAGCAGAGAGAGCAACAAAGGTACAATTGACCCTCCTTAACTGTGGGTTCGGCACTCGCAGGTTTGACCCAACACAGGTGCTGAAGTCCTGCTGCTGGAGTGTTTCAAGGTACTTCTAGACACGACCCGAAGTATCTTCCGGTCAAATCCAGGAGGGGTACTGAGGCATGGGAAGGCTGCACTCAGCTTCCCCAAGCCTCAGAATGCCCCCAGAGGTGCCTTGTGGATGCTCCCAGGAGGCTTTCTGAGGCCCTGGAAGGCTGAGCACAGCCTCCCACACCTCAAAACACCTCTGGGCATGACAAAGGCATTTCTGGTCAGTCCTGGAGGTCCTTGTGGTTTTCCCTGCAGATTCCATTATCCATGGATACAGTGGTGGCATCTAAATGTTTTAAGAACAGGAACTCACTTTTGATTGGCACGAGTCAGGACCCGCCCACTGGAAGTGACGTCATAAGCCGGAGGCTGGCGGAGCCCAGGCCTACCCGCGGCTGGTTCCTATGGGAGGGGGCTGTGCAGGATGGGACTTCCCCACTGCAGCCCTTCCCCCTTTGCCCCTCTAGGAATCCGGAGTTGCTCCCTTTAACCCTCTGAGTGCTGGCCAACCAAGAAGAAAAGCTCTTTGCAGAGGAATCGGGAGGGGGGAGGAGGGGGGAAGCTCTGCGGAGTGAAGTGGGTGGAGTCAGCCCTAATTTTAACAAGTGGAACTGAGTTCCCCCTGCATGACATCACTGCATGGATATCTGTATCCATGGAGGGTTCCTATGGATACCAAGGGCCAACTCTAAGCATGCATAGAACTGCCTATATTAATGTGAATGGAGAAAATTGTACTTGTGCAAGAGGTTTATGTACAATACTAGAGTGGACATGGATCTCTGGAGCAGGAACCTGAACTAAGGTTGCGAGCTCAATATGCCGACTTTTCTGTATAAACATATCACTGTCTCAGGCGTATGCTGAAACATGCTGCCCGGTATTGTCGACTCAGGCTGGCTGAAGCTGTCTAGGAAGGAGTCTTTGCTAATCTTGCTACTGGAGATCATTTAACCCAGCCATTTTCAACCACTATGCCATGGCACATTGGTGTGCCGTGAGTGGTCCTCGGTTGTGCCGCGGGAATTTGGGAGTCATTTATTAGTAGGGCCATTGGCGGATGTGAGCACACACACCCCGACAGCACAGTGTGCCTTGTCAATTGTCAAAGAACTGATGGTGTGCCTTGACAATTTTCGTGCCTTGCCAGTGTACTGTGAAATGAAAAATGTTGAAAATCACTGCTTTAACCCAAGATGCCATCTATTGGTTTTAAGGCCTTACATGTGCAAAACATATACAGCATCACTGAACTACAGGTCTACAATGTATATAGTTTTATAATTACCTGTGTATATGTCTACACAGGTAAATTATAGAAAGAAGAATGCACTGTATCCTTGCATTCATTTAGGCATGAATACCTGATTCTGCACTGCTATAGATATGCATTCTCCTTGCTATAATTTAGTTTTGTGCCAATTTTATATTACTTGCACTCCAAAATGTGTGCAAATTGGTTTTTTGCAAATAATAAATACAGCTAGCCTGCTATTGCAGGCAAGGATAGGAAAACAGAAATACATCTCGTATTTCTCTTCCATTACTACTGCTGTATGAAGTGTGCAATATTTATTACAAAATTATATATATTTTCAGCAGTACTGAGAAATGTTAACTACTTCTCTACTTTGAGGATATGTGGTACTTAAGGATCTTTCTGCCTTTGGGCAGAGTGTGGGTGAGCCTGGACTTTTCCTCATTCATTGTGAAAAAAGTTTCCCTGGAAACAATAAAATTGGTTTATAGAACATTTAAATTGCCTCACAATTTCTTCTGACAATCTTTTTAAAAGCTATGGTTGTTGACAGTTTTTCTTAACCAAGATTTATTAAACATTTCTCAGACAAAACTCCAACAAGACAGCAATGTGTATGATTTTAAGTCAAATGACAAGAAGAATTCTAAATGTCAGTGACTATATGGGCTTATCAGTTTTTAGACGCATAAGCTTTTCAAAGCATCTAATCTCAGTCCTATGAGCCACTGAAAGCCAGAACAGCTGGGTGTAGGTGATCCATGAACAGATCTCCTGATGTGTTTTTAAACAGCAGCCAGCAGAGAAGGAGCTTCAGTTTTAATGGCAATATCAGCACTGGCTGAAAGGAATTTTTACCTCTCCCCAAACCTGCTGTTAGTTCAACTTTGGCAAAAATGGTTTGGTGCTTGTACTGTGTCTAGTTTTAATTCTGTAGCCATGCTAAAAGTAACTGGGTGTGAGGTAAATAGGCTACCTCAGAATGCCAGATGCAGGGGAATGGCAGCAAGATGCAACATGCCTAAGGCATCTGGTGGGCCACTGTGAGATACAGGAAGTTGTACTTGATATGCCTTGGCCTGATCCAGTGAGGCTGTTCCTATGAGTACATGTCTGAAGAGGAGCAGCTGGTTCTTGTGAGTGTCAAAGAGAAATGCTGTGGAGAATCTTGACTGGACACCAGTGTGTTCACCTCAGAATTTACCTCAGAATGCCAGATGCAAAAAAGTGGCTACAGAGTGCAGGCAGCCTGTTGTCTTATGTGCTCCTTGAGGCATCTGGTGGGCCACTGTGAGATACAGGAAGCTGGACTAGACGGGCCTTGGCCTGATCCAGGAGAGCTGACTTACATCTTTACTGGGATGTGGGAGGCAACTGTATTCAGAAAAATGAAAAGAGTTAGTGGCATTTTGGGGGGAGGAGGAAACACTAACTTTTCAGAGGCAGATCTAAGGGAGGGCAAAGCTCTAAGTTTTGCAAGAAGCCTTACCTTGCAGTGGAAATCACTCCTCTCCTGCACCGTTTTAGCCAATCCTCACAGGGAAAAGCAACATCTTGGCATTGCTTACTGGCTACAGCAGCAAGGGAGAGGAGGGATTTACATGACAGGGTAAGGCTTCTTGCAACATTTAGAGCTTTGCCCTCCCTGTAGATCCGCCTCTGCCTGAACACCCATGTAAAGCGGCCCCTCCCTCTCACCTTCCGAGCCATTAATGGCTACAAGAGGTTTGCTTTGAGAGCTTTGCTTTGTTTTCACAGCTGCGAATGGCTCTGAAGGGAAGGGGCAGGGGCTGCTTTACATAGGTGTGCAAGAGTCTGAAAAACTTAATGTGCCCCCCCCCAGGAACACCACAGGCAAGGGCAGAAGTGGGAAACACTCCGTCTCCCAGTGCCATAGAACTTTTCAAAAGCTGAATTTTTAGCTGAAGTTGAGAGGTCAGAGTTCTTCTGAATGATGCTAAGGCACCAATTAGGATGCAGCTAGAAATCAGGAGTGAGACAAAGACAGGGGACAAGAGCTTACTGAAAAGACACAGTTGTCAGGAGCCCGTTGCTTGCCAGGTAAAGGCCCAGGGCAAACAGAAAGCTTATAGCTTTCATAACTAGAGTTGACTTTTTGTTGTTGTTAGATTCCAGTTTAGATAGTTTTTGAGAGATGTGGAAACATAAGAACGTAAGAAGAGCCCTGCTGGATCAGGCCAAAGGCCCATCCAGTCCAGCTTCCTGTATCTCACAGCGGCCCCACCAGGTGCCTCAGGGAGTTAGTAGACAACAAGATGCTTGCATCCTGTTGCCACTCCCTTGCACCCGGTACTCTGAAGTAGCCTACTACTGACATAAGGAGGTTGCACAATCCATCATTGCCTATAGCCTACGATGGACTTTTCTTCCAGAAATCAGTCCAATCCCCTCTTAAAGGCATCTAGACCAGATGCCATCACCACCTCCTGTTCCACAGAGAGTTCCACAGCTTAATTACCTGCTGGGTAAAAAAGTACTTCCTTTTATCTGTTTTAACTCTCCCAACCCTCAGTTTTAGTGGATGCCCCCTGGTTCTGGTGTTTTGAGAGAGGGAAAAGAACATCCCTCTATCGACTCTATCCCTTCCGTGCATTATTTTGTATGTCTCAATCATGTCCCCTCTCAGGCGCCTTTTTTTCTAGGCTGAAGAGCCCCAAACACTGCAGTCTTTCTTCATAAGGAAGGTGCCCTAGCCCCGTAATCATTTTTGTCGCTCTGTTCTGCACCTTTTCCAGCTCCACTATGTCCTTTTTGAGGTGCAGCAACCAGAACTGTACACAATATTCCAGGTGTGGCCTTACCATCGATTTGTACAATGGCATGATAATATTGGCTGTTTTATTCTCAACCCCTTTTTGAATTACCCCACCATGACTGTTTTTAACAATAACAAACATCATGTTTGTTTTTGGATGTTTGGATGCAGAAAGGCCATTTTTTGTATTTCAGGAGCATTTATGTACCGCATTGTCGCAGACTTTCTGGACTTAGGGGATGAGTAGGGGATTAGTCTGACTTGAGTCTGTTGAACTTCCCCTGAGATAATGGAAGGTGCCCTACAAGTGTTCCCTGTTCCTCCTTATGGTGGGTGTTCACCAGATGATGGCATATCCTGGTATTCATTTATATCTCACCTTTCTTTCCCATAATGGAACTTAATGCAGCACACATTGGTTTCCCTGGTGGGTAGCCATCAAAGCACCAATCAGAGCTAGACCTGTTTTGTTCCTGATCATATGCTCTCAGACCACACCTTGCCTCACCAAGGTGACCACACCTTGGACATGCCTCCAATTTCTGTGTAAAGGTCAAAGGGGGAATTTGACCATAACGCCAGTAGCATCTCCCCTGGGGTGGTGGTGTCACAGCATTAAATTATCAAGGCGCCTCAACACACTGTGTAAGCTCTACAACCACCCCTGCCTTCAGAGTCATTTTGGGCGGTGAGAGCAAAGTGGGGGAGATGCCTCTGCTTTGATCTCGCCTCCAGAATGGCTCAAAAGGCAAGGGAGAGGGCAAAACCTAGCACCGTGGCACCCCACACTCTGGGGATGCTACTGCACAGTGCTGGAAAGAAGACTTGCCCTTGTGCCAAGCAGTGGCTTCCAACTAGGAGAAAAACAACCTCCTCCTCAGCAGAACTTTTCCCTTCTCCATTCATTTTCATATCCCAGCAATACTCCACACAGCTGGGCAAGCTCCAATATTGAAGAGAACTTCCAGAATTTCTTTCTACTGGAGACTCTTTGTTGTGCCTGTAATGAGGGCCTGGCTAGCAATGTGTCTGGTGGTTGACTCTTGAGTCTGATTAAGACTATCTCTTCTGAAACAGCTCCTGAGGGTGGCCAAAACATGAAGACAGCAATATTTGACAACAAGAAGGCACAACCTAATTGGCACCCCATCAGTTGATGCCTATAGAGCATTCGCTCACATTGACAGGATGCTTATTTTCTTTCAAATAAATTGTGATAGCTAGACATACCTGTAAATGAGATATTGTTTAGCCAGACGTTCTTTTGTTTTCCCTCCAACGTTTCTAGTCTGGTCATACAAGACAGTCAATTTCTTCAGATCCACGAGAGGCAGAGAGAAACCTGCCAGACATTGCCGGATCAATAATGCTATGAGCATTAATAATGCTGTAAAACTCTAATGACTCTGGGAACCTGCTATTGGTCAATCTCAAAAGTAATTGAAACGTTAAAAATATTAGGCGGGCAGTCTTGTGAGTGGTCTTCGGCGCTGTGATCCTTCCTTAGTAGTGCCCACGGGAAGAGAGATTCCTGGTTTTTATTACAGTCATTGAGAAGTCCTTCAATGGGTACAAGACGAAGCCCTAAACTTTTCCTCCCTAGAGAATATTGATTGAGATGGAGCACAGCCATTTTCTATTGATTCTGAATTTCAGCTGCACAGTGAAGTATGACCATGTTTACAGCAATTAGCCTTTAATTGGTCCTCCTGAAGTCCCAGCTCTTCCCTGAGTTATGGTAGGATGGGGAGTGGTGATGCTGGAACATGACAAATGCTTCTTCGCTTCTGAATACAGAAGAAGTTGGTTACTTTGTTTCCATACATATCTGGCTAATTAGACTTCTTCAGCCTCGGAGTTACTTAAGTATAGCTGTAAGCAGTGGTGTTATCCTGGCGGAAAGGCCCGGTACGCCGTTCCGCCAGTTCTGCGGACGGGCCCGGGCCGTGCTGTCTCTCCCGAGGACAGGCGAGCTGCTCTTGGGCCCGCCCGCCCTCCCTCCCTCGCGTCCCAAATCGCTCTGAAATGGAGCGATTCGGGCGCTGTGAGGCGCAGGGAGGCATGGCTGCCCTCCGCCATAGGGGTGGAGGCAGCGTTGTCATTCAGCTGGAACGCTGGGCGGAGGGCTGTCAATCATCCGGGCGTTCCGGTTCCTGGCGCGCCCGGATGACATCTCTGGCTGTAAAGTTACAGGAGCTTACTTACATTAAGAACATAAGAAGAGCCCTGCTGGACAGGCCAAAGGCCCAACCAGTCCAGTTTCCTGTATCTCTCAGTGGCCCACCTGGTGTCTCAGGGAGCATATGAGACAACAAGATGCCTGCATCCTGTTGCCCCTCCTTTGCACCTGGCATTCTAGTAAGAATACATTGATGAGTCCCAGATGAAAGCTAGGAGGGATGGATAGTATTGCGATCTGGAACATCGAAAATGGCTCCTACAGAATAGTTCTGAGATCATGTGTGAATTCGTTCTAAATTACATTGCTGTAGATTTGCAAGTGATATAAATCAAAGAAAGAAGAAAGATAAGAAAGCTCAGAGTGAAGGAATCCTTGAGACAAGATCTTCAAGTGAAGATAAGCTTGATATAGAATTCCGTTGAATAATCTTTCGTATATTAGAGAATTATGCTGGGTTGCACAGCAATGGTGAATATGAATCCAATATGGAAAAATAAGGATGTCAGCTTAACAATCAAATGATTAGTCCACACTATTGTGTTCCCCATAACTACCTGTGGCTGTGAAAGTTGGACGATGAAGAAGTTAGAAAGAAGAAAAATTGATTCTTTTGAATTCTGGTGTTGGAGGAGGCTCTTGCGAACCACATGGACTGCTAAGATAACGAATAAAGAAGTGTTGAAGCATATAAACCTAGACATCTCACTGGAAGGTAAAATAACAAAACTCACTGGAAGGTAAAATAACAAGATTTAGATAGAAATCCTAATCTGGAGTTAGGTCAGCACAGTTAAGCTAGCAAAGTTTGGCCGGCACAAGGGCCACCATAAAGTGCATTGGACCACTCTGGGAGTCAGCACATGTCCGTGTGCTGGCCATTCTGACTCCATCTAAACATACCTTACGGTGTCCCTTGTGTCGGCCAAACTTTGTTGGCTTAACTGTGCCAACCTAACTCCAGGTTAGGATTGTGCTCTTAGTTACTTTGGCCATGTCATGCAGTCAACATCATTGGAGAAAGATGTAATGATCGGAATGGTCAATAGCAAAAGATGTTGAGGACGCCAAAGAACACATTGGTTGGATGGAATCAAAGCAGACTTGCCAAGATATAAAGCAGCTGGAAGAAGTTGTACAAGATCAGAAATCATGGAGAGAGCTGGCTCATGGAATCACCAAGGGTCTGATACAACTGAATGGATAATTCGATTTTGAATCTTCTTAAATTTAAATCTTCTTGAATTCTTTAACTAACTAGATGTAGAAGCCCTATTGAAGAAAGTTCCCCTTGTTTACACTCAATTTAAAGCATCAATGTGCATATTACATTTTTTAATCCTCTTGGTATTTCATAGTATTTGATAGAACAAAAATTCAATGGTAGGTTATTATATTTGGTAGTACAGTACTAAAAGCTTGCAGCCAAATCGTCTGGTTGGTTCAAAATAGCGCATGAAAATCAGTCCCCATTTCACAATTTCTTATTTCTATGTGCCACTCTGATCTCCTTGTCTTGCTTTTGGATTTCTTGCCTTTAATTTACCCAGGATTTCTTCTTCACATTCCCCAAAACACTGTTAGGCAAGCCACTCCCTCTCAATCTCAGCTCCCTTGTTGCAATACAGGGGTGACAATACAATGTATTTACCTTGCAAAATTGTCCTAAGGATTCTTCAGATAATACATATGAAGTGCTTTGCACACTCATATGGCACCATTCAAATGCAAATATTATTTAAAGCTGAAATCATGTAATTTGATATTTGTCATTTGAGACCTGGAGAAAACTCAATCAAGTGGTTCTCAAGTCTAAAATACTCAAATGGTTGTATGCAACCCAGTGGTTGAATACAGTCATCATGACGTGTAACCTGACCAAAATTCTGCTGTCACATTCAGGGCAGGAGCAGGAAGTCAACTGCCCTCAGAAGGGCAAACCTTCAGGAGGAAACTCCCACCCCTTTTGGCTGGCAAGTGCTGCTGGGATACATGCAGACACAACAAGTCTTCTGACAGGTGATTGACAGCACTGGAGGAGAAGTGAGTGCGGCTTTTTCCATGAATAAACACCCAAATCTGATTGTGCATTGTGACTCAGGATGGAATCCTAAACTGGAGTTAGGCCGGCATAAACTAAGCCAGCAAAGTTTGGACAGCCCAAGAGACACCGTAAAGTTTGTTTGGACCACTCTCGGAGTCAGAGAGGCCAGCACACAGATGTGAGTCATCCTCTCTGACTCTGAGGGTAGTCCAAACATGCTTTATGGTGGCCCTTGTGCTGGCCAAACTTTGCTGGCTTACCTTATGCCGGCCTAACTCCAGTTTAGGATTGCGGTTCTCACAGATGTATTTTCCCATGGAAAAACAGCATGTATGTTTGTCATTTCTTCATCTCCCCTACCCCCCAACTTTTGCATAATGGGGAGGGTATTCCATGCAGACCTAGGAACAGCCATAGATCAAAGAATACCCCAAGCAGATAATCTTTGGCATCCCCACTTATTTGTTCCAGCTTCTGAATGCTTTATTATTTATTCATAGTTCCTTTCACAACTTGGATGCAGAATCTGCAGGCTTGATTTATCCCTGTCATATAAGATGATAAATGTGCATGCACAGATCTGTAAATCTGTATTATTCAAGCTGCGGGTAAGTAAATAAAAAACCAAGTTTGTTTCCTGTGGTTGTACAGAAGTGTTGACATTTTAACAAGTGAAATACCTGATGCCTCCTAAACCCAGTACCCCAGACAGCTGTCCGACAGCCCAATAACTACTGGACTGCCCCACTGGTGGAACTAGTGCAGTGGTCAGGGAACAGGGGTAAATTACCCCAAATGGGGTAAAAATGAAATTCCTGGGGGTAATGGACAGCTAGGAGTATGCCCCGCCCCCTTTTCCCTCATCCTTCCTTCATGACCAACGTTCTCTCTTCTGACCAATGGGAAGTTCCTCTCATGCTTGATGGATTTCCCTTGCTTCCAATAGGAGATTAGAAGCAGCAAGGTACTTGGCCCCCAATAGGCAGCATTCCCCTCCCTTCCCAGGCGGCGAAGAAGACCGTGGTTATTGATCCCGCTCCTGGTAGAGGGAGAAGGAAGCAACAGCAGAGAAAATGGCGGCCATGGCTGCAACTGCGGCGGTGCCAGGTGATGGGGGAGCCGGCGAGGCCAAGCCTATTCCGGGCAGTGAGGCCAGCACAGACCCACTCCCGGCTGGCACTCAGGCAGCGATGGAGTCAGCGGTGCTCGACGCCAGAGAAGAGCCTGAACCAGCTCCAGGTGGGGAGGCCGAGGAGCTGCTGCCGTCGCTGCCACCCAGAAGCCCAGCAGGGATGTGAGACGTGCAGGCGTGGGGGAGGCCCTGGTGAGCGGCTGAGGTGTGTGTGTGCGCATGTGCCCGCAGGCGCACACATGTGTGTGTGTGTGTTGAGAGGACTTCTGTGGATGTGCCTCTTTGCTTGTGAGCAGCTAGGGCTCTCCCTGGGTTTGCCTTGTCTTGCTGTCCCAAGGAGTGGGGTGGGCGGGCGAGCGAGGGGAGGGCTGGGGTGCCTGTGCAAGGAGTCAGGGACACAAAGAGAGGCGGGAGGCAACGAGGCAAGGTGAACAGCAGAAAACGAAAACAAAATCAGAACTGCTGTTGCTGGCTTGTGTGTGTGTGTGTGTGTGTGTGTGTGAGAGAGAGAGAGAGAGAGAGAAAGAGAGTGAGTGAGTGAGTGTGTGTGTGTGTGTGTGTGTGAGAGAGAGAGAGAGAGAGAGAGAGAGCACCAGCCAGCCAGCCCGCCCGCCCCAATCTGAATTCATTATAGAGAGAAATTTTAAGTCCAAGCACCTAAACCTGTTGTCAAAAAGGTAAGCTAGTTGTAACCCAGAAGGGTTGAATTCTATTCTCTCCAGGTCTGCAGGTGTACCCAAACTCTTTACAACTTCATATTTACATAGCATTAATAAAGCTCATTAATTAATCAAATAAAAAGCAATGGGTTCCAATATGTAATTTTATTTCTTTTGTTCTGGCGGGAGGGAGGGGGTAACATCAAGGGGGTAATGTCGGCGTATCTAAATATATTTTGGGGTAAAAGGTAAAAAAGTTCCCTGACCCCTGAACTAGTGTCATCGTGGCAATTGCAAAGCTCACTCTGGCAGCGTGTGGAGATGTACACTGCAAGGGTGCCTGCAGGAAGGCTGGAGTCAGGGCTGGAACTAGGAGTAACGGGGCCCAATGCAGGGCATTCCTGTGGGGCCCCCTCTCAATTGCGGATCTAGGGGATGCCAGGGATGGCATGAGCAATGGGCGGCGCCATCTTGGGTGGGTGCTGTTAGCATGGTGCGCCAGCCATGCCCCCAAGATGGCGCCTGCCCCGCCCTGCCCCGCAATTGCCTAGGCCCTGCGCGGCATTCTCCTAGCTCCTGCTGGCCTTAAAGAGCCGGCGGAAGCAAGGAGAATGCGCCGCAGCCCAGCGCCCCCTCCCGCTTCTTAGAGCAGGGGGGTGGGGCGCCAGGTCATGACGTCACAATGTTGTGATGTCATGACGTTGCGTGCCCCCTGGGGGCGCATTTTCTTTGGGCGCCATGGGCACAATTTCGAGAAGGTGCGCCCCTGTCCCCTCTCACCAAGAAAAGTGCTTGCGGTGCTGTGCACTTAGAAATAGTTGGTGGTGATATGATGACAATTGCTTCCAGAACATCCATTTGGGGCAGTTTAGAGGCAAGGACAGGTAGGAAGACCCAAGGTAAAGCTGCTCTACCCACACCACTGACTTGCAGTCCATAGAGATTCCAGCTGCTGCAGCAGGCAATATGCTCTCTGCCCTGATGTGGAGCCCGCCAAAGTGTGGGGCCAATGTGATGATATTGGTTACATTGGCTTAAGGTCAGCCCTGGCTGGAGTCTTGCTCCACATCCTGGTAGATCCCCCCCAAGTCCCTCCAATAGTTGTATGTTGCTGGGGAAGGCGGGGTAGGGGAGGGTGGAATGGAATGGGGAAAGGTGGAACAAGGCAGTGACATGGGCAGGGAAGGGAACCACTGTCTACAATGACTGAGCCCCTGAGTGCAAATACATAAGGTACGGACAAAGATGGTCCCAAACCCAAACATGGGACCAAATCCTTATAGGAAAGGGCATATATCTGCGGTTCCCAAAGTACTACCTGCAAACTTTGGGACAAGTGTTTGTGGGGGCTGGACTGGGGCACCCACGGCAGACAGCTGTGACCAGTCTGTCCTGCCCACAGGGAGCCAAGCCATTGCAATGTGGAGCTCCTGCGAGGGCCCAGCCTGCAGCACTCAGGGGTGGTCAGCAAGCCAGGGCCAAGCAGCATCTATGTGGTTGGATGCCTGGCCTCGCAAACTCAGCCAACCACCAAACCAGCTCCCAGAAGCAGGTGGTGCAACACCAAACCCTTCTTCCTCCCCGGCCAGCCAGGGTTCCCAGCAATGCCAGCTGGACCCGGGAGTCGGGGGAAGACAGGGGAGGAACAGAGGGATGCATGCAAAGAGAGGAGCTGTCAAAAGGAGCATGCCCTCTTTTTCCTGAAGAGTTTTGGAGGGGCCCTAAAATACCCGAAAGCCTAGGGGCCCGGCCATGAGTTAATATAGCCCTGGATAAAACAGTCCTTTAATAATTTCATATTTCACAAATCACAAACTAAGGGATGGCCTTCATATGAATTACAGCATTTAGCACAGCATTTGAATTACATAAAAAATAATTGCACTCATTACCATAACATTAGCAGGACGATGTTGCTTTGTTTTTATGCCAGCACTTCCCAAAGTCATGGGTCGCAACTTACTATTGGGAAGAAAAACTGAGCCATTTCCCCCTTAAGGGCAGGTCCAGAACTTAAGGTCCAGTAATGGGTGTCCTGATGGCACTGCAGCAATCACAGCGCTGCAGGCATCCAATAGACTTTCGCTCTTTCCTGGGGGGGGGGTTGCACTGACCTGGGAGAGGGTCCGGGAGGCCTGCAGCCCCTTCTGCAGGCCTCCCTAATATTTAAAATAGCTCCATTTTGCAAATGGAGCATACATCTGGTCAGTGGTGTCATTCAAATGATTTAGGAACAGGAACTCACTTTTGATTGGCACTTGTCAGGAACCCGGAACCAGCCACGGAGCCCCTTAGGATCCGGAACGCCCGTTCTGGTCCATTCCCCCTGAATGACATCACTGCATCTGGTGGGAAAACCAGGGCCACCGCAGTTAGCGTATCAATTCGCGAAAAAGCGTACAATTGCT
>JAJKFI010000003.1:47792023-47825294 GCA_029204185.1 Lerista edwardsae
TTTACGGAGTCCCTTGTGTCAACCAAACTTTGCTGGCCTAACTATGCCAGCCTATCTACAGGTTCGGACTGTGCCCTGTGTGTGGCAGCTATGAAGTTGGCGAATTCTATGCTGCTGTTAAAAATGGAATCAAGAATTGTTTTCTCTTAGCATCCAGCCTAGTGGAGAGCTTGGTTCTGGAGAGCTTGCAGTTCTGGAAAGCTTGCAGCCTTGCTTAACTTTTGATGTTTATTTAGTTGATCCAAGATGGTGCTGCCCCCTCTACTCTGACTGGGACTGGGTTCCAATGGCCAGGAAGCACTGATCTGACTGTTTCAAGCAGACACCATCAGATCATGGGAGGGGGGAGGTGCAATAGTGTGGCTGCTGCCACTCAAATCATAAAAGGGGATGGCAGCGGCAACAAAAGAGGTAGGATTTTTGCAAAACTGACCTTCCTCTCCCCACAGAGAGGAAGGCCCCCACTTGTCATCATATGGCATCAGTATGAAGCAATCAGAGCAAAGTCAATGCTTCCCCCTCACTGGCTTTCAAACCCATTGCTGCTATGTTTGTCCCACACTCTGCCCCTATACTATTTTTTCTGTCCCTCCAAATTGCTTAAATGCCCCTAACTTTGCATCCTGTAAGTAGGTTGGCAAAGTTGGAAGAGGCATTTCAGATCCCTGGGATAAACATAAAAATAAGTTATTTTAAAGAAAATGATCTGAAGGCAAGGACTGGCACTGCATCTATAACTCCTCTTGCTTAGCCTAAGGCCTACCATTATGGAGGAATTTTTGCCAAGGTATTTAAATGTGTATGAAAGTATTCACATTGTCCTAGCAAAATGGATTATAATGCGATTTCCCAACTGCAATATACCCTAGATGTAACACACTAATCTGCACTCATAGGAGATGAGTGTGCTGTCTAGTAGGCACAGGGAGATTATTATTCACAGTATAATGAAAGGTTGCAGTGGGGGGGAAAATGCAACTTTTCAAAATGCAATTGACTGTATTTTTCCGTTCGTTTGCAACAACTCTGCAGAAGCCATTGTATACTAATGACTTTGCAGGAGCTATTGTACAGTAATGAGTAAATAATAGGGTCCCCCCTGAAAAGTCTCTGTGCTGCAGTGTTGCAATATATGAGGATTGCATAGACAGGATTGTAGGATCCTGTCTACTTTGATGTACATTTTCATACCATAAAGGCTGGAAAGGACAATAATTTTGAAGAGAGTTGAAAAATGTATGATAGAGGCATCCATCAATGCTTATAGACGACAATCAGTTCTTTTGTGCCACGGCCATTTCCGGTCAAACAGAGTTTGTAGATTTGGAAACAAATGATCAAAGGTGGTGTGATACCCCCCATCATTAATCATCTACATATATTAATGCATTTTGTCCCATGGTCATTTCTGTTGAAAATGGTTTCGGCAATTTCTGAAGCCTTCTCTAAAAAATCCATTTCAGCAGATGATGATGATAATGAAAAATAACAGCATCTATACGTCAGCATCTGCTGGGGTTCCGTTTCGGACTTCCCCTGTGGATACCTGAAACTGTGGATACTGAGGATGCCTATTTAAAGTGTGAGAAACTTACAGACTCAAGGTGGTTCACATAAGCAGGCTATACTAAGCTCATCTGTATTTCAAATGAGTTCTTACCATAATTGTTGTGTGAACACTTGCAGAACCCTTCCCTTCCAGATGAAATCCTTCATGGTCCTTTTGACTGTGCCGCCACCAGGAGAGGTGAGAGGGGTGGCGGCCAGTAAGAGAGCCTTCTCGGCGGTGGCACCCCAACTTTGGAATATCCTCCCCTTAGAGTTAAGAACTGCTCCCTCTTTGGCAGTATTTCGGCGGGGGCTGAAGACCTTTTTGTTTCAGCAGGCTTTTAGTTGTTGACAGGCTGGCTGGTTTTTGCATCCTCTTTTTACACTCTTGTATACTTTATGATCCATGGGGTTGGCTGTTTCAAATTTTAGTTTTAATATTGTTTTAACTATTGTTTTTTAACTACTGTTTTAACTATTGTTTTTTAACTATTACATAATGATTTTATTGTATTTTAATTGTTGTAATGCTGCCTTGGGTGCCTTCGGGCAGAAAGGCGGGGTATAAATTTAATAAATAAATAAATAAATAAATAAATAAATAAATAAATAAATAATGGCATGGTCACCATATTTGACATCTGGGTACGCCTTCCAAGCTTCTAGCAGGAGCAGCTTCAGGTTGGCCAAGCTGTTAATCATTCTTTCTTAGAAATTGACTATCAGTACTCCTCCACATTCCTGCAACATTGCTTGCAAATCCATCACCCTCCCGCAGTACCGTCACAATAGCGACTCCTTCTGGCTCTGTCCTCTCACAACAGCTTTGTCAGCTTTTTGGTCTCCCATCCGGAATTCAAACAGGACCGTTCCTGCTTGGCATTCTTCAGGCAGCCTTCAGTTCAACGACCAGACTTTGCCTCCTGCCACCTAGAGAAAATAATGAGATGGACGCTCACTGCAGACTATAGTGTCTTTATCATGCCACCTTCAGCCCTCTGAAAGAAAACCAGCTGTCTCCAGACTATGAAGCACTACAAAACCTGCAGGACCAATTTGAGAAGAGATGATGGTGGGGTATGTATGCATACCATGGCACTGTCAGCTCATCCTTGAAGTTACCTGTCATAGGTTGCATCATGGGCAGATTGCAAGGAGTATGAGGGAGCTGAGGATTTGGGGTGCCTTTCACTCTTAAGTCTTCCAGTCCACATTGCTGGCTGCAACCTAGGGGAGTGGAGGACAAAATCCATGCTTAAAATTTCTCTCTCTTAAATCATTTCAGAGGATAAAAGTTCAGACCACCTCCCCTGCACTGTGGCCCCAATCCAAGCCAGAGCCCTCCGTGGATGCTTTTTTGAGGAAGAAGATGACATTGGGAATTTCAGTCACAGAAACTCTCCAATCTTGTCTGGTTTGACCCGTATGGTAGAAGTCTTCCATAATACTTCTCTTCTGTCCTTTTAACACTTCTCTAAAAACCACCTACAAAAAACAGCAGTACTTTGTACTCTTAGAACTGTCCCTAACAAATACAAGGTGGAAAAAATAGTGACTTTCAGAAGATTTATCACCAGATCAAGTGTCTGCCAAGAACTACAAGACCAAGTTTTGTAGTTGGTACAATTTTCATGGTACATGATGGTACAATTTTCTTCTGATGCTACGGATACAAACCATTTTCACTTAAGGCCTCGAACAAGTCTGCAGGTTTTTAATTATTGTGTGTTGTAACTGGAACACGATAAAAACCAGCTGCAATACCATTTTTAACCTAGTCTCTTAACCACAAATGGTACCATAAAGCTATGAATATAAAGAGCTGCAGTATCACACAAGCCAAGTTTGATAACCAAAGTAAAGAATGCCAAGCCAGATTGGCACATTATGCACACCAAAGGGGTGCTATTAAAATGCCATGTTGTCCTCTTTTGTAGCTATAGGGATATTTACCCCCTGACAACATGATGTTATTACGTTGTGAAATAGTCTTGTTGCTGTCAAGGGGCAGGAAGACTTACAATGAGTTGACATTTCAAAGTAGAGCAAAGAAAGATCCTCTCTGAAATCCTGGAGAGTTGCTGCCATGCTGTGTTGATGCTATTGTGCTAGTTGGTTCATCAGTCTGGCCCTGAAGAAGCCAACTTCCTATCCTATGTTCCTATAATACAGAATTCCATATTATTCAGGAGGTGTGGTCCAGAGGTTGAGCTGCATGGAGACTGCCTGAAGCAAAGCAGATGTAGCCCAACCACAGTTTGGGAACCACTGCACTATGGATATGGATATTTATTCCAATAACTCATTTTTGTGGCTGATATGTGGTTTCCTGTTTGTACGATGTATGTATGTATTGGATTGTTGGTTTTGCAGTACTATTTCTTAAACCTTTGTATTTCCAGACAATTCATGGGCCCAGATGAACGTTATGATCGTGAGGTTGTTGTGTATGACAACCTAAAAAAGCTGCATCTGCAAAACTCTGACTTGACACGCAGGTCCTTTGCTGGATTGGGGAATAGACATCCATCATAAATTGTGAGATGTCTGGGCAGTAGCTGCACTCCATCTTTGTTTGAATTAAATATATGTTAAGTAGATGCATTACTAGCTGCAAAGCTAATGTATTTTATATTCTTGCTGGCTTGGGCAACTCTCTAACCATCGACGTGTAAAGAGAAAAATAATTGGATTAGGTGTGTAGTACAGACAAATGCTTCTTCAGCAAGAAGGTTGCAGATTTTGGAACAACAAGTGCAAAGCAATAAAACATTGTTTATATAGGATTTTCAATAACTATCTGTAACCACAACTCAAATACAGAAAAAATTGTTTTAAAGAGGAAGAACATTTGGGTTTTACCACGTGCACCAGTGGTACAGCAACCTCACACGCAATCTTGGAAACCTTCACAACTCACTGAAGCTAACAGCCGCCATGACTTCGATCTTGTCAGGATTCAGCTGTAAGTGACACGATCAGGTCAAAAGCAACTCTGGCAAAGATTTTTAAAAATCCACAATGAATCCAGAGATGCCTGGATCTGCAGAGTGACAATCCTGGTAATACCGTTCCCCCTAAAGGGAAGGGATGGTTAGTGACGGTAAAGGATGGGGAATGAATATTAAGATCAGCTTTAAAAAAAATCACAGTCTAAAAGACTGCAGATTTTTAGAGACCGGTAGGCTGCTTTCCCAAAGGACATTCTTTTAAAGTTGTGTTTTCTTGTTTTGCTTTTTGCTAAGGCTCCATATTGGCTGGCTGCTGTGGAAACAGAATGCTGGACAAGGTAAACCTTGGACTGATCCTGCTGGACATAGTTCCCCCCCCCCATGTTCTTACTGTCGTCTGTTTGATAGGTGACTGCATCTGTTGGCATAGGTACCTGTTATATATTGGGTTCCATGCTAGAAATGCAGACCTGGCAGGTGCAGCTTGAACGTTTATTGCAACAGGTAACAGAACTGAACAGAAGGGCAACAGGCCAACCCCTGTATCATATTAACTCCACCCCCTGTTTTCCCACTCTTCAGGATTCATATAGGTCAGGTCTCCTGATTGGAGGGGTGATTGGCACAACCCCTCCAGCCCTCTTGCTCAAGCTATCTTGCTCAGGCTACCTCTTGCCCTGGCTATCCTCCTGCATACATAATAATACCCATCCTGATTTTTGTATATGCACAACAAAATTAGTACTTGGATCTCTGCCAGCTGTTTTGCTGGTGGACGTCTGAGGGGACTTGGGTTGGGGGGAATGAGGTCAGGAAGGGGGATAGGATATTGGTGGAGCTGCTGTTTGACTGAGAAGTACTGTGGAATTTCCTCCCAGAAGAATTAAGAACTATATACTCCCTCAGGGCCTTTCGGAGAGGGCTCAAATCATACCTATTTCGTCCGGCCTTTGGATGATGGTTGGCTGTTTACCCTCTGTCCTTCTGGTATATTGTCTTAGTTGTTCACTCCCCTGGCCAATTGACAATTCCCCTGCAAGTTTTTTTCCTCACCCTCCAAATTGATCTGTTATGGAGAATTGGGTCTAGTTTTCATTTTTGTACACTCTCTGTGTTCCGTTAATGTTCAATGTTGTTGTCATGTTAATGTGTTTTTACTTGTGGTGGTGACATTGTATTTTGTTTGTTCTCTGTAAGCCACCTTGGGCATTTGCTCCGGCATGGGAAAAGGCGGGGTATAAATTCCTTAAATAAAATAAAATAAAATAAAATAAAATAAAATAAAAAAATAAATAAATAAATAAATAAATAAATAAATAAATAAATAAATAAATAATACTGGGAAGGAAGATAGGTGCTCCTATCTTGTTCCCCAACCACTAACAATTCCTGGATTGCTGGGTTCTGGAGTCCCATAAACACTGAGAGTGCCAGTTCCCAAGTGTGTTGGCCATTTAGGTACCATTTGATAACAATCCAGTATCAATCAATCAATCAATCAATCAATCAACAATCAACAGGTACTTATATACCGCTTTTCAACATGAAGTTCACAAAGCGGTTTACAGGCAAATAGTAATAATAATAAAATTAAATGGCTCCCTGTCCCAAAGGGGCTCACAATCTAAAAAAATGCAGAACACCACCAGCAACAGCCACTAGAAAAGACACTGTGCAGGGGTGAATGGGGTGAATATAAGTATGCACCTGAAATCTGTAAACATTGGAACAAAAACACCAGATTAGGGACTTCATTCAGGAAAGAGATACAGCCGTAAACAGCGGTGTCAGCCTGGCGGAACGGACTGGTATGCCGTTCTGCTAGTTCCGCGGACGGGCCCGGGCCGCGCCGCCTCTCCCAAGGACGGGCGCACTGTATCTGGGCCCGCCCGCTCTCCCATGCGTCCGAATCGCTCTGAAATGGAGCGATTCCAGGCGCAGGGAGGCGTGGTTGGCCTCCGCCATAGGGGCGGAGGGCTGCCAATCATCCGGGTGTTCCAGTTCCTGGCACGCCCGGATGACATCACTGGCTGTAAAGTATGGGAGAGGTGTGTTTCATGTAACGCACTCCAGTCTCAGTTGCAACATGGAACAGTTCATAGTTCTTTGAACAGTAATCATCTGCACAGTTGTAATTTGCATCTTACAGCTAGAGTATAAACCTGTTAATCAAAACAAAACTTTTACAAACTTGCCAACACACTCACAGCAATCATAAAACCACTTTGCTCCAGACTAGGGTTCAGGAGAAATGATTGATAGCTTCTTCATAATTAAACACTTACTAAGCAATGAGTGTCCACCAAGACAATTATTCAAACTTCATAACAATGCATAAAGAGAAAAACGCTCGTTAATGGGCCATGACTAGCCGCAGACACGTCATTATTCAATTTTATCCCTTAATTTTCAAGCAAAATGAAGACAGTAAAAAGGTAACACATTAAAGACTTGCAAGTATGGAATAAAGGTAAGGTTGAGCCTGAAATGTTTATCACCAAGGTCTTCTCTAGCTTAGCGGGGGGGGGGGAGGCGGTTCTGTCGCGATGTGGTACGTACTGCAGGCACAGCAATGCGCTGTGTAAGCGACCCCTCCCACTCACCTTTAGAACCATTTCTGGCTGCCCTGAATGTGCAGGCTGCCTGGAATGGCTCTGATGGCAAGTGGGAGAGGCTGCTTACATGGTGCGACGTGGCACCTGCAGCATTTTGCACAAGTCAGTCCAGAGAATATAACTTAGGGCGCAGTCCTAACCAACTTTCCGGCACTGACATAGCCGTGCCAGTGGGGCATGTGCTGCATCCTGCAGTGGAATAGTAGTCAGGGAGGCCTCCTCAAGGTAAGGGAATGGTATGTTCCTTTACCTTGGAGCTGCATTGCTCTTCCCCTCATGCTGAACAGTTGGTTAGGATTGCACCCTTAGAAGGTTGACCACAAAGCCAATGTTGCACATGTGGGTAAAGGGGGTGGTGGTCCTTAGATAATCCAGACTCGGGCCATGTGGGACTTTAATGCATAACACCAGCACTGTGAATTGAGACTGGAAACAAATAGGCTACCAATGTCTGAAAGCTCTACACTTACAAGGCATATAAGCTCTATACTTACTTACTCTGTACTTACCAGGCTCTATACTTGAGGGCATCAAGAGATGGGCCTGTAGGTTTCCCCCTCTGTAGCTAACAGCCTGATTCAATCCACTGTGGTGTCTGGGACCAACCAGGTCTGGTGTCACTCTCCCACTCCTGATTTCCAATTACCTTTTGGGCATGAATAGAAAACTCTCTCACTACCCCTTCCCTTTCATCTTTCCCTGGGTAGCCTGGGTGTTTCATCTGATGCTGATACTGCTGTATCCACCCCACATGCAACTTTGCCACTGCCTCCTGTAAAGCACTAAGAGCTGTCAGCTGGGGCACGTTCACTCTCCCAGTGCTACCTGGCTTCTGGGGGTACCTGGGCCAACTACAGGGTGAGTTGCTAACAGCAATTTCAGCATTAGAGGACTGTGCAGGGCAAAGGGTTGAACCCTTCTCCCCCCCCCCCACATACACACACAGCCCATAGCTACGATTACCAGATACAAACTGGGACAGAGTGCCTATATCTTTAACCATTGTCTACAGTTTGGGCAGGTGCAGCTTTTGAAACCCTTCCATGCTGAGCTGCACCTGCCCAAATTATCTCTTCTGTATAATGGTTAAAGGTATAGGCACTCTGCTCCAGTTTGCATCTGATAACCCTACCCATAGACCCAATCCAAATCAGCCTCTTTCAATGGCCTCTTTTAGAAGAAAATTAAGGTGGAAATTGCAATAATGGAGCTCCAGCATAACATGCACCATGGCCTGTAGTTCCATTTTCAAAGCGTGCAGCTTTCCAAACCAGGCACATTGTTGCCTTTATGAAAAGCAAAAAAGGTGGACAGAAATGCCTCTCTGTAATTGTACAGGTTAAACCTGTGCCTGACACACTGTGACAGTTGAAATATGATGTAAAAAGAAAATATAAGAGGAAGGGTAGGAACTGAAGAAATAAAAGACACTAGTGCTTAATAGTTAAAAAAAATTCTATTATATTTTGCAAAAAAGCAGAAGTGAATCATTCTGGAAATAGTTATGGAGTAGTAATAAATTGATTTAATTTGCCTCTGGGACAAAACCCAATTTTTTTTTATAGCCAACGATTCACAATATAGTCATCACCCCGAACCATAAAACAGTTAGTGCACCAGGCAGGCAGCCCATACAACATGCAGATTGCAGTGAGTGGGAACAGCTTGACTGACTTCCTCCATTGTTCGTAGGCTTTCGATTAGCCGCATGATCTTATTTAGCACTTTCAGAGGCTGAGTATTGCTTCAAAAGAAAAGAAATTTGTCAATGAAGTTGACTCAGTCTATCACCGGGAGCAATGTGGTGGCCTCCTCTCAAAAGAGCGTTTGAAAAGAAGTACAGTGACGCGCTGCTGTGCATTGCCGCGTTTGCCCCTCCTCCCTGTGAGCACGGGAGGCTGGGGCTTGCTAATGGGCTGGCCGGCCGGGGGGGCAGGGCGAGTGCCGCATTGTGCGTGTGCTCACCTCAGCGGGGCAGTTGAGCCCTGACCGGCGAAGAGGGAGGACACTTTGGCTGCTCCTCCGGGTGGGCTTGTGCAGAGGCCTACCTGGCATGTGCGAGCCGAACCGGAGCAGCGACCCCTCCTTCAGGCAGCTCGCTTTTGCACCCCGCGCCTCCACTCCACCTGCTGGCTCTTCTGGGGCGAAGCTGCTGAGCGCTGCGGACTGTGCACTTTCACACCTGCTCGTGGTGGTGGGTCCTTAGAAGGACTGTGGGGGGCTGTATTCAGTTTTTAGAAGGGCTGTGGGGGCTGCCGCTTAATAGGCTAGGGAGGCCTCTGGGGAGCTGCAGCTCGGCCAAGCGTTAGCGTATTCATGCAGAAAATAGCGTGGCTCCCCCTTTTCTGGCCTGGGTCTGCCCGCGCACCTGAGGAGGTCTGTGGGCGAGCAGCAGCCTCACCAGGGACCCTCAGGGGGTGAGGCCCTGCTGCACAGGCCATTGAGGCGATTTGGGGTCGAGCCACCACACCCCCACGCTGAAGACCTTGAACGCCGGACCTGTGGAGGACCCTGATCAGCACCTGTGACCTGCAACAGCGCGCACCCAGCAGGGGCTGGCATATCCTTTTTGTGCAAATAAGACACACTCAAGGGGTGGGATCCCCACATTGGGCCTTCATCTTTACGTGGGCATAGAGGGGTGACATGCCTCAGGGAAGGCTCTTTCAGTCAGCACCTCAAATCTTTGGGGTCTCGATATGGCAAAACGCAAACAGAAGCGGGGGGAAAGCCCCAAAGTGCCCAGTTCAGCAGCGCGCTCCCACTCCCGTGTCATCTGATGAGGAGGCTGAGGTGGCAGAGCTCTGTGCTTTAATGATACATGTAGAGGCCCTTGAAAAAGAGGTGGCTGATAGAGAAGCGGGCAGGGGTGACGGCGGAGAGGTATCATCATCTGCAGTGAGCGAGTTCGTTGCTCCACTTAGGAGGTCCACACAGCCTGGCCGTGGCAATAAGATGTATCGTGCCCCCTCTTCCAGAGTGTCATCACTTGAGGGGACTGCAAGAGTCTGCTAGCATCGCTACGGCCCCACAGGTTCCCGCTGGGAAGAGTGAGAAAGGGGCTCGGCCAGCACCCTAAAAAGGGGGCTTGGCTGTCGCCGCACCCTTGGGAGGAACAGGTGAAACTGGGTCAGGCGATGGTAATCCTTGCGCATCAGTGTGGGAGGAGCAGGAGGGAGCTGCCGCTCCCCCGGCACTCATGGCCTCACCTGCAGGCTATTGGGCACAGTTTGGTTGGCCTCGGTCTTCTGCAGAGCTTCAGCCAGGCCTACAACAGCTCCCCTGGGCGCCCCCTCCAGGTTTACCTCAGGTTACTGCTTTTTCAGGCCCCCAAGGAGCGCAGTGGGTGCAGGGAGCACGATGCATCTGGGGGTGGCCCCTTTCCCTTCTCCCTATAGCCTGTGGGGTCCATACAGCCAGATGCCCAATGCGATGGGTATGCTGGGCACTCCTGAGCACCCGCCTTCATCATATGGTGCAGTGGCTTTGCTGCTGGGGGGCCATCTGGCACTGGCAGTTAAGGAGAAGATCTGGCGCGGGGAGTATATAGACATGTTCAGTCTATTGCACACCAAGCCAGAGCCAATTCAGAGGGTGGGTTATCCAGTGCGTGACATCGAGCAAGTCCGTAAAAGAAAGATAGACAGGAATTATACGAACTGGCTCTATGGCTACTTGATTTATATGGCAGTTGTGCTGCAAATGCAGCCTGCCAAGGCCACTGCCCTGATTAAGCACCTGAACATTAATCATCGGGCCTTCTGGGAATTTTCTGGAACAGCTTGGGTGACCTATGATGAACACTTTTGTCTTTGTACCGCCCATGACCCCGCCCTCAATTGCTGCATCTCTCAGTGGGAACTATGGGTCCAAATAATGGTCCCATCTAAACCCACTTGGGGAGACCACTCCGACAGTGGTCACATTATCGCCAGAAATGCCACTGGGACTAGCCGTGCCGGAGGGGGAACACCTGGGGTTCAATCACTTAGGGCGTGCTACAAATACAATGCATACGGCAAATGCTCCAAGGCTGCCTGTAGCTTTTCCCACAGCGGTGGCATCTGTGGCTCCAAGCACGGGGTGGCGGCCTGCCCCAAAATTAATCTTTCAAAGGCCGGGGGATGTTTTGGGGGGGCCCAGGCATAGGAAAGGGGGCCCCGCCCCACCATCCTCCGTAGCTGGAAAGAGGGCCAATGCCAATTAGGCTGCCCCCTTTACTGAAACTGTTAGAAGGCTATCCAGACCATGACGCTGCTGCTTGCTTGGCGTCTGGTTTTACCTGGGGCTTCAGAATCCCAGCCCCACATCCAGCCGTTCCCACAATGGCGCGCAACTTGCAGTCCATTGTGGGAATGGAGGATGTGGTACAGGCAAAGATCAATGAGGAAGTCAGGCCTGGCCGAGTCATTTGTCCCTTTCATGAGCCACCCCTTCCTAACTTACAGGTGTCCCCCTTGGGCGTGGTGTCCAAGAAGACACCTGGTGAGTACAGGTTAATACACCACCTGTCTTACCCAAAAAGGGGATTGGTGAATGAAGCTATCCCCCCCCCATTTGTGTTCTGTAAGGTATACATCGTTGGATGAGGCAGTGCACATCCTGCGTGCTTGCGGGGAAGGTGCCTTGATGGTGAAGGCTGACATTGAGTCAGCTTTCTGGCTACTCCCAGTACACCCCAAGGACTTCTGCCTGTTGGGTTTTCACTTTGAGGGCAGGTTTTACATTGAACAGGCTCTTCCAATGGGCCTGTCCATACCCTGCTCGGCTTTTGAAAAGTTGAGCACTTTTTTGGAATTCACCCTCCAAGCCAAGACTGGGCTGCATAGTACCACCCATTATCTTGATGATTTATAGTTTATTGGAAGGGCGGGAACCAATCAGTGCTGGATTTTGTTGAAGGCCTTTCAGGATTTGTGTGAAGAACTAGGTGTCCCATTGGCACATGCAAAAACAGAGGGCCCTTCCTCCCTTTTGACCTTTTTAGGCATAGAGCTTGACACGGTGGTGGCCTGCAGCCGGCTGCCCAAAGCCAAACTCACCCGATTCGCGGAAATCCTTGAATCCAGCATACAGGCAGAGAAGTTGACGTTGAGGGATCTCCAGGTTCTTGTAGGGCACTTGAACTTCACCTGCAGGGTCGTGGCCCCTGGCAGGCCCCTCCTGCGACCTTTATGTGATGCCATGGTGGGGCTCAAGAGGCCTCATCACCGCATTAGGGTTTCTAGTGCCATGCGCGAAGATCTGCGTATATGGTTAACATTCCTGAATGACTTTAACAGGGTCTCCTTTTGGCGAGTTGAACGCCTCCTGGAAGCCGACTTGCAGGTGCACTCAGACACAGCTGGAAGCCTGGGCTTTGGCGTCTATTGTCGTGTTAGGTGGTGTGCAGTGCCCTGGCCTGAGGAATGGGTGCAGGCAGGTATTATCACCGACCTGACTTTTCTAGAGCTCTTTCCCATTGTAGGTGCAGTGCATATCTGGTCTAGGGAGTTTGAGAATGCTACGGTTTGGTTTTGGTGTGACAACCAGTCTGTAGTTAGCATAGTCAACCATCAAACATCACGATCCCCCAGGATGATGGTTCTTGTTAGGGCATTTGTTCTCCAGTGTCTCAGAAACAATATGCTGTTTATAGCCGGGGCTGCAGAACTCTATCGCAGACATTCTATCTCATTTCCAGGAGCAGTGTTTCTGTGAGCTGGCGTCTGCAGCCCGGAGGGACCCCGACCCAATGCCAGGCTGGCTCTGGAGCCTTGGGTCCATCGGGCCCAAGGGATAATCTGGTCGACCCTTGCCCCATCCACCAGAGCCAGCTATTGTGCTAAGATCTGTGAGTTTTGGGCTTTTCAACAAGGGTCCGGGCATCCTGACGCCCACCCTGTCCCACCTGAACATCTCATGCAGTTCCTGCTTTACCTGAATGATGCAAGGTTGGCAGCTAGATCCCTATCGGTGTACACTGCAGCCATTTCTTACTGGTCCAGGGCGCGGGGCCTTGCTGATCCAGCAGCCGACTTCAGGGTAAGGAAGTGATTAGAAGGTTTCAAGAAGATTGCCCCACTGAGGCCAGATAAGCGTAAGCCCATTACACCTGCCATCCTCAGCTATTTGTGTAGCCTTTTTCCAGTACTATGTTCCTCCCCATTGGAGGCGGCCTTGTTCCAGACCACCTCTGCAGTGATGTTTTTTGGCGTGTTTTGCCCGAGTGAGCTCCTCTGCTCATCCCCATTTGATCTCTTGGGACAGGCCATGGAGCGTGATGACGTCCAGTTGATGTCTGATCTATTGCAGCTCCGCCTGCGCATGTCCAAGATGGACAATGGGCACAGGGAACGTTGGTTTGTTTGAGACGGTCTACCTTATTTGCCTGGTGAGGTCATTAGGGATGAATTTGCAGTTTAGAGGCGATTTTTCTGACCATCTTTTCCGACACAGGGATGATTCCCCTTTGACATTGTTGCAGTTCAGGTCTGTTTTCCATAGGGGTTTGTCAATGCTAGGCCTTTCTCCCTCCACCTACGGGCTGCTCTCCTTGAGAATAGGCACGGCATCCACCACGGCTGGGCTGGGTCTTCCGTCTGCCACCATCCAACGAATTGGGAGATGGCGTTCCGCAGCCTTTAAAACCTATGTTAGGGATTGAGTTGGGCTGGATCTTATGAATCTTGTTCCCCCTGTGCTGTTGGTTCTATGTTAACATGTTTGTGTTCTTTGGCAGGTTTCTTTGGTTCCTGCCTAGCAACGGTGCTTATTTGCGGGCACTCCATCGCCTTTTGGGCCCGGAAGAGAGTGGCTGCCAGCACCATCGGCACCCAGTTGGGGCTGGGCAACGTAGCCAGTGTTCACTGGGTTGCTCAGCGCGGGATGCGCTGGGGTCAGCTGTTGCCTGCCATTTGGGAATTTTTAGCCACCCGCCTGCCCCCTCAGTTCTTGGTAGTCCACCTCGGGGAAAATGATCTCGGGTGGACGTCTTCCATATCCTTCAGGCTGCAGGCCCGGAAGGATTTTTGTTAGTTCAGTGGGTCCCGGGCATAAGGATTCTGTGGTCCTGTATGCTCCCATGTAGAGCCTGGTGGCTTGCCCATTCACCAGCTAGGATTGACCAGGCCAGGCATAAGCGGAATGTTTATATGGGCTGGGTGGCAGTTGCTTTGGGTGGCATGATTATCTACCATCCAAGGATTAGATTCAATGAGCCCTCGGTGTTCGGAGGCGACGGGGTTCATCTTTCTGTTATTGGCACTGAATTTTTTCTCAGTGACTTGCAGCAGGGCTTGAGGGAGGCCTTGCGGATGGCGGCGGAAGGGGCCAAGCACTAGGCTGACCTCTCTGTGTGGCATGATGAGTGCGGGTCGGGTAGGTAAGGTCTCATTGGTGTACACCTGAGGAAGCACAGGTGGGGAACTGACTAAGCCGCTCATACGTTGCTTGGTGAGTGGCTGGTCGTGAATCCCTGCCTGGATGTGCAAAGGCTGCCCAAAAGGCAAGGGCTGGGGTGAGCTGGCGCAGTCATGCTGCCTCGTCCCTCGGGGTGGCAATGATAGCCGGGGTTGGTCTGCAACCAACCTTGGGTTAGAGCCAGGTGTTACGCCCGTTGGTAATCCAGACAGCTAGGTCATCCAGTTGGTCATCCAGACAGCTAGGGCCGTTTCCCCCAACCAGGACCCGCACTTTCTTTGTTTGCCCTACTGCAATAGTTGTAATAAAGTTTTAATAAAGTGGCCCATTAGTACCAAAGCCTGGTCTCGCGTGCTTATTTAAGGGATGGAGGGTAAGCAGGTTGCAATCTCTCATTTTTGTTCTCCATGGCTGACATTAGGCTGAAATAAAGGTTCCTCACTAGGGGATAGCAAATTGCCTGTTATTTCCTGGCCAGTCTTAGAATGCCAGGAATTGTCATCAGCTTCTTAACAAAGCAGAGCTTTCATTTGAAATTTCCGGCAGATTTGTAGGAGTGCTTGAATGAGACCTACTTAACGCCATTTTCTCTCTTATTGCACATTTATTTCATTACTCAACAGGAGCTGAGAGGTGTTTTTTTTTTTTTTAAACAACTTGGTTTTGCAAAATACTATGAGCACCCAAATTCCTTAGTTTTGGTTCCACTCTGAGTTTGCAGCA
Organism: Lerista edwardsae; assembly: GCA_029204185.1. Taxonomy (NCBI): domain Eukaryota; kingdom Metazoa; phylum Chordata; class Lepidosauria; order Squamata; family Scincidae; genus Lerista; species Lerista edwardsae. The sequence goes on from JAJKFI010000003.1 coordinate 47,807,262, forward strand.
GAGGGGCTGGGAAGAATTTCTAGGGAGTTGAAGAGTGTTGCATAATATTCAGACACAGTGAATTAACAGTGCATTGGTCCTGGAAGCATAATGAACCTTCAGCCTCCCACCCACTCCTCGCTTCTCCTGACCTAGAAGAAAGCTTGCTGGAGGTCATCATTAACAGCTCTGCCAAGGATCTGTATAGAATCCCATTGATAACCCAGTTCTGTTACCAACACCTGAGTGGAATCTAAACCATGTAGTCAGGGTCCAACAGGCAAGATGTTTAAGTGGGGCTTTAGGGCCCTGCATGCTTCTTTCCCTCTTCCTACAACTACCAGAAGCAAAATAGATTATGAGTAGGGGTGTGTTTTTTGGTGATTTGTCGGAATTTTTTTCATTTCTGTATGAAATGAGTTTGACACCCCTGCACTAGGCGATGGGCAAGGCTGTAGCCTTGAGCATGTGAGACAATTATAACAATGAAGGTGTCTCTGAGGGCACGATGCTAAGAAGCGCCAGACTGGCAAGGCCAACGGGCCAGCGCCATATCTGACGTTGCTTAGGAGAGGCTGGAGCCTTCCCGCGGCAAGGGAACATTTGTTCCCTTACCATAGGGGAAGCTCCAGCCTCCCCTATGCGCTCTCAGATCTGCACCTGCTAAATAGCAGGCGCAGATCCAAAGAGACCGCGTGGCCCAAATTGGGGCTGCACAGCCTTCCAATCGAGCTTAGGAAGTGGTCTTATGGCCGCCTCTGAAGCCCGCCCACATCCCGCTCCAACCTCCATTCCCCTGCCAATCCCCGTGCCATCTTGGCACGGAAATTCCCTCACACCAGCCGACTTCGGCCAACATGGGAGAGGCTCACTATTGGTGCTGTCAGGCAGACACTACTCATAGCGTCGGCCTGACAGCACTAGCGCCGACGTGGGTTTGCCACTCGGCGCTCCTGCCTCAGCGCTAGTGACGTAGCATCGACGCAACAACATTGCTTCGACGCTACGTAAGGGGCAGGATTGTGCTGTGAGTTTGTGTAAAGTTATTGGTGTCAGGATTGGTGTCAGGGGTTACTCAGCAAGGGCCTTGGCTGAGAGCCTGTACCCATCCTGGGCCCCACCTGGTAGATTTGATGCCCAAACTCTTGGCAATTGTGGCAGTCGTAACACCTATACTCTGACGGAGGCAGATAGGTTCCCTCACTGCTAAGTAATCCTGGTCCAACTTTTACCAATTCTTACAGCAAAATCCTATGCATGCCTACTCCGAAGTACTATGGGCCGCGCAATCCTGGCTTGTGCATAAAGTTGACGCAACAACCCTCAAAATGAGCCCCCCAAATGAGGCTCTGACCCCCAAAATGAGGCTTTGCTACCCCAGTGGGGTCCCTACCCACTGGTTGAAGAACACTGGTGAATAGGATTGCAGCATGAGATGAAGGGGTAACTGAGTAGATGAGCAGGTGGGTGCAGATCTTGACAGGCCCTGAGCTCTTTTTAGAAGTTAGCTCTCATCAATCTGATTGTTACAATTCCCTTTTCACTGTGAAGGAGAGGCAGTGGACCTGAAACAAAAGCCTTCTTCTCCAACGAGTGAGATTTGTTCACACATAATTTGGTTTTGAACCAGACAGTGAACAATTTGCCCCTCATTCTACACAGAGGTAGTACGTCCCTGTCATAGCACTTTTGCTTTTCACAGAGACCTCAGCACTAGGCCCTAAAGACGCTGCAAGTTTTAGATTAAAGTAGTAATTGTTGGCTTGCGGACATGACAGAGTACCCCTGCGGCTTACTGAAGGATGTTCTGGGATATCAACAAAGCTTCTGAGAAACTCATTTACATTCAGCTCCTCAGGCTAAGCTTAATTATTTTAGTTTTCATACTGTGTGGAGGTCTCCTTTGAAATGCCAGTACTGTGGGGAATTTTGTTTTAAAAGTTCACTTTCTTTTATTTTAAATTTTATTGGGTTTATGCTGTGGCACCCAGGACACCTTCAATTAAACAAGAAACTGGACAGTCACAAGGGTTAATCACCAGAGCAAAACCATCAATATTCTGTGCTAAGTGAAATAGGTACAGCCACACTGTATACATAAGAGCGCAATCCTAAACCTGGAGTTAGGCCCACAGAGTTAGGCCAGCAAAGTGTGGCTGGCACAGGGGACACCGTAAAGTATGTTTGGACCACTCTGGAAGGACACAGACATGTGCCTTCCTCCCTGACTCCTAACGCACTTTATGGTAGCCCTTGTACTGGCCAAACAGATGCTGGCCTAACTGTGCCGGCCTAACTCCAGGTTAGGATTGCGCTCTAAGAGTCCTTCATCTGTCCTGTTGGGCTGCTGGCCTTCAGGTAGAATCTAGAAGACCAGCAGTCAGCAAAGCTGGCTTGTAATTTAAAACCATCTGTTTTCATTCCAGCTGCAGACCATGGCTTTTTATGTGGCACATATGTGGCACATATGTGGCCTTTGGGTTATAACCCACCATAATGTCACAGTGATTGAAGAAACCATGGCTGGCAGAATCTCCATCAGAGTCAATAGACCAGTGGTTCCCAAACAATTCCAAGAGGGTTGCGAGCGCCTAGGGCAGCCATATTGAAAATATGGGAAGATGGGACACTGGAAAGGGGGAGGGCTGTGTAGTTGTTTTGCTTGTATCAAGGTTGTAAATAAGCTTTTTACTTCCTGATTCATTTTGTATTGGAACATTCAAAAAATTTTGAATTATTGGGCATTATCAGGAAAGCTGCAGGTTCTGGCATCACAATGACGGCACTTCTGGTCATGACATCACTTCTGGTGGGTCCAGGGCAGATTGTCATTCTAAAAAGTGGGTCCAGGTGCTAAAAGGTTTGAGAACCACTGCTCTAGGCCAGCGATTATTTAACTAGTGTGTTGTGAACGGTCCATAGGTGTGCTGTGGGAATTTGGGGGAGGGTCATTTATCAGTAGGGTCATTGAGGAAGTGAGCCCCCTCCACCGGCAGCATGGTGTGCCATGTCAATTGTCAAAAAATCTGACAATTTTAGCACCTTGCCCGTGTGCGGTGAGATGAAAAAGGTTGAAAATGGCCACTCTCAACATAGCATTCTGTGTGCCAAAATGCTGTATAGAATGTAGATGTGATGCTTTGCCTGTAGTACTCAGTAGCACAATTGACACCAAGGAAGAGCCACAGTGGAAGGCCACTCTATGGCATCTCCAGTTGAAAAGAATTAAGAGCGCAATTCTAACCTGGAGATAGGTTGGCACAGTTAGACCAGCAAAGTTTGGCTGGCACAAGGGACACTGTAAAGTCTGTTTGGACCACTTCCGGAGTCAGAGAGGCCGGCACATAGACGTGTGCCATCCTCCCTGACTCCAACAGTGGTCCAAACATGCTTTACAGTGTCCCTTGTGCCGGCCAAACTTGCTGGTCTAACTGTGCCAACCTATCTTCAGGTTAGGACTGTGCTCTAAGTAGCATGTCATGTCAAAGGATTTCCCTTCGCCATTGGAGTGTCACTGATAGGATTGTGCCTTGTATAGAGGCAAACGGTCCTTCTAATGCTGTGTTGTCTTCCTTGACTCCTCTGTTTGACAATCCCTTGCTAAAGAATCAGACAGGTGTTTTTTCTCTGGAGATGCTAGGCTTATAAAGCATGTGCTGTACCCCTGAGCTGCAGTGTGGTTACAGGCTGCATTGTGATTTTTGGGAGAGTAAAAGTGATGGGGGGATGCAAAACTGGTGGTCACTATTCCCCCCCCCAGAACTCTTCTTGGAATAATGCTTGGAATGGTGCTCTACTTGGAATGAACTTTTCCCTCCAATAGACTCACTTGGAGGGGTTTAGGGGGAAAAATGGCAGCTGCCAATTGGTGGAATCTGGAGCGGCAATGTTTTTGCCACCACTATGCAAAACTAGGAACAATGGTAAAAAGATGAGTTGAGGAAGGTGGTTTCACCCTCCCTTTCTCCTCCAGCTGTCATAGATGAGCAGAGTATTTTCAAATAAGAAGTGAATTTGGCTTAATTGTGTCGCTTGCAAGAAGAACTCTCTTTTTAAAAAAGACAAAAATTATGACAAAGGCACTTCTGGGGGAAGAGCCCCCCCAAAAAACATTTTTTGGGATGGGGTGTCTTTCAGAGATAATTCAAGCCCCCCTTTTACCATGAAAATGGCCATTAATTTTCAGCTCAGCCCTAATTGATCACTTACGTTAAATTTTCTGTAGTTACTGCTTAAGAGATAAACACAGGCTTCTGGTGTGGGTTTACTTTTTTGTGAGTTAAAAAGTGACAATACCATGTAATTCATGCATTAATTACCTCTTGCTTCTTCTCTGCATGCATCCAAAGGGGAATTCCTTGTGAGAGAGTTTAAAACCACAGAAGCAAAACTAGTAAATAAAGGAAGCATCCTACCCTCTCCTATGAAGTGATGGCATTCTTCCATCTTTGTCCTAGAGTGGTGCAAACATACTTTACGGGAGGCCCTTGTGCCAGCCAAACTGTGCCAGCCTAACTCCAGGTTAGGATTGCACCAGTGGTGTCATCTAAATGATTTAAGAACAGGTACTCACTTTTGATTGGCACGTGTCGGGACCTGCCCACTGGAAGTGATGTCATAAGCCAGAAGTGATGTCGTGGCAGGAAGTGACATGAAAAAGCCCTTTTTGAGGCCTCAGATGATTTTAAACTGACCCAACAGTTGCAACAGTATTCCACAGCACCCCCAGAACATGTTAAGGAGGCCTGGCATCATGTTAAAACCCCAGAGCAACTCATTTTTCAGTGGCAAGGAAAGGAAAGGCTCCGCTCGCTGCCTGCCTGGCTCTGAGAACATGCAGGCAACTCAAACATGCAGGAAATTCAAACGTTGCAGAGGGCGGAGTCTACGAGTGGGCAGGCGAATGGGCGGGGCCAGCTGTAATCCTAGAAACCGGTACTCGCGTACCCCCGCGTACCCCCTGCATGACATCACTGGATTGCACCCTGGGAGAGCCAGGCAATGGTGCCACAGCGACAGGGCTCTGTGATCACGGGGCACTGTGACTGAAGTAAGCTTGGGATCTGCTGGTCTAAGGTCTCATATTCAGAAAACAGGAGATGATCCTTGGGAAACTGAGCCAGGAAATAAATAAATCTCCTGGTTGTATTGTATTGGCCTATGGCATCTTATGAGGTGGCCACAATCCAACAAATGCTTTTGTTCTATCCCAGCGGTTCCCAAACTGTGGTTCGGGAACCCACCAGTGGGTCGCGAGCCAATATCAGGGGATCGCATAGTACCTACGGCAGCCATATTGAAAATATGAGAAGAAGGGATGCTGGAAAGTGGGTGGGTAGTGTCATTGTTTTGCTTGTGTCAAGGTTGTATGGAGGCTTTTTTCCCCTGATTCACTTTGCTGTTGGAAAATGACTGAGAACCAATTTATTGCTACACTACTCAGGAAAGCAGCAGGTTCTGGTGTCACAATGACAGCACTTCCAGCCATGACATCACTTGCATAATTGGTCTGTGCATGGGTTCTCCGTGAAGAAGTTATATGAAACGTATGTTGGGTGATCACAGCCAGCAGGCCTGATCTTTAAATTCAGTATAATGTCTATTTCCCACAGCATTTGCTTTAAATAAAAAAAAAAATCATAGAATGCAAATAAGAGAACTGTTGAAAGGTTAAAAATATTATAGTGGACAAAAATGATAACCCTTTCCAATTTCCCTAACTGTGAAGTGTTTATGCAAACACAATATGGCATTAATCAACAAATATACTGCCTCTATTTAATATCAAGATTCTAAACCTCCTGGCAGACATTCATAAGGATAAGTGGTCTTCAAAATAAAATAAAAGGTTGCTGACTAATCAAATAATGATTTTTTTTTACAGTGAGCCTTCCCAAAACTGCTTGAAGAAATTTAGTAAATTGAACAATCAGGATCCTTAAATTTCCTTAACCACTGATCCTTTTCTTAACCATGATTTTGAAAATCTGCTTGTCGCCACCCCCTCTTTCCTTCCTGCACCTCTACTTCCCGAGAGGTGCTTGGGGTGGACCCAGTGATGGGATCAGCTAACGACTCGGGGGAACGTTGGGTGGGCAGCAGGAAGGCTGGGCGGGACTTCTGGGTGATGGACAGCCCATCTGTCTGGGTCCACTGCCTGCCCGCCCGCCTCACGAGCTGCCCTGGCCTTGAAGGGGGCGCCCGCTCACCGGGGGGATGGGTGGGGACCCCCGGGTGCCAGGGCGCACAGGGGCAGGGCGCGCCACCCGGGGGCAGCCTGTGCAGCGGGCAGCAGACCCAGACGGACGGGCTGTCAATCACCCAGAAGTCCCACCCAGCCTTCCTGCTGCCCGCCCATCGTTCTATTCCCCCAAGTCGTTAGCTGATCCCATCACTGGGTGGACCTCAAGCCCTGGCCAAGCTAGCTATACAAGCCCAAGTCTTGCCAGAACTTGAGGATTTTTTCCTTTTAGGGGAAAATAACTGGCTCTTTAAAGCCCCTGGCTCTTCAGTCGGTCTTTGCCAACTTGCAGCAGACCACCCCAGCCTGGATATGTTAACAAATTTCCCCTTAATATAAGTCCATTTTATTGAATAGCTGTGATACCAGCATGAATCAAACAATCTTTTAGATACCAATTAAAAGTTTATTAAAACCAACACATAAAGGGACAGTGGTAAATTACAAGTTCCAAAGAAAAAAACAAGAAAGGCTAACTCTTAATGCTGACTTGGTTACTTAACTACATGTAACTGAAATATTAGTCCTTACAGACAGCTGAGCAGTTGTTCCAAAGATAACTTACAACACCGTCTTTTAGCCAAGGGGTTCAAGCCTCGCTCCAATTTCCTCAGCGTGTCTCCCAGAAAATCAAATGCATGTTCCAGCAACAGCCAGCAGCCAACTATTCTCCTTACCCATTTTTTATAGGGAATTCTAACTTACTTCTGTCAATCAAAATTAATATCCAATTACAAACCAGCATCCAATCTGGGCCCAAGTTGCTGGGCAAACTTTGTCCCCCTCCCTCTACACAGCTAAATCCAATTAGCAATCTACTAACAAGTTGCAGGTGTAAAATGTCACAACATTACTAAGTCATCTCCCAGTTCCCACAGACACACAACTTTTGATCTTCTCAAGGATACAATTAGTTCACATATATCAACATTCAGATGTTCTCTGAGTTACTCTCTATTTTCTCTTAGCTTCTACTTCCCCAATTAGCTAGCTCTCTCAGCATGTTAATAAGCAGTTCACTTTAAGTGTCAAAAAAATGGCTTCACTTTGGTTCAAGATTTATTTTAAGAACATAACATAAGAAGAGCCCTGCTGGATCAGGCCAAAGGCCCATCTAGTCCAGCTTCCTGTATCTCACAGTGGCCCACCAGGTGCCCCAGGGAGGCATGAGACAACAAGATGCTTGCATCCTGTTGCCACTCCCTTGCACCCGGTACTCTGAAGTAGCCCACCATCTTTGTAAGGAGGTTACACAATCCATCATTGCCTATAGCCCACAATGGACCTTTCCTCCAGAAATCCGTCCAATCCCCTCTTAAAGGCATCAAGACCAGATGCCATCACCACCTCCTGTGGCAAAGAGTTCCACAGATTAACTACCCATGTTATTTTGTCGCTAACACTGCTGTTTCTGCCAAATCAACCTAGCTGCATATCTCTGTACATTTTCAGGATGCTACTTGTACCATATACAAAGCAGCTGACAAAAGCTTTCCCTTGTGTCTATTAAATATCTAGTCCAATACTTACAAACTGAACAGGTGAGATCCTGCTCCTCCCTCCTATGCAGATATGCTATCTGCCACAGGCATAGTCAAATTGGAGTGTTGGTGGCTGAGTGCCAAGTCCTACAAGGTTCCAAATTTTGCAATCAGAACCAAAAACGCTGAAATGAATGGGAAGAATATTTGTCTCCCTTTGGCGAGGAACAGCCATGTGGGGGAACAGTCAGGTATGCAATAATACGCAATCGGTGCTGCCCCTGTTTCCACTAGAACTCTTCGGTGCAACTGTACTGAGAAGGAACCTTGAAGTTTGTCAAGCTGAATGCTGGTCACAATAAATTTAAAGGGCAGAATGATCAGTCTGGATTATGGTGGTTCTCGCAGTTGTTATTAATGCTCCCTTGAGGACTGTCAGTAACAGACTCATCACCTTGTTGCCGTTTCTGTCAAGACAGAAATCTCTTTCCTCACATCCATCTTCAGAAGCACTGATGTTTATACCAAGGTCCAATAATAAAACAACTGCAGTGGCTCAAATACACAGCATAGGAAAAATATACCATAATACTAAATCCCCACTAGATTCGTAAAGCAGAGCTACTCAGTGTTGGTTAATGTAGGCCAACATTGCTTAGAAGATTTGGGTACCCTAGACACACATTCTGAGATGCAAAGCACAAATGGTCAAGTAGTGCCTAGCCTACACTCTGAAGCAATTTCACTTGCTCGTAGCAATTAGACTGCACTGAAAATGGTCCCACTTTAATTTTCAGGACAAAAGCAATGGTTTTGGATCACCTAGCTGTTTTCCTTATCTTTCCTAATGCCGCGAATGTTTTCCTAATCTGCTTCCCGCTTATTCCAAAACAGGGGGGATGTGCAACAGTTGCCCATGGACGTGGTTTGCTTCTGGAAAGTCATCCATTACCTATTTGGAATTTGGGTGTTGGGATGGGGTGCTTACTTTGCCCAGAGTCTACCAGAAGTCGTCTGTGCAGTTACCACCTAGTAATCTCCATCAATCCTCCAGGAAGTCAAACCTGATTGCTCCCTGGAAGGACAAATCCTGAAGCTGAAGTACTTTGGCCACCTCATGAGAAGAGAGGACTCTTTAGAAAAGACCCTCATGCTGGGAAAGATTGAAGGCAAAAGGAGAAGGGGGTGGCAGAGGATGAGATGGTTAGACAGTGTCACCGAAGTGATGAACATGAAATTGGGCGAACTCAGGAAGCTAGTGGAGGACAGGGAGGCCTGGCGTGCTGTGGTCCATGGGGTTGCAAAGAGTCGGACACGACTTAGCGACTGAACAACAAGTCTCCATCAATTGTCCCAAAGTATCCCTGATGAAACATCTGGAGCATTGTGGTAAGGATGGCGGTTGCATGAAGTGGGAATAGATGAAACTGCACAAGTAGTTGTAGCATGTGCATTATTCACCACGGCGAGAATATAGAGAAGGCTGAGAAAGGAAGAAAGCCCGTGTAGTGTCATGATTAGTGTTGGCTGTGGTTTACTTGGCTTGGTTTACCTATTTAGAAATTTCAAAACTGCTTTTCTGTTTTCTAAAACACCCAGAGTAGTATACAATTTTTTTTAAAAAAAATAACACATTGGGCAGCCCAGGGACTGCCGCAAGAAGCAGTGGCATCAAAGTGGCCACTGCTGTATCCTGTAGGGCTGGGGCAGCTGCTGGAGTCTCCTCAGGTAAGGGAATATTACCCTGTGTAAAGCCCCAATATCTGGTCTCCTCAGATATGCAACCGCTATTTAGCAGGCAGAGAACTGAGGAGGCTTGTGCAGAGCTCTGCGACTTGAGAGGAGGCACTGGTTTTGTCAGCATATTCAGCCACCATCCCCACTCCACTCCCAGGCCCGATCCTCCCCTTGGACAACCCTTCCCCCGCCCAATTCTGCCTCCTTCCCGCCTTCCCTCCGCCTTCCCCATGCCCCCAAAAGCCTCACTGCCCGCTGGTCAGGCAGATTACTGCTTGGTGCTTGTCCAAGGAGCCTTTTCAGCACTGAGGCCCAGCGCTGACTGGAGCCAGAGTGCCTTACAGCACTTTCAAATGCCAGTTGCTGGAGCAGTATGGCTGCTGCTGGCACTGCCCTGACCTAGGACTGGGCCTTAGGGTAATACAGTTCCTTCTTCAGCCACAAAGTTCACTCTCGGAGCCTAATCTACCTCACAGATGGCGCAATCCTATACTGCGCTGGAATGGCGAGGCCGGCCGGCCAACGCCATATCCCAGCACAGTATAGGTGAGGCTGGAGCCTCCCCATGGCAAGGCAGCATGCGCTCCCTTACCGTAGGGGAGGCTCCAGCCTCCCCTATGTGCTCCTTGGATCTGTGCCCGCTAAAGAGCAGGCGCAGATACGAGGAGACCACGTGGCCCAAATCGGGGCCTTGTGGCCGGGTTTAGAATGTTGTCGTATGGCCACCACCCAAGCCCGCCCACGTCCCATCCCCCACCTCCCTTCTTCCCTTGAATCCCCGTTCCGCCTCAGCACAGAGCCTCCCTCATGCTGACCAGCTTTGGCCGGTGTGGGAGATGCTCAGCACAGGTGCAGCAGGGCCGGCATGCCTGAAGTGCCAGTCCTGTTGCTCAAGCACTGATGCGGGGGTGCGGATCGGCACCTCTGTGTCAGCATTAAGCACACAGTGTTGGCTCAACCCCTTTGTGCCAGCGCTGCGCCATCTATAGGATTGTGCTGAGCATTGTTGTGAGGCTAAAATAGCCATCACACGTATTATCTATGGTCTTTACAAGGAGAATAAGATAAAAATGTGACAATATGGGGTGTTTGTGTTCTCTCTCTCTCTCTCTCTCTCTCTCTCTCTCTCTCTCTCTGTGTGTGTGTGTGTGTGTGTGTGTGTGTGTGTGTGTGTGTGTGTGTTCTGAAATAGCTGTTACATCAAACATCTCTCATCTCCCTACTGCCTTTCTTCCAAGTATCATCTCCACAAATAATCCGAAAAAGTAATGTAGACAGACTGGTAGTAACATCAAAGGTGTTAGAAAGCAAATTTCAGCCTGGAAGGTGGAAGAGGCATTGCATTTTGATTCCTGCAACTAGGTGTTTATTGACCCATGGAGGGTGCTCATATTTGTTATCTAGTCAAGGAATAGAAAACGTACTGTGGTATTTAGTTAAGCAACAACAGGCTTTGAATCACAGATTCAGAATATTGAACTGTTGACTGAACTCTCAAGATGGAACATCCCAGAGGCCTACCCATGCTAATGAAAAGCTGTTTTTCAATTTAAAAAAACACTGAGAGCGAAACAACCAGTAGAACTCTTGATTTCTTTGAACCTTTTCTCAGAAAGGAAGCAGGGAACAGCCAACCCCATGTGGGGAACAGTTAGCCATGCAATCATGAAATAGCTTTTACATGTGAATCTGTTTCATTATGGATTATCATCTTGGTTTATCTGCCTGGGTTGCCAGTTCTCCTGATTTTGAAAGGTGCTTCCAGAGTCAAGAGACCGTCTATGCCAGTGATGGGCAAACCTATGGTACGCAACGCATGTCAAAGGTGACACACCACAACATTTGGGGTGACGCACCAATGCTCACCAACACATGACAAAAACTGCGTGTGTTTTGTTCATTTTTCATTTTTGTAATTATTTGATGTTTCTTTATATAATACATAGCACCACACATGATTGGACTGTATTTTTTGTTTAAACAAACATAAAGAATTGTGTCTTTTTTGTTTGGGGGGGGGAGGGGTTGTCATGCTAGCAGAGTCAAGTTAAGCATTTTCCAAAGTTTTGACATGCTGAGCCCAAAAGGTTCACCATCACTGGTCTATGCTAACATTGTTACAGTTATGGAAAAGGTGGAGAAAAAGGCCATTGAAATCATCCAGGGGCATGGGCTGCAAGCTTTGCTTCTGCCCCCATCAGTGCATGGTGGACTGTGGCCTCAGTGGTTCACTGCAGCTGCCTCCTAACCAGTAGCCAAAGGGGGTCAGTGCAGTAAGCACTTCAGGCACTGCAATGCACTGGCTAAATGGCCTCTCCCACTTGCCGTTGAAACCCAGAATGGCTCCAAAGGCAGGTGGGTGGGGGAGATTACATGGCATGTTGCAGCGCCTGAAGTGCTTAATGCACCGACCCCCTCTGGCTACACTACTGCTAATGAACAATGTTTCTTAAGGTACCTGATGGTAACGTTCATTTCACTGGTGCAAAGTGTCCGTCAACCGGCCAACCATGAAATAAGGTATAAAAGGGCAAATAGAGCAATATGACAAACAGAGCAATCCTACCCTGCCCGTCGTACCGACGCTACGTCATAGTGTTGGCGCGACGTTGTTAGCACCCACACCGGGGCGCTGATTGGCACCCCCGCGTTGGCGCTACAGCAACAGGACCGGCACTGCAGGCAGCACTGGTCCTACTGCCCCTGCGCTGAGCCTCTCTCGTGCTGACCGAAGCCAGTTGGCGCGAGGGAGGCTCCGTCCTGTTCTGGGACGGGGATTGGCTGGGGGGAGGGAGGCTGTGGGCAGGCGGAGGATGGGACGTGGGCAGGCTTGGGATGCGGCCATAAGGCCACTTCCTAACCCTGTCCAGGAGGCCGCACGGCCCCAATTCGGGCAGTGCAGTCTCCTCGGATCTGCGCCTGCTAAATAGAGGTGCAGATCCAAGGAGTGCATAGGGGGAGCTAGAGCCTCCCCTACGGTAAGCAGCGCTAGGATACGGTGCTGGCCCATCGGCCTCGCCAGTCTGGCGCTGCTTAGGATTGCGCCCAAAGAGTGAGCTTCGAAAGGGATCTATTGGTGTAGGATGGAGATACCAGGGTGTTCTGAAACATGTTGGGACCTGGGTTTATGGCCTTTCTCCCCTGAGATTTCTCACTTACAATGAGGGCGCAATCCTAACCAACTTTCCAGCAGTGGCATAGCTGTGCTAGTGAGGCATGTTCTGCATTCTGCCGTGGAGTGATAGTCACAGAGACCTCCTCAAGGTAAGGGAATGTTTGTTCCCTTACCTCAGAACTGCATTGACCTGGAAAGTTGGTTAGGATTGTGCCCAGAGTTGTCTCCCCCAATAAGGTTGGCTTGGGATGCAAGCATATGACTGAGGGCCCAATCCTATACTAGTTACTGTGGGCACTAACATCCTACCGCCCGGGCAACTGTTGCACATGGTGCCATAAAGCACCTCCAGTGCCAGCAGTAAGCCATTGGAGCCACTGCTAACTGGGCAAGAGGCACTTTTTCCAGTGGTGCTCCTCTTATATTTAGCAGGGGGAGAGTAATTGTCCCTCTTCACCCCTACACAGTCTTTCTAGTGGCTGTTGCTGGCGGTCTGCCTTTTTTTTAGATTGTGAGCCCTTTTGGGACAGGGAGCCATTTAACTTTATTATTACTATTTGCCTGTAAACCGCTTTGTGAACTTCATGTTGAAAAGCGGTATATTAAGTACCTGTTGACTGACTGACTGACTGACTGACTGATGTGGGGGTGGCACCATGGCAATGCCGGCTGCATGTGCCCTGGAGGGAGCACCCGTTGCCAGTGAGTTTGCCGCTGCAGCGGGTGGGCTTTCGCCATTACGCAACGGAACGCAGCGAGCATGCTGCCGATCACCGAGCAGACCCGCCCAGCGACCGAGCAGAGCCCGCCCAGCGTACCGGTAGGCTGACACTACTGGGGGCAGGGCAGGAGGGCATTCCATAGTGGGAGGGAGCAGAGGCTCCCACATCTGCCTGGCTGCCATGGGATGCAGTGGTAGCCGCCTAGCTGCCACTGTGCTCTTGGGCAGTCAGTAAGTTCAGGATTGGGCTCTGAGGCTGAAATCCTGGGTATGCTCACCTGAAACGGCATTGAATACAGCGGGATTGACTCCTGAATAAACATTCATAGAATTGGGGCAGCTCCTGTAGAATTTAGCACGTTGTTTATCGTTTACCCTGGGAATCATATTAAACCAATACAGAAATCCAAATACTCTGTGTAAACATTGTATTTTGTAATCATGCTAATAGATGCCGATAATTAGTGCTGATTTACATGCAAATGCAATATACGTGTACAAAGACACAGTGGTTCTTAGGAAAAAAATAGCTAAAATTAGAACATAATAAGTCCTCTTGGTGAATGAGAGATGTTCCTGTATCATGCCACAATTACAGTTTTGAATAAATCATAGTGGCTTTATTACTGCATTATCTTCCCAGTTTCTCTCATTTTACTTATTCATTTGAAAGATGCATATCCCACTTTCATTTGTTAAACCACGGCAGCTTCTAACAATTAATGAACATACAGGGCAAAAAAAGCTACAGTATACTTGAAAGCATGACAAAATACATATATATCAAATAATCAGAACACAAATTTTTGTGACTCATTCTTAGGGCTGCTAATTTTTATTGCCATGTCTCTTATCTTGCTATAAAATGTAAAAAGTTCTGCATGTTGGAATGATGGATGGATACCATTTATGTCAGTTTAGTGCGCAAAAAAGTTTGTGGGATATGATTGGTCCAAAGGCAATACATGACATTTACATTCATGACAATGTATAAATTATATGGGCTTGGAAATCTTGCTTTCCTCCAGATATTGATGATTGGGAAGAAAACCTCCTAGAATTGGCATCTTGAGAGCAAGTGACAAACACGTGTAGGGATAACTTACATGAATTTAATGGGGTGCTTTAGAGCCCAATCCTCAGGCTCTTACCCCAGGAGGTATGCTTGTATTGCCTAGGCAACTGTCGCGCACCATAAAGTGCCTCAAACTCTGGTGGTGAGCCGTTACAGTATGCAGCTAAAATGAAAATTTGTTGAATGTGGAGCTTGCAAGTTACAGAGAATCTTCCTCTCACGAGTGGTGTATTTCAGATTCTCCAGGGTAGTAACATGTCAACAAAAGCTAAAGAAGTTCTGAAAAAGAAAAAAGAAGAAACTAATAAAATGAAAGAAAACACAAGCTGAACCAAAATAAGGGTTCTGTAGCCCCTTTATAATACTTTTGTATAAGACGTTTTCCTTGGCTGGAGTTTATTTCTCAGAAGCAGAAGAGATGGGGAAAGTTTGACACATATTACGTCAGTATGGGATAAACTGCATTTCCCCCTCAGTTAAGCTGATAAAATGAATCTCTGGTTTGTTCTGTATATTAGAAAAATGATGCATTAACAGACAAATATCACTGGGGGTTGCTGGGGGTCGTATCTAACCGAGCAGGATGTGGCAGTCCTTGTGTTCTGGGAACGAGCTTCCATTCTTATTGGGACTGAAAGTGGGATCCACCTGAGTGAGAAAGCCTGTTACCTGGATAAGCCTACGAGGTCTAAGCGTTATACATGTAGCACAATATAGGGAGATTGGGAGGAAATGGTTCTATTTTCCTGGAGTTAGGCCAGCACAGTTAGGCCAGCAAAGTTTGGAGGGCACCAGGGTCACTGTAAGGCACGATTGGACCATTCTCAGAGTCAGGGAGGATGGTGAACATCTGTGTGCTGTCCTCTCTGACTCTGAGAGAGGTCCAAACATACTTCGTTTGTTTGTGCCGGCCAAACTTTGCTGGCCTATGTGCCGGCCTAACTCCAGGTTAGGATTGTGTTCTTAGAGCCAAATCCTACCCAACTCCAATGCTGATGCAGCCATTCCAATGGGGCATGTGCTGCATCCTGCAATGGGGGATCAATCCTGGAGGCCTCCTCAAGGAAAGAGAATGTTTGTTCTTTACCACAGGGTTGCATTGTGGCTGCATCAGCACTGAAAGGTTGGATAGGATTGGGCCCTTAGAGTTCAGTGGGCCAGCACAAGTCTCCTGTGCTGTTCGAGGAGTGTCGCAAACATGCAAGAAAGCGTGTTTGCGACAACGACCCAGAAGTCAAGAAAGATGGCGCATGGACATGTGTTGTCCTCCCTGCACCGATTCCTGGATCTGTGCCAGGATGGTAAGGCTGGCCTCGGAAGACCAGCGTGAGGGTTTGGGGAGGGTTGGGGAAGATGGAACAGGGCATGGGAGCGAGGACCAAGGGTGGACAGCGGGCAACCCGACCCAGGGCAGAGTGTGGGACCAGGCTTGCCGACACAGACTGGATCCACCTTGCCCTGGCCTGGTCTGCCTGTCCTAGGCCTCTCGGAGTTACATCAATGAGTGCAGCTTCAAGCAGCCCTATTAGGATGGCTGCTGCGCACATGGGGTGATGGGAACACATTTCTCGTACCCTGGGTTGTCTTGCATTCAGCCCCAGCCCTGTGCTAGATACGGGGCAGGCAAGCTGGCCTCCCTCTTCCAGTGAGGGTAAGGATTGGGCTGTAAGAAAACAAGGCAACTATATCTTGCTCCGTGTCTTGTTCCACAATATCTTGTGGATATTATACCTGCAGCATAACAGGGGTTAACAATGAGGAATCAGTCTTGTTCTGCCTTTGCTGTTAGGGTCCTGCGCTAAGAGTCAAGACCCCAATACATCCAAGTAGCGTAAGGACAGAATTGCACATGGTCGAAGAGGCATGAGGTGAAAGAGGTTATTGAACAACACAACCCTTTTAAATGTATGGTGATGAACCAGCAGCTAAAGTTCAGCTTTCCCAGAAGGAAATAGGACATCTATAGAAGAATACAGGACACAACTCTAAAAGCACATATATATTTTTCCCTATGCAGTCAAGTCCAATAAGCCACATCTCTTGGGACGCTTACTTGATTTTGTAATGGGAAAAGAATGTGCAGGTAGTGCTAATGATTACTCACACACATGGAGCCACTGGCAGAATACACAATGGTGTGTGTGTGTGTGTGTGTGTGTGTGTGTGAGGAGGCATCAGCAAAGTAATTTTAAAACTGAGTAATATTCCTGCAGAAGGAAATAATGAGATGCCCCAAGTAAGAAGGTCATGCTCATTAATAAAAGCCTTGGCAAGTTCTGCTCCAGGTGAAGATGATGGTAACCAAAATGTGCAAGGCTTGGCTTTTAAATGACAGATACTAGATCTTGTACTGATCTGATAGTTAATTAGTGTTTCTGCCTATCTCTGTAAATAACCTTCTTAATATTCATTCCTTTGAAATTCCGGGGGAGGTGTTCCAGTTAGCTAATTGTGATGAAAACAGAAACATACAAAAGGACACACATAAGCTCATGCATAGATATGTCTAGAATAGGCAAGGTAGCAACAAGCAAGCTCTATTGAGGGTATAGTCCTAGCCTGGAATTAGGCCGGCACAGTTAGGACAGCAAAGTTTGGCCAGCACAAGGGATACCATAACGTATGTTTGGACCACTCTCAGAGTTAGAGAAGCAAACACACAGGTGTGCTCCATCCTCCCTGACTCTGAGAGTGGTCCAAACATGCTTTATGGTGGCCCTTGTGCTGGCCAAACTTTGCTGGCCTAACTATGCCGGCATAACTCCAGGTTAGGATTGAACCCTGAGTGATATAAGCAAATTTTAGTGAAATGGAGATATCCTATCAGAATCAGAGTATTATCTTCTGTTTCTAAAATCCCACCCCCTGCATCCCAATCCCATCCATCCAAGGAAGGATCAGCCACTAAAAAGATGGTGGTTTTCAGGTACTTCCTGAATTCATGAATTCATGAAGATGGCTTTGTGGAAGTTAGCAACTTGAAAAAGAAAACCTCCAAATGGGCAACTAGCTCTCCAAACCCATTAATAAAAACCTTGGCAAGCTCCCAAACTCTTTGCTTCCTGGGGAGTCAAAGGGTTAAAGAGAGTCTTGATTCCTAAAGAGATTTCATAGTGCTTTGGGTTGCTTGCATTTCCTGCTGAGACCCAGACCTGGAGAAAAGTTCTTTTATTTTCAGCATGAGTAGCACAATGCCTTTGAATTGCTGCTAAGTTGACTGTGAAAGGGTAGGGGGATGAGGAGATTGAAAATAGCACAGCAGAGCCAGGGAGATTGGAAAGTGAGTGAGTAAGCTGTAGGCTAAAAGTGTAATCCATAGCCTGTTGATTCTGAGGCCGCATGGATTTTTGTGGGACTTACTCTCAGAAAGATATGGAAAAGACGTTGGGGGCGCAATCCTAACCTGAAGTTCGGCTGGCACAGTTAGGCCAGCAAAGTTTGGCGAGCACAAGGGGCACCATAAAGTATGTTTGGACCACAATTGGAATCAGAGAGGTCAGCACACATACGTGCCCCATCTTACTTAACTCCAAGAGTGGTCCAAACCTGCTTTATGTGTTGTTTGTGCCAGCCAAACTTTGCTGGCCTAACTGTGCCGACCTAACTCCAGATTAGGATTGCGCCCAGGGAAAATTGTGTGTGTGTGTGTGTGTGTGTGTGTGTGTGTGTGTGTGTGTGTGTGTG
>JAJKFI010000003.1:47833631-47926002 GCA_029204185.1 Lerista edwardsae
ACCTGATGTCAGGTGGGTTGTGGAAAGCTGGGAGCAGCCATCTTGGAAACAGCAGACCTTACTCTTGCTATTTTCCTTTTGTGAGTGTTAACAGTTGAATTTTCAAGTGAGGATTTGTAAAAATATGTTGTTTTTAGTTCAGTGCTTTTACATCATATTTTGTCTTAATTTTGCTTTCTGTCAAAGATGTTCCATGGTTGTGCATTGGCTTCAGTCCAAGAATGCCAGTTTGCATTGTAGGAGTATCATTTGATTATGTCACACCGACAGCACTTTCTGCTTGATGATGGCACTTCCAGCTATGATGTAACTCCGAGATTAATGACATCACTTCTGGTGGGTCCCAACACGAGTGCTATTCTAAAAAGTGGGTCCTGGTCTAAAATGTTTGAGGATCACTGGTCCAAGGGTCAAACTATACATTGCAAGGAATGCATCATTAAGAGATGCAAGCGCTTGCATTCTATTTTGTGTCCAATATGCACAATATTTCACTGGAACTTCAAGCTTCTTGTATTTTCTTCTGTTAAACTGATTCCCTTGGATGACATTAATATTTACAGTACAGTGCTAATCAATGTGACAAGCCTAAGGAGTTATTTTGTTTATGAAAGATTTGTAAGATTTTTTTAAAAAAATGTGTCTTTATTTCAACCTTTTCATTGAATTTATATTTTAAGTGGAAGCCGCCTTAGTAATTAACAAAATGAAACTGAAGCCTTCTTTGCATCCATAAGTGGTTTTATCTTAATGACATTTCCCCCTATTTAGCTGATCTAGCCCAGTGTTTGCATTTTTGAGTGGGGCGATTTTAACACTGTTAACATTAGTAGAAGTACCGTGCACACCTTACATGGGCAGTGCGTCATGTCAACACTACATCATAGCGTCAATGTGACGGACGTAGCACTGACGCAGGGGCATCGAGCGGCACCCCTGCATCGCGCTACAGCTCTCAAGCCGACGGGGAGCCTCCCTTGCGCTGACCAAAGCCAGTCGGTGCAAGGGAGGCTCCGTCCGGTTTTGGGATGGGGATTGATGGAGGGACGGAGTTTGGGGGCGGGATGTGGGCAGGTCCAGGATTTGGCCATACAGCCGAATCCTATACCCGGTTGGGATGCTGCATGGCCCCAATTTGGGCCATGTGGTCTCCTTGCATCTGCGCCTGCTGTTTAGCAGGTGCAGATCCAAGCAGTGCATAGGGGAGGCTGGAGCCTTCCCTACGGTAAGGGAGCAAACTGTCACGGGGAAGCTCCAGCATCTCCTAAGCAGGATTTGGCACTGGCTGGCCGGCCAGATAGTGCAAAAGCAGCATGTGATTAGCTACAAACCATAGTTGGGAGCTAACTGCTAAACTCCTACCCTTCCCAAAATTACCCCTCCCATTCTTTATGGATCTCTGGTACTATTTGTAAATAAAAAAAGAAAAGGAACATAGGTCAAAAATACACATTTGTGTACACATCTAATTTGACCCTTAATGATCACTTACAGATGAGGTGGGCAGCCTGCAGGCTTCAGTCTGCCCATTTATGTGTAGCCCACAAGGCATTTTATTTATTATTGCCCAGTACGACACTTCCCCATGGTATTTGAGGATCATAGTTTGGGTACATAGCACATCTCAATACTGCAGCCTACTGTGATAAAGGAGGACCACTTATGTGGCCTACCCACAAGCTTTGGCTGCTCACCACTGATTTAGGGCAGCGGTTGCCAACCCCACATCCGCTGTGCAACAGAAACCCTTTCCCTGTCTTGAGTGGTGCGGATCATTCTGTTGTGCTGCCGCTGCATTTTCCCGCTGATTGGCTGGCAGGGACACTCTGTGCATTCACATCTATGCCCAGCATCCTGCTGCACTGCCTTCTGGGACATCTGGGCATAGACGCGAATGCCCAGAGCGTTATGTCAGCCAATTGGCTGGAAAATGGAGTGGCAGCACGATGGAACAATTCGCGCTGCTTACAACGAGGAAGGCTTTCCCTATATGTCCAATCTGGCCCATGGCCATAGTTTGGAGGCCCTTGATTTACAGAACAGACAGCACAGATCTATGCATGTCTACTCAGAAGTAAACCCCATTGAGTTTAATGGATGTTAATCCCAGGCAAGTGTGAATAGAATTGCAGCCTGAGGGTGCAATCCAACCCAGTGTCGGAATGGCAAGGCCGGCCAACCAGCGCCATATCCGACACTGGGTTGGGGGAGGCTGGAGCATCCCGTGGCAAGGGAGCATGTGCTCTCTTACTATAGGGGAGGCTTCAGCCTCCCCTATGCGCTCCTTGGATCTGCGCCTGCTAAAGGTGGGAGTAGATCCGAGGAGAACGTGCAGCCCAAACCTTATGGCTGAATCCTACTCCCGCCCATGTCCGGCCCTCGTCCTGCCCACATTCCTCCCTTTGCCCACCAATCCCCCGGTTTCAGCCAACACAAGGGCCGGTGCTAAGTGCGCAGCGCTGGCTCAACCCCGTTGTGCCTGCGCTGCGCGGGAGGCAGGATTGTGCTGTGAATGTACCTCACAGAACAGCTGCAATTTAAATTTGAATATATCCAAAAGTGGGCTTTTATACCTTGCTGAGCATCAATGCACCTGAAATTTGAAATTATGCCACTGTCCAACACTAGAATGAGATTTTTTTAAAAAAAAGAAGCCAACAGCCTTTTATTCCTGCAGTCCGTCATCTAAAGCAGTGTATGTGTGTATGTGGGTAGGATATGGTGTGCATCAACTCTTTCTTGTCTCTTCCACATCACACCCCAGTCTCCTCCGTTTCAGTCTCTCTGAAATTGTGCTGCTGGAATTGTGCCAGCGTCTGAGTGGCATCTAAGCTATGTTGGAGGGGTGCTTTCCCAGTGACATGCTGGTGACTGTGGTATGTCCATCAGCGGGCGGACTTCAATGCCAGCAGGGTTGTTGCTCCACATATATGGCGATTCACTGACATATCTCAACTATAGGACTGGGCTGTCATTTAAGTGACACTCACATTTTAGAATGGACTGTTGAAATTAACTAGAAAAGGCGGAAGTGGAATTGTGGGGGCATCTTTCAGTAGAGAATTACTGAAACTTGCTCCACTTTCACTGAATGGCTGAAATTAATTCATGAAACCATACTGGGTGTATTAAAAAGAATGCAATTAAATATTATTACATTATACTAGGTCAGCATGTGTCATTAATTTATAGCTTCATTACTGTAGCTATAAAGCACAAATCTTTCTTTTTAATTTGCACTTATGATTAAAGCTCAGCACAGCCATGATTTTCCTTTGCACAGTAAAGAGAGAAATTACCTACCAAATACATATAGAGCACAAAGGAGCATATTCCATTGGCGATAATAACCTACCGTCCCACCTGCCCAATTCAAAGCGCAGTGTGCGCGCCAACATACACAGGAAGCTTCCAATGAGGGCAGCTTCCCTTTTTTTTTTTAGTGCAGTATAGCAACTTTCCAACTGTCTCCACTGAACATCAATGGGACAAGAACACCTTTGGCTAGAAGATCATGCCCAGTTCCATCCAAACTGGCATGGTCATCAATTGGTTAGACTGAGGTCTGGTCTAGGATAAATTCAAATCCTGGCTTTTTGGGTGAACCTGGGCCAGCTACCCTCTCCCATTCTCAGCCACCTCACAGAGAATGTTGTTGTTGTGACACAGAGAGTTGTTGTGAGGGGAACAGGGTCCCCTGTGCCATCCTGAGGTTCTTGGAGGAAGGGTAGGATGATAACAACAACAACAACAACAACAACAACAACAACAACATAACCAGCTATATCAAAAGGCTGTTAATGAAACAATATTTTAAAACCTCAAAGCAGAACCCACAGTGCCAATTCGTAGCAACAAAATCATTACAACTTAAGTTGAGTCCTGCTGGATGGCCCACCTAGGCCAGCATCCTGATGCCCACAGTGCCCAGCCAGATGCCCGCAGAACACCCACAAGGAGGAAGGTATATCTGGTTTTACCACTGGCCAATAAATGATATTCAGAAGCGTCTCTACGAACTCTGAACTTAGAGGTAGCACATAGCCATCATGACTAGTAGCCATTGATAGACTTGTCCGTCATGAATTTTTCTAACCCCTTCCCCTGAGGAGACCCTTAGCCCGCTCAGATCCAGCATAAGATCCAGCAGTAGCCATTTGGAGTTGGCCTCTCTTGTGCTGGATAGGAAAGAACTAATCCTTTTGGCTGCCTTCTTTTGCACTTTTTCAAGCTCCTTTTGAGATGTTATGAGTGGCCTATTCCAAATGTGGGCTCTTCATAGAGGACATTATATTATATTAGCAGTTTTATTTTCTGTCCCTTCCCTAATGATCCTTATCATGGAATTTGCATTATGAACAGCTGCCACATTCTGAGTTGATATAAAACATGAGATTAAGAGCACAATCCTAACCTGGAGTTAGGCCAGCAAAGTTTGGCTGGCACAAGGGATACTGTGAAATATGTTTGGACCACTCTCGGAGTCAGAGAAGCCAGCACACAGTGCTATTCCTCCTGACTCTGAGAGTGGTCCAAACGCACTTTAAGGTGGCCCTTGTACCAGCCAAACTTTGCTGGCCTAACTGTGCCAGCCTAACGCCAGGTTAGGATTGCGCTCTAATTCATATGAACATATTTGAGTTCTAGCATTTTCTCCAAAGACCTTTGCTCCCCTTAATGATCAGGTCAATCAATTTAATGTATTTATGTCATGTACATCGAAAAAGACAAAATATGCTATAGTACAGATGATGAACTTCAAAACATTTATTTCAGCAAAGTTCTGGTGTCCTGCTTGAAAAACCTTTTAGGTTTCTCACTCTCCTGCCCCCTCTGACAAAGGTACTATGCTTTTAACAACTGTGTGAAGGATAGAAAATAAACAACTAAGAGCACAATCCTATCCCCCATTGCACCAGCGATACACTCTTGTCCTGGCCTAACGCTGTCGCAAACATGCCGCCAAGCGCATCAGCGTCGGCAATATGGTGCTAGACTGGCACAAGCAGCAGTGCCAACACTCAGGCGCTGCTGTGACCGCCAGCACCGCCGGCCTTGTGCCACTCGAGCCTTGGCAGCGTGCAATTGGCACTGGGCCTCGCCGAGGGCGTTCCAGAGGCATGCCGGGGGCGTAACTGGGCAGTGCAGTGGGCAGAGATGGGGGCTGGGACAGAGGATGGTCATAGTGCCAAATCCTAAACCCTGTCTTCAGCCTCAGCGGCCCCGATTCAGGCTGCTCCTGCGCACATGCACGTGCACCTGCAAAACAGCAGGCACAGATCTGAGCAGACCCATTGGGATGACTGGGGCTTATGTGGGTGTAAGGGGAAAACCTCCCCTTGGCATGCACTTCGCTGCTGCTGCCTCCTAATGGGCTTTAGGATACAGCCCTGTTATGTCGGCCTTACTTAGGATTGGGCTGTAAAGCTCTGCTGACATTTTCTTTTAGAACAAAATTTTAAATATAAGCTATAATTAGCTATATTTAAAAATATTTGTTGTTGTTCAGTCGTTAAGTCGTGTCTGACTCTTCCCGACGCCGTGGACCACAGCGCGCCAGGTCTCCCTGTCCTCCACTAGCTTCCAGAGTTCACCCAATTTCATGTTTATCGGTGACACTCTCTAACCATCTCATCCTCTGCTGCCCCCTTCTCCTTTTGCCTTCAATCTTTCCCAGCATGAGGCGCTTTTCTAAAGAGTCTTCATGAGGTGGCCAAAGTATTTGAGCTTCAGTATTTGTCCTTTCAGGGAGCAATCAGGCTTGACTTCCTGTAGGATTGATCAATTGGATCTCCTTGCAGTCCAGGGGACTCTCAAGAGTCTTCTCCAACACCATAATTCAAAAGCATCTATTCTTCGGTGCTCCATCTTCCTTATGGTCCAGCTCTCACAGCCATACATGACTACTGGGAAAACCATAGCTTTGACTAGGCGAACCTTTGTTGGCAGGGTGATGTCTCGGTTTTTTATTAAGTTGTGTAGGTTTGCCATAGATTTCCTCCCAAGAAGCAAATGTCTTTTAATTTTATGGCTGCAGTCATCATCTGCGGTGATCTTGGAGCCCCGAAAAATAGACTTTGACACTGCTTCCATTTCTTCCCTTCTATTTGCCAGGAAGTGAGGGGAGTGATTGCCATGATCTCAGTTTTTTTAATGTTGAGCTTCAAGCCAATTTTTGCACTTTCCTCTTTCACCTCCATCAGAAAGTTCTTTAGGACTTCCTCACTTTCTGCCATTAGAGTGGTATCATCTGCATATCTGAGGTTGTTGATATTTCTTCCAGCAATCTTGATTCCAGCTTGTGAGTCATCCAGCCCTGCCTTCCTCATGATGTACTCTGCATCTAAGTTAAATAAGCAGGGTGACAGTATACAGCCTTGTCGTACTCCTTTCCGAATTTGAAACTAATTGGTTGTTCCATGTCGGTTCTAACTGTTGCTTCCTGACCCGCATGCAGGTTTCTCAGACGACAAATAAGGTGGTCTGGTACTCCCATCTCTTCAAGATCTCTCATCTCCACAATTTGTTGTGATCCACACAATCAAAGGCTTTGACATAGTCAATGAAGCAGAAGTAGATGTTTTTCTGGAACTCTCTTGCTTTCTCCATGATCCAGCGAATGTTGGCAATTTGATCTCTAGTTCCTCTGCCTCTTCGAAAACCAGCTTGTACTTCTGGTAGTTCTCGATTCACATACTGCTGAAGCTTAGCTTGTAAGATTTTGAGCATAACCTTGCGAGCATATGAAATGAGTGCAATTGTGTGGAAGTTCGAACAATCTTTGGCGTTGCACTTCTTTGGGATTGGATTGGATTGGATTGGCTAGGCTTAGGTTCCTGGAAATCCTTGCTTATAGATAATTAGCAAATAATGAACCTTTAGGAGTTTAGGTGCAAGGGCTACCTTATCTGCCATCTGAAGGACCCTCAGGAAGCCAGCACAGTGCAGCAGAAAGTGCCAAAAGACATCCAAATGCTGCAGAGACCTTCCAGAGGCTGCAGAGACCTTCAGAATGGCACCTGCAACCAGCACGGACCCCTTAAACCTGTTCCCTCCCATTGGCGCATTTGACCGCCAATTTATGATTTAGAGATTTTCAAAAAGTGGCTCCACCAAATGACCTGAAACTTGCACTGTAAACAGTGCAAGGATAGACCTTTTTAGAGGTACAGTTGTTTTGACTGTCCACCCATGTCATCATTTAAGAAACAGGGGCAGAATTTTGGGGTTTTTTTGTTTTATGGGGGGGCCGTTTCTGAATCTGATTGGGGGCCCCCAAATCTGAAATGAAAGTTGCCTTTTTGGCTTCCAGTGTTAGGGCAGGGGCTAACCTTTCTCACTGAGACAACTTTAAAGCTGTCAGGTACAATTAGCACCTGTAATAATTTTTTAAATAATTGGCAGGCAAACACGCCAATGGGACTTTGTACGTCTACTTCCATTCAAACTTTGTTTCTTTGTAGGCTAACTATCTTTTTACTTTGGGGGACAAGTTAGGTGAAAACATAGAGGAAACACATATCTCCTAACCTTTGTCCTGTGTTATTTCTAATGTTCTGATATGTCTTGCCTTTAGTTTTTGCAGGTTGCAGGTAAGTTCAGAGACTGCGAATAAATTATGTTTTTTATACTCTCCTCCACAAAACATTAGACAGCTGACACAAAACATTAGAAGGCAACTCCAAGATCAAATATCATAAGGCTATATGAACTTCAGATATATGACCATTCAATAATGACCTGCCTCACCAACCTTACAGGGTTGCTGAGGGAAGGATTGTCTACACAACCCTGAAGTCCTTGGAGAAATGGAAAACAAAATGTTAAATGTCAAATGAAGAGATAAAGAATATTCCTTCTCCTTCCCCCCCCAAGTGCATTTGTTTAGGTAGATATTCACATTTCATTATCACACTTGTAGGTGAGAATCTCTTACTAATTTCCAGAGTGGGTGTGTTTACCTGAATGGCCCTGATAGTTGATTTTGAAGACAGGCATTCAGCTAGGTGATGAGATTGCCAGCTAGGTGATGAAATTATCTAGGTGAGGACAATTACAATTACAATGGGCAGAAATCTGCATAATGCTCTCCTATAGTTTACCTTTCCCAAAGCTATTTAGGACAATTACCATGGATAGCATCTTTAGGGACAAAAGAATCTAGATAAAGCTCTCCTATTCACTCCTCTAATCACTGAGAATTCATAAGCCATTTAGAAAGTCAGGTGACCACTCTTACTGACAGTCTTGTCAATGGTGCAAGAACATAGAATAAGATTCAAATAATATTCCTCCAAATCAGCACCTGGACACAGTCCAATAGCTACTGAAGAGTCATGTTTCCATCTTATAGTGGGGTGGGAGATGGGATTGATGGTTTTTCTTTGTTTCACATAGGAATCATCCTTCCAGCAACTAAAGGGTTTATGAAAGGTTATTTCTTGCCTCTGTACTGTGAGAGCAGAACAGTTAGGTGCTTCTCATTGAGAAGACAAATCAATGAGAAAGATACTTTTTTCTTCAAACTGTTCACAGCTTGTTCTAGGGCTGGGGTGGGAGGGAACCTCAAAAGGTGAACTCATATTCGGCTTAGTATATTGGAAGCTGCAAGCTGCAGAAGCCAGCTCTATGAAAAAATAGGGTTTTTTCCAATATGTTTATAAAGCAGAGAAGGGTCAAGGAAAGTCCAGAAGAATTCCAGCTTATTACAGGGGGTGCAAAATAAGTAGCAGAAGCCTGCAAAACACCTAATTTAGCCTAGCAGCAGTCAAAGCTATGCCAAAAATTCAGTTTTGCAAGAATGAACTTCTTACTTCAGGATTTGCACTCTAGAGCCTCCTTCTGCAAATTCCTGAAGTAAGCAAGCTGTGAGCTCAGTGAACAATGTGTTTTTTAAAGATTTTCAGTGGTAAAGGTAGCTTTTTTTCAACATTTCCATAGAAATAGATTCAGTCCCATAGGCGGGCAAGCACACCAATTTCAGTTCAGGTATATGGGAACACTTTGACATGGTTCCAAACACATATTTACCTGAGGGGGGGCTGTACATGTTTCAAAATGCAAAAATGTGGTGCGCTAATGTGCCGATGGGAGGGAGCATGGCCAGTGGATGCTTCTGCCGATTGTTTTAAAGGGGTCAGCACTGGTCACAGGTGCCATTTGAAAGGTCCCTGCAACCTTCAGAAGGTCTCTGCATAGCGGATAACGAGGACAGAGGCACAGATAATGAGGTAAGTTGCAATTCTGCCCCTTGCAGATAAGCAATTTACAGATAACAAGCTGGCATGTAAAAAGGACTGACTGTAATTTCTCACACAGTGATTAGCCTGCATTTGCTCTTTCAAATAATACAACCTACATGCTGAACATATAATTCTGAGATCAGCCTTTTTCATGTTGCTATTTGCTACCTAAATGTATGATACTTCACTCAAACTCATCCCTGCCTGCAAAAGTCAGGCATATTGAGTTTTTGTTCGTTGGAGATCAAGAACAATGAGCCACGATCTGTTGCTAGCTCCCTGTTCATTGTTCAATGCCTGGAGATAAGTGCACTCTGCCAAGTTCAGTGAAAATCAAAACCCTTTGGAGGATGAGGAAAAGAAAATTAAAGACAAACCTGGCAGCTCTGAATCCCAATGGTATCCATGTGAAATGTAATATGAAATCTGACTCATGCATCATTTCTGAAGCATTTCCCCTTCATTTTATTAACATTAGTTGCAATATCCTAAAGCACATTTGCCTAATCAGTACAAAGACTCAAAAGATTTCGTTTGCATGACTGTCTGTTAACAGGTTATGGTGATTTGTTGGGAAGAGTTCTGCTTGGCTATAGTTCTGCTGGGAGGCAACTGGTAATACCATTTCAAAAAAAAGGTTACTACAGTTTTATTTTAAAACTGTATTTTATTTTAAAAAGTGGTATCTTGTTTACCTTAATCAGGTCAAACCAAAAAGTCAGTATAGATCAGTGGTATTCAAACTTGTTAGAACGGCACTTGCATCGGGACCCTCCGGAAGTGATGTCATTAACCTGGAAGTGATGTTGTAGCAAGAAGTGACATCATCAAGCAGGAAGTGCTGTCATCATAACATAATCAAATGACACTCCCGGAATGCAAACCGGCATTCTTGGACTGGAGCAATTGTACAGCCATGAAACATCCCTGACAAAAAGCAAGAATCGGACAAAATATTATGCAAAAACACTGAAATAAAAAGATAATTCCAGGACAGCAGCTTTTAAGTTAAGCCTCAAGGTTGAATGTAATTTTTTTTCCCTACTGGAACATTTCTAGCCTTTCAATTTGCTTAGCTTGTATGGCTTAATTTATAGAAAAGGTGAGGAGAATGATAGGAACAAGAGATGACAGGTGCCTTCTGCTGAACGTCAACTCAAATTAGATCCATGATGCAAACTACTTTTCAGACATGAACGATGGTGATCAAATAAGTGACCTGTTGTCCCTTGCCACGATTTTGACATCTGGACAAAAGTTTGCACCTCAAGCACTTGTCCTAATATAGGATATTTCAAAAAAGAATTGGTGTGTTCTGATGTGCGTTTGCTTCCTCAAACCTATTTCCAGAACATTATCAAAATGCAAACATAGAAAAGAGAACTATGAGGAGGCTGAGTGCATTTTCTATTTTAGAAATGTATATAGCAGTGTGTCGGGGTCTACAAGGTGCATCGTGAGCAGTTTCAGGTGGGTGCCCATTCATTTCAGTGTGTATTTTATTTCTAATGTATGATGTTATCATGGTATGTGACTGCATTTGAGGAAATGTTATAGATCTGTACTTCCAACAGACTAAAGGTAGTCAATGGGCCTTCCTCCATTGATAGGATTGTAGCTTTTGGAATATTTGGAGATCAGCAACTGCTTGAGTGAGGGTGCAATCCTAAGCAACGTTGGATTGGCAAGGCCGGCCAGCCAGAGCCAAATACAATGCTACTTTGAGGAGGCTGGAGGCTTCCAAAGGCAAGGGCACCTTTGCACCCTTACTGTTGGGGAGGCTCCAGCCTCCCCAATGCGCTCCTTGGATCTACGTGTGCTAAACAGAAAGTGCAGATCCAAGGAGACCGTGAGGCCCAAATCAGGGCCACACGGCCTCCCAGACAGGCCTAGGATTCAGCCTTATGGCTGAATCCGGATCCCCGCCCACAATCTCCCTCCCCCCTGCCAAGCCCCGTCCCAGAATGAGATGGAGCCTCTGTTGCACCAACCGGCTTAGGTCAGTGCAAGGAAGGCACTGCTGCATTGGTGCTCTCAAGCCGATGCTACTTGTAGTGTTGTCATGAGAGCTTTAGAGCCAACGTGGGGGTACCGCTTTGCGTCGATGCTACAGGGCAGCATGCTACGTTGCATCGATGCTACAGGGCAGCCGGGATTGCGCTGTGAGTTAGGAGAGTACTTTATTTTAAATAATTTTTTAAACTTATTGTAAACATTTAATTGATTGAGTGATTTATTGATTTGATTTTGTCATATGCTGTTAAAATTTTCCTGTTTGATGATGTCACCCACTTCCAGTCATGACATCACTTCCAGGGTAATGATGTCACTTCATTGGGCCCCAACAGATTGTCATTCTAAAAGGTTGGTCCCAGTGCTTGAGACCCTTGAGATCAAGGAAACTACAAAGTTAATATTAGTACACACATTTTGGATAGCCAGAATCAGCAAATAACATTTTTTCAGTGCAGTTTTAAATACGTTTTCTTAGAATAGAAAAACACATGACTGTTAAACATATTTACCCAGAAGTGATAGACAAAATGCATGGTGAGCCAAATTACATGATACAGGCATGCCCTGGTATCCGCAGGGAATTCCTTCTGGATCCCCCAACCTTCATGGAGATCTGAAACCATGGATACTTTTTAAAGATAGGGGAACATCAGTGGTTTTGCTGCAACAATGTTTACCTAACTTTTAAAAAGGAGTTGCAGTATGCATGGTATCTGTGGATAACTGAAACCGTGACCGGGGATTGTCTGTACTATACAGGATTGTACCTCTTCTGGCTGAAGATGGATCAAATGATTTCCCCCCCCCCATGCAAATATGCCTTTAATGTACATGTATTCATATGACATTCAAGATTAGCCTGTTAGGGAGAAAGATAGCTAATGATGGTGCAGTCGGGTGTTGACAATTACTGAACACACTGTGTCATTTGGCTAAGCCTGTGCTTCAGCCTTTATTCACTGTGTTTGCTAATTAGTAGAACAGACAGTTTCAAACTTACTAGTGCTTAATTAGCACAGCAAAAGGACTAGCTGACTCAAAAGGGGGCCCCTATGCCTCCTACTAGAGCATTAGACAGCAGTTCCAAGTGCATTTGTCACAGTAACTACAGCTAGGAACAGGGACAGCAGAGAGGATCACAAGCAAATCTCCTTCAAAAAAAAATACAGAACAGAGAAAATGCAGGTCTGGAATGCATTTGCTAAAACGTATTGAAACCACAGTTTCTGTGCATTGGTGATGTATGCAAACTATATGCAGTTGTGCCTCAGCAACAGCAGGGGGTTCTGTTCCCAGATCCTCTGAGAATGCCAAAAAACATGGATAATGAACGGCCCTTTAAGGCAGGGGTGTCAAACTCAGGGCACAATCCTAACCAACTTTCCAGCACTGAGTAGCTGTGCCAATGGGGCATGTGCTGCATCCTGCAATTGCGGGGGGGGGCAGTCACGGAGGCCTCCTTGAGATAAGGGAATGTTTGTTCCCTTACCTCCAAGCTGCATTGCCCTTACTCTGGTGCTGGAAAGTTGGGTTAGGATTGCGCCCTCATTTCATAGAGTGGGCCAAATGGTATTCATGATGCCTGATGAGGGCTGGAAGTAATGTCATTAAACAGGAAGTAATGTCATTAATCAGGTCATGACCCAAAATGACTCTCTCACTTAGGAACTCATTAGCTGCAGAAAGAAGAGAAAACACACAAATCTGGAGCCTATTTTCAAGATATGGGAGAGCCCAATTATCACAGAGGCTGCCCTTTCAGCAGTGACAGCTCAGCAGCTGAGAGCAGCTGATGGTGGTGCTTGGAGAGCCCGCGCTTCACATCCGCCCCCCCCCAGGCTTTATGTTTGACGCCCCTGCTGTAAGGCATTCTGGGGGCCGGGGAGGCTGCGTAAGTTTTCCAGGCCCTCAGAATACCCTTCAGATGTGACCAGAGCACAACTCCGATAATGTCCGGAGGGTACCAAATCGGTCCACTTGCAGATTCGGAACCTGCAGTTTAGCAAATCCATGGATACCAAATCTGCAGATCAAGAGTACATGTAACCAATACCCATTTTTCTTCTTCAAACATTTCGGTGGCAAATATGCAGTGGAGATTCTGTTCCTTATGGGTTTTGGACAGAACGTAGAGCTTTTTCCATTTTTTTTGTACTATGCTCATGCTCTGGCCTAAAGAGCTTTTTTCTTGTACTTCAAAAGCAGGCAAAAGGCATGTAAACCAGTGGCTCCCAATCTGTGGGTCAGGATACATCAGTGGGTTGCAAGCCAATTTCAAGTGGGTTGCGAAGTACCTAGGGCAGCCATATTGAAAATAGGGGATGATGAGATGCTGGAAAGGGGGAGGATTTGTGATTGTTTTGTTTGTTTCAAAGTTGTAAATAGGCTTTTCCTTTCAGATTCAGGGTGCAATCCTATCCTGGAGTTAGGTCGGCACAGTTAGGCCAGCAAAGTTTGGCCAGCACAAGGGCCATTGTAAAAATTGTGAACCACTCTCGGAGTCAGGGAGGATGGCTCATGTCTGTGTGCTGGCCTCTCTGACTCAGAGAGTGGTCCAAGCACACTTTACATTGTCCCTTGTGCCAGCCAAACTGTGCTGGCCTAACTGTGCCAGCCTAACTCCAGGTTAGGATTGTGCTCTCACTTTCATATTGGAAAATGACTGAGAAATAACCCAACTTATTGCTGCATTAACAGGAGAGCAGCAGGTTCTGACATCACAATGACGGTACTCCTGGCCATGACATCACTTCCAGTGGGTCCCAAGCAGATGTGTCATTCTAAGTCCAGCTGATTTCAATCATAACAAGGAGCTGATCATGTTTTACCTCTTAGAATTTAATATCCTTCTTTCAAAACCTGAGTATTATTCCGTCACCCTATGTCTCCAGAGCATTCCAGAAATGTTATTCTCATGGAATACCCCACAATCTATTTAATCAGACAGAGAAGGGAACTTTGCTGAAGAAGTGAAACACTGTAGGCAGTGCAACCCAGTTTAACAGCTTTTAGAGGTGAGCTCATGGAAAAGATGCCATAGAAATTCTGCAGCAGCACATAGTCGGTTGCCTGTTACGATGGTAATAAAAAAATGCAGTAATTCATAGTCAGCAAGTTTTCAAAGTGCTAACCTGTAGAAAATGCAACATAAACTCAATCTAATCAATAAACTGCAGCCTCTGAATACACATTATGTAGATTGCTTTCATTCTATGTTCTCAATGTGGAATTAAAAGTTAGCAAGATACAAAGGTGATTGGGAAAGTAACAATTATCCACATGATCTGGGAAGCTTTTTGCCAGTACTTTCCAAAACACCTTTGTGTGACAAATCCTTTTAAAGCAAAGGAACAGTATGCATCAGAATGACTGAAATCTGTTAACTACTGGCATAATTAAGAGATTTCTTTTTGGCCTCTATTAAGAAGCTATAATCTAGCATTGAATGAAATTGCTTGAAAGAAAATCAAAAAATGTATATATTCTTCCGCTCATCATGGACACGATCCATGATGAGCATCAGGCAGAATTCATACCCCGCTAACTGGGCAAAGTGGGGCACTTTCTGAAGTGATGCTCCTCTTCACAATAACTCCCTCTTCACACCAGCACGGTGGCTGTTTGCTGGTACTTCTCCTGCTTCCTTTGAAATTGTGAGTACTTTTGGGGGCCTTTTACTTCTAAAGTATGGTCACGCTAACCATCATGGCCTGTAGCCTGCGATGGACTTTTCCTCCAGAAATCTGTCTAGTCCCCTTTTAAAGGCACCCAGGCCAGATGTCATCATCACCTGTTGTGGCAAGGAGTTCCACAGATTAACTACCAGCTGGGTAAAAAAAAAAAAGCGGGGTGAGAATTCTGCCTGATGCTCATCATGGATCGGGTCCATGATGAGCGGAAGAATATATACATTTTTTTGATTTTCTTTCAATTTCCATTTATCTATTCTAACTCTCCCAACACCCAATTTTAGTGGATGCCCCCTGGTTCTGGTGTGTGTGAGAGAAAAGAACATCCCTCTGTCCGCACTCTCCATCCCCTGCATAATTTTGTACGTCTCAATTCCAGCCGCAGTCTGTTGTATATCCCATTCCATCAAGCCAACCCCCAGCCTTCATGCCAGCAGGCACAAAGGCGTGCCACTGGGCCAGCAGCTGCCACACTAACCAGAAGTGGCATTAAGGCATTGTGCAGCATGGCTATTCTGAACATAAGTAGCTCTGAAGGGTGCATGGCAGAGGCTGGATGGGAATTAGATGACTCACACGCTCTCCTGAAGTCATTTTAGCCACCGCTATTTTGCCTGTACGTCAGTTCAATTCTCTTTCCTCTTCCCCACTCCAAATATGTCACCTACTTTAAAGGGATCACAACTGACAAAGAGCATAGCAGGAGTTACATCATTCCAGCAGAAAACACACCATGTACCTTTGAAATGATGTTTATCTTCAGACTGGAAATGCATTTCCAGGGATTTTTTTTTTTTCCATCTAGCTCTTTTGAACATCTGGGCTTTAACTCAGATCTTTTAAATTGCTCATTGTACAAAAAGCTCTGCTAGTCCAACCCTTAAAATATTAAAATATTATCAGGGGCCCAGTACAAGACTGCACATGGTCTTGTTTAAAATAAACAGGATGAGGATTCTAATTCTGTCTATCCTGTTTATTTTAGTCAGGACCAAGGTGCCTTTAAATGGGGATTGGACAGATTTCTGGAGGAAAAGTCCATAGTGGGCTGTAGGCCATGATGGGTTCTACAACCTCCTTACATTAGGCTACCTCAGAATGCCAGGTGCAGGGGAGTGGCAACAGGATGCAGGCATCTTGTTGTCTTGTGTTCTCCCTGAGGCACCTGGTGGGCCACTGTGAGACGCAGGAAGCTGGACTAGATGGGCCTTTGGCCTGATCCAGCAGGGCTCTTCTTAATGTTGAGACCTATTAGCCCTCTGCTACCAGTACTTTGCCACCTTCGGAGGACTACATTTGCTTGGAATTCAACTGACAGGGCAGAAGCAGTAGTGTAGCTATGCGGGGGGGCAGAGATAAGTACTACAGGTGCCACAATGTGCCTTGAAAACAGCCCCTCCCACTCGCTGTCTGAGACATTCTGGGCAGTGACAGCAATACTTAGGTGCTTGCCAAACCAAACAGCATTTTTTGCGTGTTGCCATCACTGCCCAGAATGGCTTCGGTAGTAAGTGGGAGGGGCCACTTACACAGTGTGTTGCAGTGCCCGCAGTACTAAGTGTTCCCCCTCCAGGTACTCTATTGGGTGGACGGGCTGGTGTGGCAAAGCCATTATAGGTTGGGCCTGAACTTCTGAACAGATTGCATCAGACATATAATGACCTTCCAGATTGGTGGGGGAGTTGTATTTCAGCCCACCCACCCCCATTTCCAAAAGTTATCCTCATCAGTAGAATCTTGATTTAAAATACAAAAACGTTGAACCATGAACACTACTGAAAAACGCAGTGCAAACCATCACAAAAATCTATGCCAATTTTCGGGGAGGAGGAATGAATGGAAGGAGCAATTTTATTCCCCATACAGGCTGATTCACCACAGGCTTTGCAAATTAAACTAAGAGAATTCTGCACAGCTTTAATAGTGACGTACCACATTTTTCTGCAAGGGTGATTTATGGCTTAATTAGGAAAATTGTCCTTAGGCATTGCAACAATAGAACAACCATTAAGAAAAGACATTCTTCAAAGGTACTGAGCCTATTATGTGCAACTCCGTTTTTTAAAATCCATTCCTACTCTGCATTGAGGTCGCTCTGTTTTAGGTAGCCAAATAAGATTTTAATTTATAACCACTGAAATGACCATCATTCTGCTGAAAGAGCAAGCTTATGGGAGGGCTGGTTTATTACAGGGACCCCTGGTGAGCTGCAGTGTGCTCTTCCCATAGGAACAAACAGCATTCCCCCTATACTATACCATCCCTGTTAGTAACCATTTGGGTTAGAGTTTCAACTGCTGCCCTCTAGTGGTGTTCCTGCAGGAGGGGAACACTACGTTTTGCAGGAGCCTGATCTCCTCTGTAACACTGTCTTCCCCCCTCGCTTCCAGAACCATTCGCGGCTCAGAACGTAAAGCTTCCTAGCCAGCTCTCCAAGCCATGAATGGCTCTGGTGGACAGGGGGGACCACATTACACAGAAGCTCAGGCTCCTGCAAAACTTAGAATTTGACCCCCTATAGGAACTGCACTGCTGCCTTCCCCAAAGTAATCCCAATATCCGAAAGAGTAAACAAGCTGTGTTACTCTTCAACTGTATTTAGATTACAGCTCATTGACTGTTTCCCACATAACTTAGAACTGCGGTCACCCCATCTGCATTACCCTATGAAGGATTTCCAATCAATATAGGGCAGCAGCAGCCCAATCCGATCTAACTCCTCCCTCCTCACTGATGCAGCAGCTCCACTACAGCATCCACTGCATCTTGGAGGGAGGCAGTCCTGGAGGTTTCCTCCAAGTAAGGGAACATTTCTTCCCAGCACCAGGGCTGTTCCTGACTCCAACAGCGTGCTCTATAGTATGTCATTTTTTTGCAACAGCCATAAACATTCTGTGCTGCCAGAATGCTATTTTGATCAGTGCAGAGGCCTCATAGGATTGGGCCATTCGATTATGGTTCTATGGTTTTTCTACTTTTGGAAGCAGATATTTTCACAGGCAAATGTGCATCTGTTGAATGTGCATCTTCTCAGGATGACTAGTAGCGATGTGTGAGCCCTCTTCACTCCCTGTAAAAAACAGTTGGGCATTTCAAGCATTACTGTCAAATTTGAACATTCAGTAAGAATGCTTACCAAGTCCAGTGGATGAATGCAGCTTCCTCCTTTCCACCTGCACCCAACAAACGTTCCCCAAGCAAAACCGCTTTATCAAAGGGAGAATCTCTTCCCTTGTACAGTGTCTCTTGCTGCAGACACATGCTTTGCTTGTGGTGGTGGTGGAGAAGGTTATGGGACATGTTGGTGGGCTGCTTTCACTGCCCCCAATCATGCATTCCTCTCCCTGCTCCTGAAAATGTCTTCGTTCCCTCCATATCTCACAGGGCTTAAGGACCAAAGCAAAGAGCAAAGAAACTCCCCCCCCCCCAAGAAAAGCTTTGCACATCTCTTTAGAATATATTACGATAGGTGTGTGGGACTAGTCTTACTATAGAGTAGTAGAGAGAGAAGAGTAGAGAAGAGT
Source organism: Lerista edwardsae (assembly GCA_029204185.1). Classification (NCBI taxonomy): domain Eukaryota; kingdom Metazoa; phylum Chordata; class Lepidosauria; order Squamata; family Scincidae; genus Lerista; species Lerista edwardsae. The sequence goes on from JAJKFI010000003.1 coordinate 47,852,103, forward strand.
AGTGTTATTCAAACTGTGGGTTGGGACCCACTTGGTGGGTCGTGACCTGATGTCAGGTGGGTCACAGAAAGTTGGGAGCAGCCATGTTGGAAACTGCAGATTACTCTTGTTATATTCCTTTTGTGAGTTTGAATTTTCAAGTAAGGGTTTTAAAAATTTTGTTCTTAGTTCAGTGCTTTTGCATCATATTTTGTCCTCATCTTGCTTTCTGTCAGGGATATTTTATGGATGTGCAATTGCTGCAGTCCAAGAATGCCAGGTTGTATTCCAAGGGTGTCATTTTATTATGTTACAAAGACAGCACTTCCTGCTTGATGATGTCACTTCCTGCCACAACCTCACTTCCAGGTTAATGACATCACTTCTGGTGGGTCCCAACACAAGTGCCATTTTTAAAAGTGGGTCCCCGTCTAAAAAGTTTGAATGCCACTGTTATAGAGGAACATATGGACAACCATGGCTGGATAGATCAAGTAGCTATGAGAGAGGTAACACAGCTTTCGTTTGCTTTGAGTCTTAATTAGGCCAGTGTACTGTGTCTCAGGGTACAATGCTAAGTAGCGCAGGAAGAGGCAGGCCAAAGGGCCTGCGCTGTATCCAGCACCACTTAAGAGGCAGCAGGAACCTCCCTGGTGCAAGGGCACTTTCATGACCTTGCACCAGGGGAGGTTCCAGCCTCACGGTGGGTTCCTTGGATCTGCGCCCGCAAAATCGCGGGTGCAGGTCCAAGAAAGCTGCACGGTCCAGGGCTGCATCCTAATGGCAGCATCCCATCCCCGCCTCCCTCCCCAGGCCGGCACACCATAGGAACCCTATAACCAGGGGAAGAAGAAGCTCATTCGCTCCTGCTATTGCCGTCACCTGTGGAAATAGGCAAAATGGCCCATAGTGAATGATAACTGCATCTAAACAGCCTACCCCAAAGCCTTTATGCACAGAAGTACTAATACTTTGCATTTACACAATCCTTCCAAGTACTGCACATGGATTGTCTTATTCTAATTATTACACCAGCACTGTAAGTTGAATATCACTGTCCTTGTATTTCAGGTGGGAGATTGAGGCTTGCCAATCACCACCTAGTGAGTTCCCGGGAGAGGGGAGCTTCAAAGCAGGGACTTGCTAATTCACAGCTCCATCTCTTAGACATCACCTTACAGTACCTCTGACGCACATTCTCTTGTGATGCTTGCTGGTGTGCTGCAGTTCTAGCGGCTACAGATGGCTTATTGCTTGCAGGTGCACAGCAAGCACTCTCATTTATTAATTCAATGCTAGCACTTAACAGAGTCCCGGAGAAGCCAGTCCCACTGAATTCAATGGGGCTCTGTGTTTAGTACGCGGGCTATGAGCTGCCACTCCGTTAATGACTCCTCGTTGATGTTGCTTTTTATTCCAGCAATTTTCTGCTAAATTGTCCAGTTTCTTAACCAGCCGCTAATAGCAGACACTCGCCGTACAAGCAGCGCTCTGATTAAAGAAGCAACTGGTTTGGAATTTGGTAGACTTATTCATTATCCAGCACCCCTAGGGGAATGCACATGTCTGAGCTGCAATGGAGTCAGATGAAGAAATAATGCCATTGCTACAAAGACAAATGCAGCCAATTATTGATCTGCACAGGCTCTGAAGCACGTTATATCATGATGCTATCTGGTGCACTGTAGTCCTGGCGGCTATAAATGGCTTATTGCTTGCAGGTGGTCAGCAAGCTTTGTAATTTATTGATACAATGCTAGTGCTTAAAGGACTCCAGAGAAATTTTTTCTGGCCTGGATTTTGTCCAAAATTGATTGGGCTCTGTATTATTCTGGCCGGCTGCGGGCTGTTACCTATTGGCAAACGAGTAAATACGGCAAAGTGCTAGAAAGGAAAATGAGAGGGCACACAGTTACACTATGAAATGTTGAGCCAATATCAAGATGTGAGCTAGAGGTCCACAGTGCATTTCAGTCGGGAAATCACACATTGAAAAATGAAAGCCATTCTCCCCTTCCAGTTATGCTAAATAATCTCATATAGGTCTTGAGAAAGGAAGAAAAGCTTGCTGGAGTTAGAGTAGATCACAGTGTAAGTCAGTCCAAGAGCATGCCACTGTTGATTTGGATAGCACAGGGTCAAGAAAAAAAAAAGACTTTGGAAATGCAGAAGTAACCACACAGGGAGTACCCGATTCACAGGAGCATCAGCACATGTTCCTAATGTTACTCTCTGGATCACAAACTGAGGGCCTGGAATCGTGAGCCAATTTCAGGTGGGCTGCTTAGCACTTAGAGCAGCCATCATTGAAAATGTAGGCAAATGGAAGAGGGAGGCCTGTATGGTTATTTTGCTTGTGCCAAGGTTGTCGGCTTTGCTTCTTTCTGATTCACTTTGCTATTGGAAAATGGCTGAGAAAAAAACCCAACTTATTGCTGCCTTCTTAGGAAAGCCGCAAGCTCTGACATCACAATGCCAGCACTTCTGGCCATGACATCACTTCCGGTGAGTCCTGAGAAGAAAAGTCCATTCTAAAAAGTGGGTCCTGGTACTAAAACGTTTAATAACCACTCCTCTGGATCTCCTACCGCCACCCCCGTCCCCCCACAAATACAAATACACAAACCAGACAAATACAGATTTCAATTACTTAAAATAATGTATTGGCTTTTTAGATCCCAGTTGGACCAGTGGTAAATGTAAGACAGACAGGGAGGAATTCTATTGAATTCTTGGCTTTAACGAAATAGCTTAGGATTCTCCATTGTTTATATGACTTGTGGGTAGAGGGACCATTTTCCCAATTTGTCTGTTTTCAAATTGATGCTAAAATTTCCCGGAATTGCAACTGTCTTATGTCAAGCTGCTTTTGTCTTTTTGTTGGCTCCTTCCTCTTCGATAAGCAATTTTCACTGGTTGCTTTAGAAAGCACAGATGGATGCTCAATGCCCACAAACTAATCAAGGCATAGTTGGAGCAGCCCCAAATAACAATCTTGATAATTAGCAAGGATGCCACCACAACCCCCATGAATCAATGTCCTGATAAGGACTTGAGGGATTGTCATTAAGCAGAGGTGTAGAGAAGTGAATAAGACACACTGTGGGTAACGAACAGGGCCAAGCTTGCGAAAGGAAAAACAATGTTGATAAAGAGCCTTTTGTCAATAAGACTTTTGGCACATCTCCTTGCAAGACAGGAAAGTGACTCACACTGCATACTGAAGTACAGGGATGGCACATAAACCTATGCCAAAAGCAGACTAACATTACTACATTTCCCCCAGCAGAGAAATACAAGGAGGCAATGTTGTATAGTGGTTAGAGCAGCAGTTCCCAAACTGTGCATCGCGATGCCCTGGAGCATCACAAGGTACTTGCTGGGGCACTGTGGGCTGTCTGCTACCCCGGCAGGGAGATTGGCATGTGACTCCAAACAGTGATTGGAGGCTTGGAGCATTGGGAAGAGCTACAGAGTGTGAAAAATGCATGCTGGGAAAAGCCTTCCCACCCACCTTGGCCTCCATACTGCTGATTGTGGAGGCATTATCTGGAAGTAACAGGAAATGACATCATCGGCAGTCACTTCCGGGAGCCGGGTGCTGTGAATGCAGTGAATGTGAACTTTGGGAACTTCTGGGTTAGATGAGAAGCAGGAAGAACTGAGTTCAAATCCTTGCTGAACCAGGGAGCTCCTTAGAGGACCTTGGCCCAATCACTTTTTCTCAGCCTCACCTACTTCACAGGGTCAGTGTAAGGATACGATTTTGTGTGAATTATGTGTGCTGCCTAGGTACTTTCAAGGATGGGCGCAACAGAACTACCAGGCAGAAATTTAGCACATGATACTTATGCAGTCGCAAACTTAACACCTTAACATACTGCACAACCCAAATGGCTACCGGTTTTGTTTTCAGAATGTAAAGCTGAGGGCCATTTTGGTAGAGGGGCAAAGTGTTTGCCCCACCAGTGCCACACAGGCTGTTTGCTGGGTGCTGTTTCTTCAGTGATTTCTAGTCTTTTACCCAGAAGACACCAGAGGGAAGCATCACTGCTGAATCTTCATAATGGGCACCATTATGCTAATCCCTGCTAACTGGGCAAGAGGCACTTTTTCAAGTGGTGTCCTCTTATATTTAGCAGGGGGAGAGCAATTGTCCCTCTTCACCCCAACACAGTGTCTTTCTCGTGGCTGTTGCTGGTGGTGTTCTGTAGGAAAATGCCTAACCAATCAAAGAGGCGCATGGCACCTGGAAGCACAACCCCTGCGCTGGGTACTGGCCAATCAGGAAAGCACACATCAGCCCAGATGTGCTTCCCCCACGCTGGCTAATGCAAGGGACACACATGACCATAAGCACCACCCAGGGCGGGAAAATGGACCAATCCCTGATCACTATGATATTTTGAATTGACTGTATGTACTATAAATAAAGCAAGCGCAGAGGGCTCGCGCTCTCTGACCTCCACACCAACCAAGCCTCCACCTCTTCTTTCACCCCCGCTGGCCGGGGGTCCCTGCCAGCTCAGCTAGCTGCTTGCTAGGCTGAGTTTCTTCATCTCCGCTAGCCGAAGAGCGCTAGCTGGAAGATCCCCAACAGCTGGTGACCCCGACGTGATAACCAGCGCCCTGCTTTGCCTCGACTGGAACAGTCCTCTGCGCGCAACAGCCCCCCCGGCTCCCAAAGGCAAGTATGGGTTCCAATTTTTCCTTAGAGCAGGAATTATACGCTAAGGATGTAGCACAGAATAGCGAAGGTCTGGTTTCTGTGGAGGAAAAGACTCAGTCCAATTATTTCCAAGGGATGTTAGAGGAAGTTAGTTATGGATGTAAAATACTACTACAAGATTGGAAAGACATGATGTGCATGCTTTCAACATCAGCACAATATGTTATAGAGAACATTGAATGTGGACAGGCAGCAGATTTAGGCACTACCGTAGCAATCACAGCTGAGCAAGTCTACAGAGCAGAGCAGTTAACTACCGTAGAGATTCAGCCAACGCCAAAATCAGGGGATCCTGAGAATAAAACTGCCCAGCAGCAAGGCCAGAATAATCCCTTGCAAATTTCAGAGTCAAATATAAACATCATGGCCCCAGTGTTTACTGAGACATTTCAGTCAAGCTCAGAAGGTCTAGCTAATCAAACAAAAGAATGCCAGTCCACCGAGAATAATCTGTTAGTCTTCCAAATTCCAGCGTCAAAAACTAGCCCCCCTTCCTCAGTGTTTACTGAAATGCAAATGATGCCTAAAAAGACATTTCAGTCAAACCCAGAAGGCATGGCTAAGCAAACAAAAGATTGCCCAGTAATCAGGAGTCAGGAAATAGCCCAAGAGCACCTCTCTTTCAATCTCAGTAAAAATCTGGCAATAGGAAAAAATATGCTTCTTGAAGCCTGCCTTTTAAAATTCCCTGCTTCTTGCAACCCTAAAAGTTATCAACAGTTTGCCATCAAGTTAAATACCACAGGCAAACAGAAAAGTAGCCCAAAAATAGCATCAATTCCCTTCCAGCCTTGGAATTCAGAAGGAAAAGATCTTTTATCCACTCACGCAATGTTTGCTTGGGGGGACAAGAGACTTCTCTCCCCCCGCAAGAAAAAGAAGCACAAAAAACAAGAAACAGGCAAGCAAAAACAGCCCCAACTAATGATGCTCTGTGGTGCTTCTCTGGTGGCACAAAAGGAAGCGTGTTTGCAGCTTGATTGCATATTTGCAGGAAGCTTAGTGGCAGCCCAACCTCATTTTGCGCCTTTTTTCCTTCCTTCTGCTGCTGTGATCCCTTTAAGACCCAGCCACACTCAAGGGCTGGTTGCAGCAGGGAAAGCTCAGCAATTCACAAAAGTAATCCACGTGGCTAACTCAAGTCTGGCAGCTTGCGCCAAGTTACAAGCATTAAGCACATCTCTCTTGAGTCTTTCAGCCATTCTTGGGACCCCACTGAAAAAGCAAAAATCTCATCTCCAGGTCTGTGCCGCTGGTGGAACATAGCCTTACAATAATTAATCCAAAAGGCCCACAGCCACACAGTGAGTGTTTTCCAGCCAGATCAAAATACTAAAAAGTATTCCTTCATTATTGTAAGAAAAAGCATTGTCCATCCCTTTTCCTCCCCTCTTAGCTCAATGGGAATGAAACATCTTACCATTAAATTGCACAGAGTTTTCCCATACACCCTTTGGAAAACTTTGAAAACTCAAACACAAAGCTTTCCCCTTCTCTTTCGAGCATTGTGACTCCAACAATCTTCTTATCTGCACCTATGCTTACCCAGCGTCTAGCACCCTTATCTGATTATCTCCTCAGGCAGTTCCTGCCCTTCCCCCTTGATGCATTCTTTCACCCTAAATCCTAAACGCTGTGTAAAGGCCTAACCCTTTAAAAAAGGAAAACTGTGGCCCATCAAATTTCTGTTTCCTAAAATGATGAAAGTTCTGGTTTTAATTCATCCTTTGCTTTCTTGAACTGAAGCCTAATGTGCAACGTAAAAGGTGTTTCCATTTCTTAATTAACAGCAATGCATATGGCTTTGTTCCAATTCTTACATAGTAATTAAAAAGTAATGAAATCTGGCCAAGTATGTGGTTTTATCAGCAGTAAATCACACTTTTGGAAAAGCTAAATAAGCTTTTTAAAAAGAACTAAAATGGTGTTGCTACGTTTTGCCTACAGTCTATAGTGACCAAAAGACAAAGCTGAGAAAAAACCTTCTTTTTCATCAAAGATCAATTAACATGTGGTCTTCCCAGATCGTTCAGAAAAAGATCATTCCATGTATAAGTAATGCAAACCCTCTTCCTGGAAATATTTAGCTAAATCTGTCTAATCTTAATGTCTTCTGCCTTAAGTGCTGGTTAAATCTGTGTTTAAATATGTCTTAATTGTTCCCCTTAACCTTCCTGAAGTCACAAACAGGGGAGGGGAGGGGAGCCAAAAGCCTGGATGTCTTCATTGTCTTCATTTGATCCCCTAAAAACCTCCTTTTTCACCAGAGAACGTGGAAAGGAGCCTTGGAACTCTCTGCCACTGGCAAAGGCACTAATCAAAAGTTTTGTTTCGTAAATTCCATAGGTGCAGTAAAAAGAACAAATATAAGAGTGCTTACAAACTGGGTAGTTGCAAGTTATATACAAACGCCTGTTGTCTATGTCTGTTGCTTAAAATATCTGGCCTGTCTAAAGATACAGAAAACCCTCATTGTGTTGTTGCAGTAGTAATTAAAAATAATTCTTGTAGTTTGTAAGCAAGCAGAAATTTATTTAAGCAAGCCCTTAATGGCTAAATTAACCCAGCCTGCAAACAAAGAGCAAATGGCAAAATTCTTGCAGTCCCTCAAAAATGCAGTAGTTTATAGATCAACAATCTGATGTGTGCAAAAACCTAACAATTTTATCCCTTAAGCAGAAACTGCAGAGCCTCCAGAGCAGCATCAAGTCTATCTGAAAGTCAAAAGCTAACCCAAATTTTGCCCCACTTTTCCTAGGAAGAAAAACATTGTCTCAGAGTCCTAAGCATGTGCAAAGTGCAAAATTCAAAGTCATCACTATGTCTAACAATAATGGCTTTTTTTAAAGTTTTCAGCCTCCTATTTCAGTGACGGCTAGAAACTCAAGATTAAAAGAAGACCTCACCTACACGTTTCATTTATGAGACGTGCTTATAGGTTTACACGTGTTTACAAGTTTATCTGTCTAATATAATTCAGTGTTGTTTACAAAGCCCATAGTGTTACGTGTAATTTATGTTCATTTCACTCTTTAGTGTTACATGTTAATCTCATGTAGAGCATGTGTGTAGCCTCACAACCCTATGTCCAAACTCCTTGCCTCCTTCGTGAAAGCCCTAATACAAAGAGGAGCAGCTGTGGAGTGACCATACCAGTCACTTCTCCAATGGATGCAGAAAAAGAAGAGGCAATTCCAACGCCATGTGTGCCTAATATAATGAACTTTGTTTTAAGCAATGTTTAAAGCCAAACCAGTGTTCAGCATAAACTGTACTTCGCATCCACCTAACCCTGAAACGGCAAACGCCCAAGAAATGACCCCACAAGAAAACCCAGAATTGCAGCGCACAATCAGCTTCCATGGATGAAAGAAGCAAACAACTCCGAAAAGACTATTTGCAGCCATGCTAGCTAAACACACAAAAGACTCATTTAATTAACAACTACTGTAAATGTATCTTGTTTCTGTTTATCCACTGACTTTGCTAGTGAAAACCTCTTAAAAATGTGTCTTATTCCTGTATGTCACAACCAGTTGTCTCTCACATGCTTAAGCAAATGTTTGTATATAATATTGTGCAACCATTATGTAATCCCAATGTTCCTTGTGTCAAACCTTTAACCCCGTCCAAACCTAAATTTTATCTCAACTTCATACACGGCTCAAAAATTTAGCCACAAAAATAAAAAAAAGGGGGAGACTGAACCCCCAAGTTTCTTCAAAGAGTTTGGGCAGCTCTACTGGGAAAACACTTTTTGGCAAAACTGATTTTTGGCAAAACTGATACCCCATTGTGGTAATTTGGCCTTAACCTTTGCATTGCAATGGTCAGATGCACATAATGCCAGATCTGGAAAAGAGGGGGAGGGGTATGACCAGGGTGTCATGCAAAAAAGGGAAGGTAGGGAAGGTTAGTGCACATCCTCCCTGTCCCACAAAGCACATGGAGACCTGACTCCATTTTGGACCTCATCCTGAGAGTAAAGGCAGACATCTGTACGTCGCCTGCCCCCCCCCCAGTCTTAAAGAAAGGCAAATCTCATGTCTGACAAACAGAGCATTGCAAAGGGCTATTCTAGCCTAAAGCTTTCTTGACAAAAGATTTATGCAAATTCAATCAAGTTCTTATCTGTCTGCCAACAGTTTCTTCCCACCAGGACAGCTCAGGGTGATTTGAAGAACATCTCCGAGTGATTTGAATCACAGTGAAAGCACTTAGCATTGTGATTGTGCCTAAATCTGTCTTCCTAACCCTTTCAGCCTAATGAAAGGTACCCCAAAGCTTAAAACATTACAACGCAACACGTAGGTGTTGGAATCAGGAAGTATTGTTTCAACCTTACAGATAACAGCCAGCTCATTCGGCCTCAATTGACCATTGTGACCCCTGCATAGTGGTGTAATCCTAAATTCCAAATGGCTTACTCTGTCAGGTTCTACAGTATATTGTATTTGCTGTTTCCATTTTGCTTGTACCCTGTTGTTTTGCACAATGTGTCCCCCATTGCCAGCCTGGCTCCAAAAGCCCATCTTCCCATCAAATATGTTATAAATATTCTCTATTTAAAAAACAAAAAACGGGGAGATGTAGGAAAATGCCTAACCAATCAAAGAGGCGCATGGCACCTGGAAGCACAACCCCTGCGCTGGGTACTGGCCAATCAGGAAAGCACACATCAGCCCAGATGTGCTTCCCCCACGCTGGCTAATGCAAGGGACACACATGACCATAAGCACCACCCAGGGCGGGAAAATGGACCAATCCCTGATCACTATGATATTTTGAATTGACTGTATGTACTATAAATAAAGCAAGCGCAGAGGGCTCGCGCTCTCTGACCTCCACACCAACCAAGCCTCCGCCTCTTCTTTCACCCCCGCTGGCCGGGGGTCCCTGCCAGCTCAGCTAGCTGCTTGCTAGGCTGAGTTTCTTCATCTCCGCTAGCCGAAGAGCGCTAGCTGGAAGATCCCCAACAGTGTTCTCCATTCCTTTAGATTGTGAGCCCTTTTGGGACAGGGAGCCATTTAACTTTAATGTTATTATTTGCCTGTAAACCGCTTTGTGAACTTTGTGTTGAAAAGCGGTATATAAATACTAGTGATTGATTGATTGATAATGTGCCACCTCTGAGGGCCTAAGCCGATCATCAGCAGTGCAGGCTCTTACAGCACATTTGCAACATTCGGAGCTGGCACAGAGGGCCTGCAGTGGTGCAACCACCGGTCAGGATTGTGCCCTAACATGGCTACCCAGCCCTCCAGATTTTCCCAAAACTATTTTTCCAAGCAAGGAAAATCAGTACGTTCATTTTCTGCTTGTACCACAGATGATCTGTCAGCCAAAGGAACTCAGCTATCAACTCTTGTATAAGAGGCCGTGCAGTGCTCCAGAGCCACTCAAACTGGATTTGTGCTCTGAAGGTTTTCCATGGACAAATAGAATTATATGTCAACTTCCCTTATTGCTCCAAGACTCTAATACACACTTTAAGGTTTTTCAATATCAAAATCCAGGAATTTTGTTTTAAGCAAATTGTAAATTAATTAATCCACAGCTTCAGTGAATATTTAACTGGGGCTGTTAACTGTATAAAAGGCTTCCTTTTTAAAACTTCTTATTCTTGACAGGTTAATTAACTGTCTATATTTACATAAATGTACATACTGCAAGCTCCTGCAACATAAAGCGGATAATTTATAGTTAAGTGCTCTTAGAAACAAATTCCAGATGTGCACGCAGATTAGTCTGCGACAGCAAAAGGAAAAATCGTTTTTGTAAATTAGAGTGTCTGCATGGCTTCTCTGATGTAAGCCCCTTTAAGTTGAACAGGAATTACTCCCAGATAAGTGGGTACAGCAGTGGTTCCCAAACTCCTACAAGGGAAGGAGTTTGTAAGTAGTGGCAGGGGCAGGACAAAGGCAGTAATGTGATCCCCAGGATTACACTGCTGCCCTGGGTGAAGGGGCTTATTTTACACTTACCCCTCACAGCATGGGCCTTTGGACTGTGTGCGGAGCCCTGGGAACATCAGGGCTCCCCAACTCTCACAATGTGCTAAAAATGCGATTGCGCCCCACTTCCAGTTTTGTGATCGCAACCCGAAAGTGGGTTGGGATTGCATTTTTAACACATTGTCAGACTTGGGGAGTCCTGTGGGGGGTGTCTCTAGGGCTCTGCACATACCCCTAGAGGCCAACGCTGCGAGGGGTAAGTATGAAATTTGCCCTTTCACCCAGTGCAGCAGTGCAATCCTGGAGATCACGCTGCTGCCTCCCCCCTCTCCCTGCCCCTTAAAGGGGTATTGGCCAGTGTTTCCCAGGATGGTGGGTCGCGACCCACCATTTTGGGAAGCACTGGTGTATAGGATTGCAGCCTTAATCAGAATTCAACCATGTTAAGAGTTGCAAAAAGCATTTCATGGATTTTTCCAGCACTCAGTGCAGCTCCCACGCAGCCCCTATTCTAATCAGCTCTGCAATCAGGGCACTTAAATTGCACTTTTGCTACCATCAGGACCATGTTTATAAGGAAGGCTGGTCAATGGGATGGTTTGCATTAAGCCATTCACAAGTGTTTTCTAAAGTCTATTTCAGCTAGGAATCTAGGCTTGGTGCATGACAAATTCTCTTCCACTGTTGAAAATTGAGCATATTGGAGTTGCCACCAACTATTTTAAAAAAAAATCAAAGGAGAAATGTGTCTTCATGAAAACTTCAGGAGAGAGAAGTGCTGTCTATGCATGGAGAAGCTCATTAGGCTAAAGAAGGGACTCTCAGATTTCAGAAGCTTCCTTCAATGGGGAAAAAAAATTGGCGGGGCAAATTCCCTTAATTGTCCAGAGAATAACTACACTGAATGTTACTGTCACAGTGCTAATACAGATTGAGTATCCCTTATCCAGACTGCTTGGATGGAAGGGTTTTCAGATTTTTCTGAATTTCATAATAATTGTGTAAATATAATGAGAAATGCTTCCTCTTGATCTTTTCACTGTGACCCATTTGGGTGTCTGCTGGCCTCTTTCACATTTTTCAACAATGGTACACACCACAGAGCAGAGCATAGAACTTAAAAGCCTGTACATGGGAATGAGCGCAAGACCTTTCTATAGAAAGTTTTTTTAAAAGTCTGGGACAAAGATGTGTGGATTTAGATTTAGATTTTTTTTTTTTAGATTGTGAGCCATTTTGGGACAGGGAGCCAAAAAACATATTTTTTTGTTAAAAAAAACCCAATTTTTTTTTTTTTACACATTTTCCTGTAAACCACTTTGTGAACCTTTTGTTGAAAAGTGGTATATAACTACTATTGGAATGGATTGAGGAACAGTCTGGATTTCGGATGTCCGGATAAGGGAACAGCTACCTGTAATGCTAAACGGCTCTTGCTGGATAGACTTGAGTGAGTGAATGGCTGTAACCCTTTACAGATATTCCTTTCTTGTGATGATGCTGAACCTTGAGCAACATTAGTTTCCATTTATGGCAATGGTTCCTGACCCACAGTTTGGGAACCACTGACTTCTGGTATCTTGATGCAAATTCATTTCAGATCTGAGCAGTGGAGAAGACATCTGACTCCAACGTTTGCATGTCCAGCCTCCAAGCTCACTACTAATGCAGAGCTAGTTAGTATTACATAACTGATAAAGGAGTGACATTAAAGAACCTAAAAAAAAGAAAAGAATAAACTCACACCTTGCTCCTCCAGCTCATAAGAGAAAGGAGTATCCAAAATGCCAGACATGGGAGCATTTTCTGCTCCTACTATTTGGCAGAATTGCATAAAGTTCTGCTTGGGGTGGCTCAAAGTATTAAGAACAAAACTGACTATATATTACTATTAGACCTGACTGTTGATCTTTCTTGGTTATGCTGAACATCGTGCCAAAACACTTCCCACTAATTTGCTGAAAACATATTGCTGACTGCAAAGAAGCTACAAAATGGAAATCGCTGCAAACCTCATCACTTAAAGAATGGTTTTAATGGATTGTACAGTAATGCAAAATTGGGGAAATTAAAACAATTTGTTCATACTAGACAGAACAAAACCTATCTAGAGAGGATTATTTTAATATCATGTTTTGTTTGTTTTTTAGGAACTAGATCCGTTATCATATGCTGAGTGACACGTTTCCTATGAATCTAAGACAGATATGTAGTATAAATCAGTTGCATGCAATCTCTTTTTATCGTTACCTTTATAGACTATTAATGATATCTTACATTGTAATTGTATAGTGATGATGATGATAATAGAGATGGGCCTGCATTATCCATAGTTGCTGCCCACCCCCTGGGAGCAACCCATTTCCTTCAAAATATCATGCTTTCCTGGCCCTCAGAATGGATGCTAATAGAGCGCAGCTCCAGAAGATTTTTTTAAAAGGTAAGGGTTTCCCCCAACCTCAGATATGCAGACGATACCACTCTAATGGCAGAAAGTGAGGAAGACTTAAAGAACCTGCTGATGAGGGTGAAAGAGGAAAGTGCCAAAATTGGCTTGAAGTTCGACATAAAAAAAAAAACTAAGATCATGGCAACCACTCCCATCACTTCCTGGCAAATAGAAGGGGAAGAAATGGAAGCAGTGACAGACTTTATTTTCCTGGGCTCCAAGATCACCGCAGATGGTGACTGCAGCCATGACATTAAAAGATGTTTGCTTCTTGGGAGGAAAGCTATGGCGAACCTAGACAACTTAATAAAAAGCCGAGACATCACCCTGCCAACAAAGGTTTGCATAGTCAAAGCGATGGTTTTCCCAGTAGCAATGTATAGCTGTGAGAGTTGGACCATAAGGAAGGCAGACCGCCGAAGAATAGATGCTTTTGAATTATGGTGTTGGAGAAGACTCTTGAGAGTCCCCTGGACTGCAAGGAGATCCAGTCGGTCAATCCTCCAGGAAGTCAAGCCTGATTGCTCCCTGGAAGGACAAATCCTGAAGCTGAAGCTCAAGTACTTTGGCCACCTCATGAGAAGAGAGGACTCTTTAGAAAAGAACCTCATGCTGGGAAAGATTGAAGGCAAAAGGAGAAGGGGGCGGCAGAGGATGAGATGGTTAGATAGTGTCACCAAAGCGATGAACATGAAATTGGGCGAATTCCGGAAGCTAGTGGAGGACAGGGAGGCCTGGCATGCTGTGGTCCATGGGGTTGCGAAGAGTCGGACACAACTTAGCGACTGAACAACAAAGGGTTTCCCCACAACCGAATGGTCTAGTCATGACCAACTGTAGGGGGTGGTGCTCATTTCTGTTCCTAAGCCTGTAGAGCCGACATTTGTCCTCGGACAAGCTTCCGTAGTCATGTGGCCAGAATGACTATACGCCAAGGCTCACGGAACACTGTTACCTTTCATCGAAGTGGTTCCTATTTATCTACTTGCATTTTTAGGTGCTTTCAAACTGCTAGGTTGGTAGGACCTGGGACAAGCAATGGGAGCTCACTCCATCACGCCGTCTTGAACTGCCAACCTTCTGGTCAGCAAGCTCAGCAGCAGCAGTTTAACCCACAGCACCACCACGACCCTGTCATTTAGGGACCCCTTAAACCACAGATTTAAACATTCATGGATTTTGACACCTGCTGGGGGGTTCCAGGAAAGGGTCTACTGCAGTAATAGTAGTAGCATCAGCAGCAGCAGCAGCAGCATTCCAGACAGCAAAAGGGAAAATGACTTCCAGCCCAATCCTATACTTCCCCACTCCCGCCAATAGAGGCATGCCAAAATGGCTCACGCTGCATCCTGTGGATGGGGGCATTCCTGGTGGTGTCTGGGTAAAGAAACAATTGTTTCCATACCTGGGGGTAGGCCTCTGCTGTGCTGATGTACTCAGATCCATGCCAGCAAAATATCTGGCTCAGGTCTGTGTAGGCCCAGGCCATGGGTTCAGGTTCAGGGAGTGGTTTTGGATTCAGTTGCTGCTGCCACCACAAAACTCTCCTCCTTGCTGGACTGATCTGCTTTCCCCTCAACCCTGTCACGATCCCATTCTGCCCTATTTCCACCCTCCCCACCCTGCCTTATATACCCTGCCAACTTACCTTCATCAGTGGGCCTTTTCTTGGCCATCGCTCTTTGTGGGGCCACTCCAGCCTCACCACCTGTGGGCCGGTAGCGCATGGGGCCATGCGTTGCTGGCAGTGCATTCAGGACTACCGTAAAGCACTCCCTGCTATCAGAGTTCTTGTACCGGTGGTGGGGAGAAGGACTAGGATTGGCTCTTTAGTGCTGTTTTGTGGACTTGCACAAGTGCTAGTGGAATCAGGGGCATAGCTAAAGAAGTGCAGGGGGTGCAATTGCACCAGGAAACAAGCTATAAGAACATAAGAAGAGGCCTGCTGGATCAGGCCAAAGGCCCATCTAGTCCAGCTTCCTGTATCTCACAGCGGCCCACCAGGTGCCCCAGGGAGGCATGAGACAACAAGATCCTTGGATCCTGTTGCCACTCCCTTGCACCCGGTACTCTGAAGTAGCCCACCACCAATGTAAGGTGGTTGCACAATCCATCATTGCCTATAGCCCTTGATGGACCTTTCCTCCAGAAATTTGTCCAATCCCCTCTTAAAGGCATCTAGACCAGATGCCATCACCACCTCCTGTGGCAAAGAGTTTCACAGATTAACTACCCGATTAAGCTTTAGGGGGGCAACAGATTAAGCTTTAGGGGGGCAACAAGCTGAACTTGACATTAGTGGCCAAAATCTTGTGAAAATCTTGGTATGCATGACTATGTTATATACCATTTGATGTGGAATTTAATGCAGAATGCAATCGAAGAAACCAGAGTGCAATATCTTGACTCTATCAAACATTATGGCCAAAACCCCCAAGAAAACTAAAGTACAACTGTGATGTCACTTCCTGTTGTGACATCATTTCCAAGCTACGCCAGTGAGTAGGAGGGTTTTCCCCATGCAGAACCATAATGCATCTGAGGTTCCATGACAGTATAAGAAGTAAGGTAGATAAGGAAGAATGACGCTGTAGCCTATAAACTCTAGTGAAGTGTAAAATGATTTTGAACAGAGGTTTGCATCCCTCTGCTTGCTTAGGGGTAGGCCACTTTCATCATGAGAAGTTTGCTGTATATCACCCCAACTCTGCCTTTATATAGGATTATTTTCAACCGGCTTTCAGAAATAAAAGGTTCTCTCTTTTCCACATGAGTAGGAAAGCATTGACGTGGCAGAAAGCTCTCATATGCTGCACCCCTGATCATCTGTATGGAGTAATGTTTTCACACATGTGAAGATCTGGATTTTTTTTTTTTTAAAAAAACTGCATTTTCTGCTCCAATGTCAAAGTTCTATTATTTGTACTCAAATTCCACCAGTACTATTTCAACAAGGAAACAGTCCCTGTCTTAATGCTGCCTGAGGCCAGCCTGGATGGCCTCCTGCAATCCGAACACATGCTGGGCAATCTGTTCTTCTCCTTCCTCCTTCTGCGACGAAGAAATTAATATGGGCATTCTGGCGGAATATCTGAGAAGCTCAAAAGGG
Organism: Lerista edwardsae; assembly: GCA_029204185.1. Classification (NCBI taxonomy): domain Eukaryota; kingdom Metazoa; phylum Chordata; class Lepidosauria; order Squamata; family Scincidae; genus Lerista; species Lerista edwardsae. The sequence continues at coordinate 47,868,323 of JAJKFI010000003.1, forward strand.
AACGCAATCCGTTGATCCTGCTTCATTTATGGGGCATTCTGATGCGTGCACACACCCTGCAGAATCCATGGGAAGGTACGCATTTGTAAGCCCCAGTGCCTTCAGTGCGAAAGATCTGAAGATGTGGCTAACTGGCGCAATCCAAACCAACTTTCCAGCACCAGGTTAAGGGCAATGCAGCTCCGAGGTAAGGGAACAAACATTCCCTTACTTTGAGGAGGCTTCCATGACTACTTCCATGACCACTGCAAGATGCAGCACATGCCCCATTAGCTCAGCTATGACAGTGCTGGAAAGTTGGTTAGGATTGTGCCCTATGTATCTGGAATGTGCTTGTAATTTGTTAAAAGGAAGCAGTCTTATGTTGTGTCCTATGATTTTAGGGATATACAAAACCTGGCTGTATTTTCATAGGTATTTTTCTGCCATCCTGCATACTGGCACCACAAGTTACACTTACTGTCAATGAAAATGCAGTTTTTTGCAGTGTACAGGCGTGCCCCATTATCCACTGCTTCGGTATCCACAGTTTTAGTTATTCGTGGATAGCATGAATACTGGAGCGCCTATAAAAAAGACAGGGGAACATTAAACAAATTTCTGTCTTTACCTTGTTCCAGCAAAACCACTGATGTTCCCCTATCTTTAAAAAGGCACCTCCAGTATCCATGGTTTCAGGTATCGTTGGGTGGGTCGCAGTGGTGTCATTCAAATGATTTAGGAACAGGAACTCACTTTTGATTGGCACTTGTCGGGAACCTGGAACCAGCCACGGAGCCCGTTAGGATCCGGAATGCCCGTTCTGGTCCGTTCCCCCTGAATGACATCACTGGGTGGGTGGGTCCGGAATGGAACCGCAGCGGATATCAGGGCATGCCAGTAGATCCAAATCATCAGGCATCTCATCCATTCTGGGGCAATGAATCAATGTGAATATTGTGTACCAAACAATTCAGCCATTGCTTCTTACTTTTTTCACAGATCTGTTGAGATTATTTGCCAACCTGCTTTGGTTCAGGATACTTATCTGCAACAATGAATATGCGCTTTCCCCCCTCAGGAAAATCAAGGATATTAATGGCATCTCTAAATATGACATGTGTCCCCACCTCTTTCACAACAAATTGTATCTCCTGGTAGTACCCTGAGTTCCTAAGAAGATATACATACATACGGTATGTGTCTTCTGGGGAAGTAGCTACTTACTGACAGTTCTTTAATGATGTCCTCAATTTCTTTATGCCCATGCTTTTCTGCAATGCATTCTGGGTTCTCCCCATACTTGTTGGTTATCTTGCACGCCCGAATTGCCTCAGGACACTGGAGGAGAAGAGCAGCAAGCTTCTTTAATCCAAATTTAGCTGCACAATGGAGAAGAGTAGGAAGCTCTTCCAGGTGAGAGTCTGTATTGAGGAAGCAGACACATATCAGGCCTTTAAAACATGTTTACGTACTGTATAACCAGCAGTGTCATCCGGCTACAAGCTGCTGGAACGCTAGGCGGGACTTACCGCCTGATTGGCTGCCCGTCCGTGACATGTCGCCGCCTGCCCGCCCACCGCGCAGGCACCCCTGGTTTCGGAGGGGGTGCCCGATTGCCTGGGGGGGGGCGCCAGGTGCCTGGGCAAGCAGCGGAGGGGTGCACCAACCAGAGGGAGCCCGCACGGTGGGCGGGCAGGCGGTGACACGTCACGGACAGCCTGTCAATCAAGCGGTAAGTCCCGCCTAGCGTTCCGGCAGCTTGTTGCCGGATGACACTACTGTGTATAACACTCTTTGGTGCTACCTTGACAGCATGGGGAAGTGGCAGGATGATGTGATGGACAATCTGACATGTGAATCTTCCTTATACTGAGTCAGACTACTTTTTTATCTAGGTCAGTATTGTCTGCACTAACAGTGTCTAACGGGTTACATACAGCAGGCCAAATAGCATTCACTATGCCTGCTGAGGGCTGGAAGTGATGTCATTAAGCAGGTCATGACCAGAAATAAGCACTTTTTCTAACTTAGGAATTCAACAGCTGCACATGACAGAAGAGCAAATATGCAGATCTTGATCATATTTTCAAGATATGGGAGAGTCCAATTATCATGTCAGCACCCCCCCCTTTCAGCAGTGTTACCTCGGCACAGCCTAGCTGAGGGGATATTACAAACGCTGACGGTGTGAGCCAACCCCACTGCCCAGGGAAGTACAGCTGGCACAGTTCCCAGGGAGTGTTTGGAGCAGCCTTGCTGAACGGCTTGCTTCAAGGACAAAACCAAGCATAGACAGCAGTATCCTTCACCAAGCATATATTTGCATTAGATACAGAGTTCAGTACTGGCCTTCCGCAAAGGTCCCACACAGGGAACCAAAGTAACTCACAGCCACACTCTTGCAGCAAACTACCATAATGCTCCACTGCTCTCCTTCCAACAACCCACAAGTTCTGGCAGCAAGTGCTCTAGCTTTATACAAAGGCCAGCCTATCAGTGTCTGTTGCTGCCTATCAGCCTATCAGTGTCTGTTGCTGGGCAGGCTCTGGCTAATCCACCACACCCATTGACACCTGTGTCTGTAGTCAATTAGCAGGCAATTAGCTCGCACCTGCTGAGTGACTCAGCACTCCTGTGCCTCTAGCAGGCCTCGTGCTGCTACTGCTAAGGCCAAACTCCAAACAGGCCTACCAGTAGCCAAACCCTCCAGCAACTCTCTTTACAAAGTATGGGGCACAAACCTTGACAATGTAAAATGGACCCTTCCCCTCTCATTCAGAACTATTCAAAGCTTTGTTCTTGGAGAGCCCAAGAGCTGGGTAAAGAGTTTCTGGGAGCCACATCCAGCCTGTGGGTCTTATGTTTGGCATACCTGGTCTACACTGAATGGCAGCAGCTCTCTGAGATTTCAGACAGGAGTCTCTCCCAGTGCTCCGTGGAAACGCCAGGGACAGAAAACGAGACCTTCTGCAGGTAGAACAGCCAGGAGCCGTCCCGCGGAGCTGGCACATGTTGTGCTCAAACTGGAGACCCCAGTGGGGCCAGTCTTAGGAGCACCAGGGCTGGCACAAGTGACAGCAGCAAGCCAAGGGGTAATGGTGCCCTGTATCCAGTGATGGGATCAGCTAACGACTCGGGGGAATGCTGGGCGGGCAGCAGGAAGGCTGGGCGGGACGTCCGCCGCTGCGTGCCCTGGCACCTGGGGGCCCCCACCCATCCCCCGCGGCGAGTGGGTGCCCCCTCCGAGGGTGCCCCCCGTGCAGCGAGCAGGCATGCGGCGGACCCAGACAAACAGGCTGTCAATCACCCGGAAGTCCCACCCAGCCTTCCTGCTGCCCGCCCAGCGTTCCCCCGAGTCGTTAGCTGATCCCATCACTGCCTGTATCATGAAGCATGACACCTGGAAGTAGATGGCAGTAATGTGATGACGGGCGCAATCCTAACCTGGAGTTAGGCTGGCACAGTTAGGCCAGCAAAGTTTGACTGGCACAAGGGACACCGTAAAGTTTTGACCACTTTCGGAGTCAGAGAGGCCAGCACACAGACATGCGTCATCCTCCATGACTCTGAGAGTGGTCCAAACACGCTTTACGATGGCACTTGTGCCTGCCAAACTTTGCTGGCCTAACTCTAGGCTAGGATTGCACCCGATGTCACATCAACCCGGGGGCAGGACTCAGGAGAGAGCTGCAGGAGAGCTCCACTTGCCGTGCCAGCCTCTACATGGAGGCTGCTCCATGTGATGTGCCAGCTATGGTTGCAGGCAACCTGCTCTCCACCACATTGCAGGGGGCATCCCACGCGTGGGGCCTGATTATGCTGAATTGGTGCAATCAGGCTAAAGCCAGCCCTGGACTCCAGTTAGCTCAATGGGTGGTGATGTGTTCGTCCTCCTTTCTCAAGCTAACCTATCTCACATGAGAGGAAGTGTTCTGTGTGCTTCACTAAGCCCTTTGGAGGAAAGGGATACAAATACAACACACCAATCAACACATTGTACGGGTGAGTCAGAAATTTCAAAATTGCCATCTGTTTGTGGATTTCTGTGACTCACACAGGATTTATTTGCTTGCTTGCTTGCTTAGTTAATCCCTAACTACATTTAGTAAATAGGTTGAATTTGTATCCTTCCTATAAGAAGAGCTGGGGTCGGTTACAAAATGCGTAAGCCAGTAGGACAGTGTGTGTGTGTGTGTGTGTGTGTGTGTGTGTGTGTGTGTGTTCGTTCCCTTAGCTCTCCTCCACAAGTAGTGAGATGCCTGCTTTCCAGTGAAGGCTGAATGTTTAAGGGAGGAGGTCTGCAATGTCCCTGAGGGGGCCATGCCCCATAGGCAGCGGTGTCATGCATCCGGAACGCTGGGCGGGAGGAACAGGTAAGCGGCAGTCCGCCCATTGCGTTCTGGTCCATTTTGCCATCTTCCCCGCCCCCGCGAAACGGCGAAATGGACTGGAACACAATGGGCGGGCTGCCGCTCACCCGTTCCTCCCGCCCAGCGATCCGGCTGCACGACACCGCTGCCCATAGGCCTCCATGTGTCATTCTAAAAAGGGGGCCTTGGTCTAAAATGTTTGAGAACCACTGCCGTAAGGCACTTCCACCACCTAGAGGAACCAGCAGGCGGTAAGTAACACTGCCACTGGTGGTGCGCTCTTTCCAGGTGGGTAAGGAGGGCGGAACTGGCCAGGCGAAACGAGCTATTTGGCTACCACTGTGCCTACAGTTGCTGGGCAACTTAGGACTAGGCTGAGAGTGAGGCCTTCGCCCAGTAAAAGCAGTCAGGATAGCAAAGAAGCATACACAGTTTCAGCAATGAGCTTCCTACTACTTGGGCAGTCTTTTCCCTAAGGAGACCGTTTTCTACAAAGATGTATTTGCAGAAGTGCTAAGGGCTGGAAAGTAATATCCCCCCCCCCGAAAGACAGTTCCACAGTCTTAGCACTCCGGTTGTTACATATTTGTTTATGTGAGCTTTAAATGCACATTTGCCCTTTGTTGCCTAGTTAAACACAGGATTTCAAGGGGGAATACAGAGCAGTAATTGGACATATAATAGCCTCTTTCCCTGGCACAGAATAACAAGTGCAGGTAAAATGTGTGGTTTGCTAAACATACGGATCATGCTGTAATAGTCACTGTACATTTGGGGATGAACTTTCTCCAATGCTGTTCTGAAATAGCAGGTCAGGAGCTTGTATTTGTCCCTTTTATTTGCCACCTGGGAAGGGATGTATGTGAAGATGGTAAACTGAAATCAATTGATTTGTTAACACGGCACTTCTTGTTAGGCGCTCGAAGGATGTCAGTGGTTGGAATCTCTGTGCCATTAGGAAGACACATTTGAAAGACATGGGAGAAGGACACAGCTCAGCCACAACAGCATAGACTTGTCCTGTGACCAAAATGAGGAATACTAATGTGTGTTGTTTGGTATGTTTGTTAATAAAATGTCTCAGCTGTATTCTGAGCCTAGATTAAGTGCTCAGAATGACAGACGATGCCATTTGGAAAAGCGCATCCAAATTAGCAACATGTCATAGTCCTATTCAGTCATTAAGCCTTCCGTGGGCACAGTCCGTGCATTGTGTGGGAGCAAGAGTCTGCTGCGTAGCCTTTTTTCTTCCCCAAATACTGAGCATTGAATGGGATCCTATCATGATACCTGGGGGTCCGGCACATCCAGACCGTGTCCAGGGGTTGTGGCAGCGGCATCATGCTGCCAGAACGCTGGGCGGGAGGAACAGGTGAGCGGCAGCCCGCCCGTTGCGTACCGCTCCATTTTGCCATCTTCCCCGCCCCTGGCTGCCGCTCACCCGTTCCTCCCGCCCTGCGTTCCGGCAGCATGATGCCGCTGGGTTGTGGGATAATGTCCATAGAGTTATTATACATAGAGAGGGCATGACGTCACATACTTGAAGCTTCCGGGTATAACCCCGCCCCTTTTTTCCCCTTTCCCATCCCTCCTCCCTCCTCCCAGTGTCCAATCAGCGAGCGCCTTGTGATTGGGCCACGCCCCCTTCCTTCCCTCAGTCCCCTTCACAGCCACTGGTATGTTCAGTAATATAATTCTGTGGAATTAAACCTTGGAATTGCATATTAACTCATAATTAGGTTACCACTGATGTTTCTCCACGATCACACGTTGTTATTTTGGTAAGTTTTTGCTTCAGGAGTAAACGATTCAGCCTGAAACATCATGCGAAAACCCATTGGAAATCATTGGAATCAGCATTGTTGTGGGTATATTTACGTCACAGCTAACCCCGCCCCCTGGATTCACTCGCTGGCCTATCTAGGTAATGGGATGGCCACCCTTTGATAATGTCCCCTCCTGGCCACTGGCAGCCTCAAGTGGCCCAGGAGGCATTTCCCGTACCCAACCAGTCCCAGTAGTGTAGCCCAGCGCCAAGACTGGATTCAGCTAATGATTTATTAAAACTACAGGTTACAGCACAGAGGCTTTCAAACCAAAGAGAGCCTTTCAAAGCACGGCATAGCTACAACAGCTGAACGCAAAATAAAAACAACTGTCTCCTAGTCTGACTCCATCCTACCTATCACTCACCCAGCAGAGAACAGAGCTAGGTGTCTTGAAGTGCAAGATGGTCTCTCTCCTTGCAACTGCTGTCCTGGAACACCCTCTCCACAAGTTCAGCTTTTGTCCCTGCAAACAAACTCTGATAATGGGGAGAGTGGGAGGGCAAGTCTTCAGGATTCTATCAGCATGGCAGCAGAGTTAAGTGGTGTGCTCTCACTCCCCGGCACATGTGGATCGTGTCCGTGTGAGGTATGATCATTGAACAGAGCAAATAAGAACAGAATAAATAAACCACAGGTCTGGCCTTCATATTTTCAAATCTGCAGATTTAACTGATCATGGGATCTGAACCTGCGGTGGAGCGCTGGACCTGAGAGCATCTCTTCTCCTATTGCAGCAGTCTTCAAACTCTCTAGGAGTCTGAAGACCACTGGTAAGTGTTTGCGATTGCAAATTGGAGCTCATTTCTGCAGTGTGGAGGGTCGTGGACCGCAAGCCTCCAGCAGCCTCCAAAAGGCTTCCCTACCCCCTGAGAGCCTTTTTGATGCTCCTGGGTCCCCCACTGTGCCGTGATTGCTATGGTGATGGCAGGGGACCCATTCCTGGGCCCTCCCCTTAAGGGAGAATGGCCCTGTCTTGCTCTCAATGGTGGGAGAGCAAGAAGGGGCCATGCAATTAAAATTAAAATTTAGGTCACTCCTAAATTAAAAAAAAATCTCAGAGAGTCACTGCTGGTCTTAAGCAAACAATACTAGGCTAATACTAGGATAGATGAGGAATGGTCTGACTTTTTAAACCCTGTATTGGAGGCAGAATTATAAGGTGTCCTCTTTTGCATCTCTAGCCAATTATTTCACACTCAATTTGAAGGAACATAAAACATCCATAGAACATATTAATAGTATATTATCAAAGCCTTCTCTGCATAAACCATTTGACCTTCTGGATTATGCTGGGATGAGATTATATACACTTTTTATTATCCAAGTCTTTCTAATTACCCGTTAACCTTTTCTTGCCTTTGGGCGCTTCAAACAACACAGTGGATTTTAAAGTAAGAAACGCTTGGAAAAAATTTTTATTTGAATGACTAGCTCTTAACTCTTTTTCTTATATAGAAGCAATGGTGCGTAATAATGTGCAATTAGACCGCGCTCTGATGTTCACCTTTCAGTCAGAGACATCCACAATCTCTGCCCACCACATGGGTCGGTAGTGCAGGAATACTGTGCACACCCCATCTAGCACAGCAATTTTCAAGGTTCTTCTTCTTATGGCACACTGATATCTATGGTCTTCTCTATGGTCTTCACCTCTTGTGATATCACTTCCAGCTTTCGGGAGACTCTTCCAGGTTCTACAGCTCTGTTTCTAGGCAACTGTTTGTAGTAACAAATTGTCCTTCCTCCTCCACTGGCACAGCCACAGACTATTTGGAGGGACAGACAATTTGTTACTAAGGATTGTTGCTCTAGAAACAGACACAGAACCTAGATGAGTTTTCAGCCATTTTCAACCACTGTGCCCTAAACTCCTGCAGCATACCTGCAGATCTTTTGTAGCACACCAGTTCGCTGCAGCACATCGGTTGAAAATAGCTGACCTAGTGCAGCAGACATCAAACCCCAGCCTGCGGACCAGATCCAGTGCCTGAAAAAGTACCCCAGCCACCACACCAGTGGAGGGAAGGGGGTCAGCATGGAGGCTGAGCAGTGCTGCCGGCAGCAAAAAGTGTTTGGCCCTCCCTTCCACCCAGTGGCGGTCCGGGCCGGGAGCGCGCCCCATGGCAGGCGCTGAACACGCGTCCCCCTACGTAACCCCGCCCCCGCGCATCACGCAGACACGGCTCCCTTACCCCGGAAATGCTCTATTTTGGAGCGTAAGGGAGGTGTGGGCGGGCCAGAAACCACACGGTCTCTCCCAGACCGCGCACAATGGTGCCCCGCCACTGCCCCACGCCCCATGGCTTGTGCCATGGGGTGCTACAGGTAAGATACGCGCCTGCTTCCACCTCGGTCTGCCACTGCTCTTGACTCAGGAAGTAAAATACCCATGAGGTATAAATACCCATGAGGTACTGCTCATGCTCCAACTACATAACCTCCAAGGTCTCATGTGGACTAATGGGCCAATGGGGGGCCCCATACTCTACATGCACACCCTGTGTGCACACATTGCAGAATAGACATTTTAGAAAAAAAAACCCTAAATAAAAATAAACCACTGCTTGAGAAAAGTAATCAAGGTCATGGACACAATCCAGCTGAAACCAAGCACTTTTAGGTCGCCTTGCTTTCAAGAGAGAGATTTAAGAAAAGTCCCATCGAAATTGACAGGACTTAAAACGTGCTGACCAGGGACTGGATTCTCCCAATAAATATAAGGCTTTGCTACGCGACGTCTTTAAAGTTACATCAAATCCTATGAAGATTTCGAACCATTTCCCAGCTTTCAAAAACCTCTCTTTTGCAAAGCTGTTGAGTGACAACCCCACACTTATTTTGGAGATGTGGCTTATTTTCTTTATCAACGCAGAACCAACACATGTATTTTACTTATTAAGCAGAATGCACACAGACGTGCCTATTTTCCAGCTATTATCACTTGCTGAATGGACAGCGTTTATTCCCTACCCCCCCTTGTTCAGAGCCCACTGTAATTACAGATAATTACTACTCTTGACCCTGTAAACCTACATCTTCTGTATCAGCAGAGGGAATCTGAATGCATGTGCGGCAATTATCTCAATAAACACAGTTCACCGCAGCATGAGGCACTTGTTGGCTGTGGTCCTTTAGAATCCAGATGCTCTGGGTAAGAAGCCAGCATGGAGCTACTTAAAACTATCATTCAGAGAATCTAGTCTCCTCTCACCTTTACCTGCTTAGCTCCATTCCGCTATATCTTGAGAGAAATGGTTAATGGGGCCAGAAAGAGAAAACAAAGTAATCACTTGTTGAACTGTGTATCTGGGGCTAGTTGCAACTGAACTGTCAATGTCAAACATTCAGGGCACAATCCTAACCTGGAGTTAGGCCAGCAAAGTTTGGCCAGCACAAGGGCCACCGTAAAGCACATTCGGACCACTCTCAGAGTCAGGGAGGATGGCACATGCCTGTGTGCTGGCCTCTCTGACTCTGAGAGTGGTCCAAACATACTTTATGGTGTCCCTTGTGCTGGCCTAACTGTGCCGGCCTAACTCTAGGTTAGGATTGTGCTCTCACCTGCCACGCACAATCTTTGTAGGATTTATGTAAATATCCCAGCAATCATTATGAGAGCTGGGATGTGGATGTAAGATGGTCTCTTTCTGCAGATTCTTAGTAATAGGACCAGTCTACCTGTAGCCCAGAGTAGAAGGCACTCTCTCTCCTCCCCTCTCCTCAAAAGCCTGCTCTAGGTCTGAAGAGTACCATATGGGACCCTCCCACTTTGGTGGGCTCCTTCCTCTTACTTTGGCTACTGGTTGATGGCCTGAAAAATATAAACCCATTTCTGCCATCATATCCACTCAGCTGGTGGCCTCTGGTTGCTAGTTGAGCCCAATAGCCCCTAGGGGGCACCAGTAGGGTGGGCCGATGGGGAATTGAAGGCCTATTGGGAATAGTTGTCTGAGGATACACCTGCAGATTCCAATCTTGCTCTCCCCAATTCTGGACAATGCTGTTCTTTGTGAAACTAAGGATACAGTGAACCATACATGGCATCGTTTAAGATAGTTCAAAACATGAGATGTGATCCATTGCCTCCCATGCACGACTCAAAGCACAAGACAAAGACAGATTTTCATAGCTCCTAATAAGGCAGGATTGTGCACTGTCTGTCCTTTCTCCTGACCATCAGAGATCGTTATATGTGTCTAATCCATCACTTTGATAACATCCAAGGGAAGTAACAGTTTTCTTACTATCCAAACACTACAAAGAATAGACAATACGCACTGATCTGTTGATCCAGAACTTCCTCTGTAGAATCACGGAAATCATGAGAAATGACAGGACTTTTCAATAACAATGTGAGGATCCTATCAAGCTTTTCAGCTGATGAAAACTTCGATGCCTGTGCAGGAAACAAAAACAAACAAAAAAATGGGAAAGAGAACCAAAATATGGTTCAAGATATGGGCATTTTGAAAACTAAAAGCAGGCAATAGAACAAAGGAACATTTTCTTCCATACAAACCTGCCCACTAGTTAAGATCAGCAACAGAGAGTCCAACCCTACCCAAATCACTCCCCACTGATGCAGCCACGCCAATAGAGCATACGTTGTATCAGCAGGGAGGGCTATCGGAAAGGTCTTCTTGGGGTAAGTGAATACTTGTTCATTGTTCAAAAAGTTCATTTTCTGCCGCTTAATTAAAGATTTAAAAATGTTCACTGCAGTAAAGATTTAAGAGAACAAGAATGGTACAGTGCAGTGTTTCTCAAACTGTGGGTCGGGACACACTAAGCGAGTCATGTGGGTTACATAGCGCCTAGCACAGCCATCATAGGAAATTTGGGTTATTTTGCATGTGGGCACGATCCTAACCTGGAGTTAGGCTGGCACAGTTAGGCCAGCAAAGTTTGACCGGCACAAGGCCGACCATACAGCATATTTGGACCACTCTCAGAGTCAGGGAGGATGGTGCACATCTGTGTGCTGGCCTCCCTGACTCCAAGAGTGGTCCAAACGTACTTTAAGGTGGCCCTTGTGCCAGACAAACTTTGCTGGCCTAACTGTGCTGGCCTAACTCCAGATTAGGATTGTGTCCTGTATCAAGGGTGTAAATAGGCCTTTTTTTTCTTTCTGATTCACTTTGCTTTTGGAAAATGGCTGAGAAATAACCCAATTGATTGCTGCATTCTTAGGAAAGCAGCAGGCTCTGGCATCACAATGATGGCACTTCCATCCGTGACATCACTTCTGGTGGGTCCAGGACAGATTGTCCTTCTAAAACGTGGGTCCTGGTGCTAAAATGTTTGAAGGCCACTGGTGTAGTGCTTCAGGAGTTGGTAAATGCCTCGCAGGGTTGTTGTGAGGCCAACAAGAGGGAGTGTACTATGTACACCAGCCTGAGCTCCTTAGGGTTAGGGCAGAATAAAATTGTGAAAAGTTAATAAGAGAGGAGTCCACTCTGCATGTTCCACTTTGCTTTCCCTTTATATAGTTCAATAATGTCCTTTAACATGTGTAAGAATTTTGGAAGGAATTTACCATTGCCCTTAACTGATGGCTAATAATGCATCATTTTTTTAAAAAAATAATTCTTTTGTTACGAGTGTAATGCCTTCGGCAGCAGACATAGTAGCTCTGTCACAGGAAAATGAGACTGTCTGAATTACAAACACAACTATTATTTTTGTTCTTGCTTTGCAATTACGATACAGACATGTCAAGTGCACTCAGACCGGCCCCTGTTGGACAAATGGTCCTTTCAGGTCCTTTCCCTTTCGACAATAGATTTTCTTTTCCCATTATGACATTGGCAGAGGTAGCCTTTTCCCAGCAGACATATTAGCCTCTTTTGTTTGGTATGATTAAAATCCTGAAATAACAATAAGCCTGACAGTTCACAAGCCTCTTAACAGGGCAACAGATTGTATACAACCCTTTTATGCATTGCATTTAAGACTTCCTATAAGAAAATATACTGCTTTTGTTCTTGATGCTTGCAATTATTGTTCTTTTATATTGAACTTTTATTATGTAACTCTGGGGCAGCCCATTCTTGAGTTGCCTGGCCAACGCAGGCGCAGTGGTAGCAAAGCGGCTACTGCTGCCTCCAGCAGCAGCCAGTTAGCTACTGGAGGCTTTTTGGAGGACATTTGTCCCCTTCCCCTGCCACCTGCAATGGGGCTTCTCAGCTCACTGCAGGCTATTCTGCTGGCGGTGAATCGGGCAGCCCCGTGTTGGTCTGCCTGGTTTGAGGCAGGACTTTGGATCCATTGGTGGATCCCACTGCCAGGTCCCACCCCCTCGCCGGCCTGCTCCTCCCCTCTCCCCTCCCAGTTCCATGGACTTCCTTGCCCAGTTATAGTTCGCTTGTTGCCCAGTTATTTGTTGTTGTTGTTCAGTCGCTAAGTCGTGTCCGACTCTTCGCGACCCCATGGACCACAGCACGCCAGGCCTCCCTGTCCTCCACTAGCTTCCTGAGTTCGCCCAATTTCATGTTCATCGCTTTGGTGACACTATCTAACCATCTCATCCTCTGCCGCCCCCTTCTCCTTTTGCCTTCAATCTTTCCCAGCATGAGGTTCTTTTCTAAAGAGTCCTCTCTTCTCATGAGGTGGCCAAAGTATTGGAGCTTCAGCTTCAGCATTTGTCCTTCCAGGGAGCAATCAGGCTTGACTTCCTGGAGAATTGACCGATTGGATCTCTTTGCAGTCCAGGGGACTCTCAAGAGTCTTCTCCAACACCATAATTCAAAAGCATAGTTATAGTGGGAAGCAAATAACTGGGATGCAAAAAAAAAAAACAAAACAGATGCAAATGTGCTGGGAGGCCAATGACTGCTAATGAATCCTATACTGCACTGGAAAAAGGCCGGCCGGCGGGAAAAAGGCAGGCCTGTGTATCCAGTGCAGTATTGATGGAGACGGGAGCCTCCCTGGCATTTGCGCCCTTGCACGAGGGGAGGTGCCAGCCTCCCCTATGGGCTCCTCGCATCTGCACCTGCTAAATAGCAGGCGCAGATCCGAGGAGGCTGTGCGGCCTGAATTGGGGCCACGCAGCCTGGAGACACGTCAAATCCTGAGCATGCCCCCCTCCCTGGGCTGGCACACCTGCCAGCCCACCCACCCCGCACCCCGGAATGCCCACCCCTGCCCACTCCCATGTGCCTGGGAATGCCTCTGCGCCAGCCAGGGTTGGCTGGCGCAGAGACAGGGCAGCACGCACATTCCCAGGCTGGCACTTCAGGCAGCGCCAGTCCAGGAGTGACACACTTGGCACACAGAGGTGCCAAGTGGCTAAGGGTGTAGGGCGACGCAAGCATGTTGCAGTGACACTATGCCCGTTGCAGGATTGCGCTGTGGGATGCATTTGACCAGGATGCATTTGATGCATTTGATCGTCCTACATGCAAATGCCACCTTAAGCCAGCCAGCCGATTCTATCGAACCGAGTTGTTCTGAGGATAAAATGAGGAAAATCCAGGATATGCAGCCTTGAGCTCCTGGAAGGCAAGGCAGGATATATATGTAACAAATAAGCAGTTTCTACCTCCACACTGATTTCAGAAGGCTATTTTTCTTCTGCTGTTTCTGTCTAGGTTGTGATGGATAGCAATTCTTCAAGCGATTGCTTATTATGAAGTTTCCTCACGGCCGAGTCAGAAAGAATACTTTCTTTGTAACTGGAATCCATCAGGCACCTTTATGGCACTGGGCAGGGAGCAACTGAGTAACAATGATTTATTTTTACTAGCTGAGATAATATGCTTAGGTGTGTTATCAGCTGGTTACATTTCCATGGCTTCTCATTGATCCATTCCTAATGATTGTCCTTCCATCAACAGACAGCATTGACAACACAATGTGCATTCTCTTATCTCATGTTGGCACTTCTCTTTCCACCCCTTCCCCTGTGTTTTTTTTTTATTAACCTAATGCAGAGGTTAACTTACCTGACAAGCAAATGCTATCGGATCAGTCACTTTCTGAAGTATGCGTTCAATCTCCCCAGCTGTTGTGTAGTATTCAACCTGCGTCATTGCTGTAATGACTCCATCACAGTAGACGTTTACATTCACAAAGCCGGCAGGAAAATCTTATAAAATCAGAATTAAAATAGCACAGGAGAGGAAAAAAGAACAGAGAAGTGAGAAAACACTAGCAGCCAAGACCCTTCCTCCCACCAAATTAAATACATAAACTTCAAGTTCAGGATACATTGGGGTTATTCAATACTCTCTACAACATACTCTCAGGCTTCGCCGCCCTAGGAATCCGGAGTCGCTCCCTTTAACCCTCTGAGTACCGGCCAACCAAGAAGAAAAGTTCTTTGCAGAGGAATTGGGAGGGGGGAGGAGGGAGAGTGAAGTGAGCGGAGTCAGCCCTAATTTTAACTAGTGGAACTGAGTTCCCCCATGTTCCCCCTGCATGACATCACTGCATACAACCATACTCTCTACAACACCTATTTAATTATTGACTAAAGACTAAAAAAGACCCAGTATGTAGTATCTCTTTTTTGCGTGGATCTACAACTGGACATATACCTCACAGTACAGGAGGGAGGGGTGGTGGAACAGGGCTGGGGAAGGAAGGACTAGGGTTGTGATGTGGTAGGGAATAGAGCGGGTTTGGCTGCAGTAGTGCCTGCTGAATTCTGACCTCCTTCCTGGGCTTGATCCTGGGCAATATTGCTGGCGCAAGTCTGAGTTGACCCACCGGGCCTGCAGGGGCTTACAAGGGAACAAATGTTCCCTTACCCTGGGGGAGCCTCTGGATGCCAAAACAGTGAGGATGAATAGCTAAAGATTAAAAAGCTGGGTCAGATCATTGTCCCAAGGAAGAACCAGCTGTCATCCTGTTTGAAGAGGTTGATATATACTGCTACGAAGTAGAAGAATTAGGAAATTAACCAATCAGAGACGGAGAAATCCAAAGGGAATTCAGGAAAGGTAATAAGTTAAAAGTGTAGATTGAGTGAAAGCGGGTTCACAGCTGCAGAGACTCTAAGATAGAGGGTGCATGTGGAACTACTGTACTGTCCAAAGAGCAGTGTGTATGCATAGACAAGAGATCTAAACGAAGTAGGAGAGAACAGAGTTTTTCTCTGTAGGCCATTATTACAAATAAAGCTGTCATGCAGAAGCAGCAGTTTTCTTGTTATGCTACAGCCACCTGGCTCAAGCCAAGAAGGCCAAGCACTGTTAATCAGTAGACAATGGATGAATCCTGACAAAAGCCTTGCACTAGTCCAGATACTGAAAGCATTTTACAGCGCAATCCAAATCTTTACTTTGGTTGCAAACATGCCATAAAGTGCATTTGTGCTATTAGAAAATTTTCTAATAATTTTCTAATAATTTTCACAGACTGGTTTTCTGTGCTCTGTCTCCCGGGCCGGAGGCCTGAAGGTTGGGCTTGCTACGTTTCCTAGGCTAGCACAGAGACTCAGGATGCAATCCTAACCTGGAGTTAGGCTGGCACAGTTAGGCCAGCAAAGTTTGGCTGGCAGAAGGGCCACTGTAAAGTATGTTTAGACCACCCTTGGAGAGAGAGGCCAGCACACAGACGTGCGCCATCCTCCCTGACTCTGAGAGTGGTCCAAACACGCTTTATGGTGGCCCTTGTGCTGGCCAAACTTTGCTGGCCTAGCTGTGCTAGCCTAACTCCAGGTTAGGATTGCGCCCTCAAGGAGGGTGACAGGAGGTGGAATGGGATGGGCGGAACAGGGCAGGCGAACCTCCATCCCTGGCTCGGGTGGCCCTGATTCAGCTGCTCAGAATTGCACCACTGATTTCAGTGGCGCAGCTCTGAGTAGCCCCATCCAGGCCGCTGTGCATTACCCGGGAAGGGGAACAAGTTCCTCTTTTTCCAGGTAGCGCAGCAACAGATCTATGCCCTAGACTGAATACGGGGCAGGCATATTAGTCTACCTATTCCAGCCCAGGGTTTGGATTGCATTCTCTTTTTGTTGTGTTCACGAACAGAGGAGTAAGTGGGAGAAAATAATGTTAGCAATCAGGAAACATAAAAAGAAATAATGGCAGAAGTTGGTATGAATAATTATCGAAAAAGTCACCAGAAAGAGGTGTGGGGATCCCCATGCTGCCTGTATATAAAACAAGAGAACATCTTGCTAAACTTCATAATAAGAGAACATGAGCTTGCATATTTTATAGTAGGAATTGATTGAGAATAGCAATCTGTGACTAATCAATGACATTTTAAAGACTGCCATATGCCATTTTATCAGACAAAAACAACTCAATAAATCCTATAATTCAAAAGCTTTTATGCCTGTGTATTAATAAGACAGGGTAAATAGCATTTGGCATGCAAAACTCATGCATAGAAAGAACTCACAAAGGAATATCGGATTCCGTCGGGAAGTAAAACTGTCATCAGGCAAATGATGGGTAACAAGAATCAAACATTTTCTATTTGAATATTCTGATTTGTTTTCCCTCTTACCTAAAGCTTTCATGCACCTGACGTTCTGGCTCCAAAAGTCCGGCTGAATCTTGACCCATTGATTTTCTGTTACAAACTCGACCACTACTGAGTCATCAGGGATTTCATCTCTCAAGAGAAAGAATATTTCTCCAGGGCTCTATTGAGTAAGAATTATATACAATTAACCCTTCACATCAAAAAATGTAGATGTATAAAACATAAATTAGAAGTTTTTGTGTAAGGCGCTTGTAGCGTTGCCAGGATATGGGTGGTGGTGGTTGTTTTGTTCTGTGGTTGTACATTATTCTATTTGGTGATTGACTGAATATGGGGATTGAGACGGGAGATCAAAGGCAACGGGTGGTTGATGGGGAGCAGGAGAGGGAGTAGAGATCTGGAACCTCTTACAGGAGGAGGGGGATGTCATCAGCAGGAGCAATCAGCAATGCCTCTGAATTTTGATTCAATGGACCATAGTTGAGAAGAAGCATCAGGCTCAAAAGAAAATTTGGCTAGGGGTGCATGTTGGTGTCTAGACCAGAGATTCTCAGTCTCCAGGAGATTTTTGGACCTCATAGGTCTTTGCAGAGGACGGGGAGCAATGATGCTCCCACAATTAATGGCTATAGGCCTACATCCTACATAGGCCAACCTCCTACATCAATAGTAGGCTACTTCAGAATGCCAGGTGCAAGGGAGTGGCAACAGGATGCAAGCATCTTGTTGTCTACTGGGCTCCCTGAGGCACCTGGTGGGCCACTGTGAGATACAGGAAGCTGGACTAGATGGCCCCTTGGCCTCTTCTTATGTCCTTATGATTGTGCCACCAAAGGGTTTTTTAAGCTCACTGGGGGGGGGGGGGTCTCAGCGTATAGACCCCTCTTGGGGCCTCCCTGCACTTCAAAACTGCTGCCAAATGTGATTGTGACCTACTTCCACTTTTTGTGACCTGGTGGGATTGCAACCCACTTCCAGTTTACAGTCAGCAGGTCTGCGGCATGGGGAGGCCTGCAGAGGGGTTCACAGGCTCCCTGCAACCTCTGGAGGGCTGGCATGACCCCCAGTGAGGGCACAGTCCTAACCTGGAGTTAGGCCGGCACAGTTAGGCCACCAAACGTTGGCTGGCACAAGGGCCAATGTAAAGTGCATTTGGTCCATTCTCGGAGTCAGGGAGGATGGTGCACACCTGTGGGCGGGCCTCTCTGACTCTGAGAGTAGTCCAAACATACTTTATGGTGGCCCTTGTGCCAGCCAAACTTTGCTGGCCTTATTGTTTCCAAGTGCTGCCTGTGAGACATTAAGACGCTCATGTTCCTGTAAGGATACAATCCTATGTAAAGTGGCGTTTTAACCCTTAAATGGAATCTTACCTCACAAGATATCCTTGCTGGCAGCACTAAAACTGCTGGTCTTTCCAATGTGTCAGTTACCTCAGCACTTTCCCCAGAGTCATCATCTAGTTTCAAGGCACTTTCTAAATTCAAAGGCAAAGTATCCTCCAGACCTGCCAAAGACATTATAGTACACCAGCGTTCAGTGAGGCTTAATCCCAAGACTGTGTGCATAACGTTGCAATACACACATATGGGCAGATCATCTCCTATGCAGAGGTTAGACAAGGAGCTTTGGAGCAAGGACTTCTTGAAAGCAGGAGTAGCAACACCATTAGCAGGAATCGTCAGGTGCTTCCTTTGAAACTTTTTGAAACGTAACCAAGAAGAAGCGGGGCGAAGCCGGTGACAGCTTCACCTCCATTTATCCTGCACTCTGGAGCGAGCCAGGCAGAGGCGGGAAAATGGGGGTAGCTGATTGGCTGCCTGCACTATGGGGGCAGGACAGAATGAGTCCCTGGGGATGTGCTGTCAACCCAGGCTCAGTCCACTGAGTTTTGCTGCCCCACCCTCCCTTCCCTTTCTCTTAGCTGGTCGCTTTGTTGAGGGCCAGGTAGGAATTTTCTGTTTCCAGTCCTATTGGCTGAGAATGGTGATTTTTTGGCCTACCCCAGACTGAATAGGAGAGGTGTTCGGTTTTGAATTCAGTGGTTTGCCTTTGGTCACTTGGGCAGGGGACGTGCGGGCTTGGGTAGATAGGGTGTGAGGGTACCTGGCATACAGTTCCAGGGTCAGCCAAGCCTTGGGGGCGGAGCCATTCCGATCAGATGATTCCTGCCCAGGTTTGTGAGGTGGCTTGGTGAGCTCCCAGGGTTGGCTGAGCAGTGAGCTCTCGATGGCATGGCCTGGGGTATCTGTTTGGCTAGCTGTCTTGACCCATCAGGGTTGGCAGTGAAAACCCTACTCGGGCTTAAGACCAAGAGGGTTTTGACCCAGGCTGTCATGCCTGTTTAGCATGAGGTAGACCCAGGCTGTTATGCCTGTTTAGCATGAGGTAGACAGCTAGGGCTGTTTCCCGCAAAAGAGTAGCCCACATGTGCTAGGGTTTAGGTTGTTTTCCCCTGCTGCAGATTTGTATTTTAATAAAATAGCCATTTATTCCAAGCCTTTGTCTGGTGCCCTTTATTCAGGGTTGCATGGGTAAGCATTCAGCCCAGCAGGGAGGGAAAAAAACAGGGAGCACAATCCTACCTGCTCTGTCACAGGCTTCCTGGAGGCAGTAGCATAGCTACATGGGTAGTGTGGTAAGTTTTGCAGGAGCTGCAATGAGCTGTATGATTGACCCTTCCCCCTCACTGACAGAGCCATTCCGGGCAGTGACAGCAATACACTACCATCGCCACGCAGAATGGCTCTGATGGCAAGTGGAGGGGAAGGTTACACTGTTGGTGTGCCTGCAATACCAGAACACCCTCCCCCGTAGGTACGCTACTGCCTGAAGGGCATATATTAATATCAAGGTCTTCATCTTTCTTAACGGCTGCCAGAGAGATAGTGTGATATCAGCCAATCAATCAGTATTTTATACTAATTTGGGATTTATTTATACTGTTTATATTTATTTGGGATTTTTTTTTAAAAAAAGTCCATATTTCAATTTGTATACCTTTCAACTATTCCAATCTGCTTCATGAATTTGGGATGAAACAATCAGTTTCAAAACAGAAATAAGTAGCAGCAGAAGGAAACTCTAAGGAAGGCGTTCAGAGTTGATTTGAGAAAGTTGCGTGATTGGGGCGCGGCTGTGGGACATGACTAGGGATGGGTGTCACGACAAGCTACACTATCTTCTTCAATTTATGTACCTGGGTTATGTTCTGCAGTAGCCAGTGCCTGGATAGTAGACTACCTAAGGATCCCAAGCCTTTTCAAGGGTGGCTTGTACATCAAGGGAGGATGGCGCACATCTGTGTGCTGGCCTCTCTGACTCCGAGGGTGCAATTCTAACCCACCCCTTGGGCTGAAGCAAGCTGCAGGCGTGCCTCTCCTGCACCAGCCAAGCTCAGCTGCCGCAAAGATGTTTCTGGGTAGGGGGAGGGCAGAACGAGGCGGGGGTGGGTAGGCCAGGAGGCCTGCTGGCCTGGGGAGGAAGGTGGTTGGTATGCAGCCATTAGGCTGCATTCAAGCTCCCGTCCCCAGGCCACACATCCCTGATTCAGGCCATGTGGCATGCTCGGATCAGTGCCTGCTAAATATCTGCTAAATACTGGGATCTGCACCTCCCAAATCATCCTCATATATGAGAGGGTATGCAGATTATTTATTTGTATTTGTTTTAGCATTCATGATGTATAGTCTGAAGGTATACCAAGCACACAAATAATGTGGGTCATACATACAGCCAACATGAAGACACATCTAGACACTTACAAAGCAGTTCATATATTGTATACTGTATATTTATTCAAGTGTGCATTACTCATTATCGGTAGAACTGTCAATCCGCTATGACTTTTCATAAAGCAATTAACTGCCTTGCTTTTAATCAATCTACTAAATTAAGATACACATCTATATTGCTCAACTTCAGTAAAACTGCCCTTTAAAGCATCCTCATTTTGCTTGTGTGAGATAACTCACAGTTTAATGCCCAAAAACTTCCACTGATTATTAGAGGAAAAGGGCCATTGTTTAATTTTTTTCCATCAAAATTTGGAAGTATGGAATATTCATGATTACATTAATAGCCAGCACCAAAACTATTTCAAAGATAATTCATTCAAGCCCCATAATCAGCAGTACGGCATGCAGAAGTTTAAAAGCAGTAGTAGCACTGCTTTCAAGTTCAACCAGAGATACCAGCAAAGTTTGCAGAGCCCATGCCTGAATGCAAGTTTTGGGGGGTTGTGAAAGCTCCCTTCAAAGAAGAGATGAGCATGGCAGGATCACTGATTTTTTTCTCCAGCTTGGATAAAAATGAGGGAGGGGAAGGAAGGAAATTTGCATGGAACTGGAAAATAAGATAGGTCTTGAGTTTGTTTTGTTTTTTGAAAACTTCAAATTTTTCTAAGCCAATCTAATGCAATATCATGGAAAACTCTTTTCTTTAAATTCAGCAATGCACACTTGGCAAATTCCATGATTTTTGGCTTAAAAGTTGCCCTTGACTTATCCATGGCATCGATTTATACACGGTTATATATGGTACTTGAAGGTTTTCTGTAACTGGGCAAGCAGCAACTGCAGGAGGAGGGGATTTTAAGTTGAACAACAGTGTGGGGAGAAAGGATTAATTCCATTAAGTCCATTGTCCCAAGCCAAACTGTGGCTTCCATGACTTGTTTTTATGCATTTTTCAGGAAATGGGAGATGTGACCACAAATCTCCAACTTCTTTCCTAGTTTGGTTCATAGTCCTGCATCAAAATACCTGTTGATGGGAAACATGCATTTTAATTCCAAGATCTGTAGAACCGTCTTCATCTCATTTCAAAGTGTAAATGAAAAATAAGGCCATTTCATACCATCTACGATGTGCTCTCCAGTAAACCCATCACAGAATAGCTCTATTTTGCCATAACCGATGCATATAGATTTCACTTTGTAGGAGTTGTACTTTAACAAATAGGTGCATAAATGCAGGCCTTTTCTCATAGGACTTAAATGTATGAACTTATTAGCAGTATCTAATGATGCTTAGATTGCGTTCTGAGCTGGAAACTAAATAGAAAAATCTATGGTCCAATCCCCTTGGGTATTTAAGGTACTCAGGCTGTGCATTATAGCCTGCGACAAAGGCTAATGTTCTGTCTTCTTTGACATGCTTTTGACAAATATCCATACAGCTATTCTTCACACCCAAAGAATTAATCTCAAGTTGCACTTTATACCTCGGTAATCAAATATTAGCCCAGTATCCATTACATACATTTACAGTAACAGGGATTCATTTAATTGGATATTATGCTGATGATGCTTCAAGTTTTATTTGAGTCTGCTTTCCTTAATTCATATTTCTCAGTACTTCATTCCAGGCAATCCTATGCAAAATCATTTGGATAGCGATACGGCTTTCAGTGCCACATTTTCAAATGAATTGATGAAATGACTTTGAAATTGCATTTCCTTCAATAAACACAGTAATTGTAACAAATCCTCTCCACTCATTCAGAAGCGGAAAGCTTTGGCACAGATCCTGAAGGAGTGATGTTTTACTTGTGCAGAGCACAGGATACCACCCTTTCCATAAGACTCACCAAAAGACTTCCATGGCTAGAATTGTCTTCGTTGTGAGAATTTGCACAACTGATTCCAAACTTCTTCCCATCGCAATTGCTCTCAGAGCTCTGAATTAGTGGTGGTCAAATTAGACATAATGTTGTGTTGGCCATGTGTATATGCCATAGATACCCAGCTATAAGACTTGGGCCAATGCTAGCAGCAATGTCAGCCCAAGGGCACCGGCCAATGGCTGCGTTGCGCTGGCGCAAGTTTGGCTGGTGCAAAAGCGATTCTCTGCAGGGGGAGGGCGGGAGGGGAAGAGGAACTGGGTGTGGTGGGCAGGTCAGGAGGTGTGCTGGCCCAGGGAGGAGGGTGGGGCTGGGATGTGGCCCTTAAGGCACATTCAAGGCTTTGTCCCCAGGCCATGAGGCCCCAATTCGGACTGCACAATTTGCTCGGAGCTGCACCTGCTAAGGTACTCAGGCACAGATCTGAGCAAGCCCATCAGGGCAGCTGGAGACTACCCTGGGAAAGGGTCCCAGGAAGGCTCCAGAGGCCTCCTAACTTGTGCTGAATTAGCTGCCTATTGATTGTCTGCAAAGTGTCTGTGGACCTCTTTTATGCTTGCAGAGAGTTTCCAAGGTTTACATTATGCTCTGAGCTGTCCTTTGCTCTCTGTCTCATTGTTTATATTGGTTGGAGCTCTTCTGAGCATGATGTTAACTCCTTAACTCCCAACACTTTCTGAAGTTGTTATACTGTGGTGTGTTTTTAAACCTGTGTTTTTTTTCCTGCAGTATGACTCTGTCCCCTCCCCCCCAAAAAAAATCAATTAAATGCTGTCTTGTCATTATTATTTTTTGGGGGGAGGGGTGTTTTATGCTCCTCTTCACAAGCATTATTCACTCTCCTCTCACTGCAGTGATTGGCTCCTGACCTTCTCAGAGTAGGAGAAACAAAGCAAGGTAAAATCAGACAAAATTATAGTAAGACACCCCCTTAAGTTTTATCTCCCAAATTATCTGACGGTTAGAAAATTTCATGATTTTGGCTCAAGACGTGCCCTCGAATTATGTGTGCAACTGATCTGTACTTGCATATCTGCAGTATTACTGTCAATTGTAAATAGCAGCTGAGGAGAGCTGGTGATCAGGATTGGAACTGTGGGGAGAGAGAAGAGAGGGTGTTTTTTTTTTCACCTTTTCACCCTGTACATGATTCTGACAAAAATGCTCCTCTATGGCTGCTATTTGTCATAGGAATGAAGCTGTCATTGGTGTTTTATGTAAAACTTCTACAAGCAATTTGATTACTTTGATTAGTTCTTGCTTCATTTGAAATTTCTTGGATTTTTTCTCCAAGTAAGAATCTGAAAATTCTCCTAAACGGAGGTGGATGGCTACAACCAGGTCTTTTATTCAGTTGCGGTACTTTGCAAATGCTGTGTGCAGGTTTGCTTAGCACAGTCTCTGTAAGGTTCATCTAAAAACATTATTATAGGCAGGTTTTTAATTTAGCCTGGGACTTTTTAATAGGTTTTCAATGCATTTTTGCACTGTTGATTGCTAATCTGTTCTTGCTGCTGCTTTTATGTGTTTCCATTTAAATACTTTTACTTTTGTAGGAATGGTAACGATGTTGTAAATGGCCTTGAAAACTAAGGTTGTGAGATGGGATAAATTTTAAACAAATAAAATAAATTCAAAATGTTGCTTGAGGCCAAATTATGGCAACTCTCAACATCAAGTGCTTCTACTTCAACTTTTATCATATAGAATTTCCGTTTTGCAGTAAGATGCTATTACTGTATACTTGCATGTTACAATTCTGATTTTTGCAGCCAAATTTCTATTTCCATATGCTCTGTTCATAATAAAAGTTCATTACAGAACAAACATCTAACAATACTATCAGTCCTGGTGACCCATCTGTCTCTTGCAAAATGGACAGTTTTGTGTCAGTCTGCCATAATTCTGTTTGGCCCAGAATAATTGATCCCATTTCCTTTGTTCATCAAAATGTTAGGCATGGGAGAGGAAAGTTACCTCCCTTACCTCTCCTTACCTGCAATCATCAATAGGGATCCATGGACCAGCTTTTTAGCTGGTGCGAGTCTGAGAAGACAAAGGGCTCATGTTGGCTGGCTCCAGAGGAGTAGCACCTGGTGAAAGTTGCTTGTATCTAGTACCACCCCTTTCCCATGGCCTTCCCCAATATAACCTAATCCTCCCACCCCGTTCAGCCCCCCCCCCACTGATGTACCAATGTCAGCAGTGCAATTCCTATCCTGTGGCAGTTGCCAAGACGTTCATGGCTATGTGTACCAAGTGCAAGAGTACCGGGTGCAAGGGTGTGGCAACAAGATGCAAGCATCTTGTTGTCTCATGCCTCTCTGGGGCACCTGGTGGGCCGCTGTGAGATGCAGGAAGCTGGACTAGATGGGCCTTTGGCCTGATCCAGCAGGGCTCTTCTTATGTTCTTATGTGTACTTCTAGACAAGCATTTATAACACTGTAAAGCACGTACTTCCACTGAAACACTACTTCTGATGGTGTTCATGCGGCATAGGATTGGGCCATAAAGCATCTAGGATTGGGCATCTACTGTGATGTCCCAGCCATTCTGGATCATTCACCAATGGTGCATCTAGTGTAATATCCTATTCCCAAAGAGACTGGCCCCAGATCCTTCAGCACATTTTGAGAACACAGGAGTATACTTTCCTCACTTGTAGTTCTAGTACTTCAAAACTAGGACAGATGTGGCTTTACTTCTACTGGATGTAAATCCTGCCTCATTTCACAGAGGCTTCTTTATATTTTCTGCAAACAGGAGTCCACAATAAATGAATAAGGGATGACGAAACACTCCCAATTTTGGATTCTGTATCCTCTGCTTTTTAAACCACAGAGATTTTCAGGAGCTAAAAAATACTGTTTCAAAACACAGTACAGAAAGGAAAATAGCAGTGAGTGGTTAAAAGCCGGTAAAGAGCTTTCGTAGCCTTCGAAGCACAGCTTTGCTATATCTGGCATATCATAGAATCAATCCAGATGCTTCTTGCATCTTTATTTATTGGAAATCGGCCTCATAAATCCCCATTAGCATGATGAACATTCCATCACTGAGTCTTTTTAATCATTCTTCGGTCCTAACAAATCAATTGTTTTCACATCTGATTGTACCTGATATTTCCCAAAAGGGCTCCAGAGATCATATTGTTTTTCCATTTTGCAACCTGCATGCTGACCTTTTCCCTCCAGGCAGTGCACAATTCACTTTAGTCAATCATTCAGCACTGATTGCTGGGCCTGGTGCATTCCCCATCTATCTTTACTTTATTGGATATATTGTTTACCCTCTTGCCATTTGTCATGTCCAAGACCTGTTCTGTTCTTTCTGGTACTTCTGTCTCACCTTTCTCCTTTGGATGTTTTGTTTGATTTCTATCCTGCCTTTTGATCCAGAAGAATTCCCATGGCTCACATAAAACTAACACACACACACACACACACACACACACACACACACACACACACACATTCACATAGGGCTGCTTCTACCCACCACCCAATAAATAAAGTTGCTGTCTCCCCTCCCCATGCCCAAATTACACCTCCTATTAGCTTGTTGGAACCATTCCCATCACTAGGGATAGGATAGGCTTTTTCGGTGAGCAACACAGAACCTGAAAAAAGGAGAATTTCTACTGAAAACACTACATAAAAACAAAAACAAAATTTAGGTCAAAATGAAAAAAAACACAGCTTTTGCTTATTTTTGACAAGAGTTTGACACAAATTTAGATCAATTTCACAAAAAATAACACCACTTTTTTATTTTTGACACAGTTTTGAGGAATCCACATATAGTTTTCAGTAAGGGATCAGGAGGAGGAGTGGCAGAAACAGAAGGAAGCTTGCTTAAACTATGAACATGCATGTTCATACTTCACTGTGCATGCTCATACTTCACTGTGCGTGCTGGGGCAACTTTATTGGAATGTGGAAGTTGTAAGCAGCAGTTTCTTGACGCTCCAAGCAGCAATCAGAGTGCAGCTTGGGAATTTTTGAGCAAGTTATTTCGGGCTGGGGTGTGTGTGCCAGTAATTGCTTGTCTTTGTAGGGCCATTCACCCTTATTTATTGTGCTGTTTGTACAATTTTAGGGATGTGGTGGTGCAGTGGGTTAAACCACTGCTGCTGGGCTTTCTGACCAGAAGATTGGGAGTTCAAGACTGCACGACGGAGTGAGCTCCCGTTGCTTGTCCCAGCTCCTGCCAACCTAGCAGTTCAAAAGCACCTAAAAATGCAAGTAGATACATAGGGACCACTTCGGTGGGAAGGTAACGGCGTTCCATGCACTACGGTGTATAGTCATGCTAGCCACATGACCACGGAAGCTTGTCCTCGGACAAACGCCGGCTCTTTGGCTTAGAAGCGGAGATGAGCACCGCCCCCTACAGTCAGTCACGACTAGACCATTCGGTCATGGGGAAACCTTTACCTTTTTACCTTGTACAATTTGCAATAAAATTTTTTGGATAAAAACATATAACACTGCAATGTGCTATTTTAATCAAGAAATTTTGGAAATTTTTGGAGCCAGCACCAAGCAGGATGAGATGGAACAACCCAGTATTTGGTGATTGCCTCTGGGGCCAATTCCGGCTTTTTAAACACACCCCAGTTATGCTTATACCACAACTCCATGTGAGGTTTAAACTGCCCCATCGTGAAAGCTACATTTGGCGGGTGTGCAAAGACTGATGTTTTTGCCTGCTCAGGGCCATAGTGAAGTCACAAAGACCCAGAATAGATAAAAGAAATGCATGCCTCCCTAACCAGAAAATCATATTCTCTTCATTGTTGTACAGTGACAAAACCTAGATTTCTATTCTTCAGGGCTTGTATTAGGCCTCCTGAAGTTGAGAAAAAACTGCCTGCCTGCAAAGTGCGTTGTTGTCCGACACTTCTTGCCACTAGATGGCGCGTCAGTGGCATCTTATTGCCGAAGAATTGTCCCGTCTTCTCCCTTTCCTCATTCCCTTGTTTTCCTTTGTCGGGTCACCCTGTCCATCAGGAGGAGCAGGGCAGGGACTGATATCTTGCCAAGGAAAGAGGACACAAGCACTTCTCCCTTGAAAGTGCATTGATGCAGGGAAACGGGGAAGGAGAGAACCGAGCTTTTAGCTGGCACTCTCGTTCTGATGGCCCCAGGAGAAATGTGTGGGTGGTGGGTGCGTGGGTGGATGAGTGAGCAGACAAGCGTGTTGCCCTGCGTTGTTCCATATTCTGAAAAAACATTTCTGGTTTCCTCTTTAATTCTGAGAAGATGCACATAAAATAGGCATAAATGCTCCAAAGATCCCGTTGCACTCTCTGATTGATGCTGAAGAATTCCAGGCTCACAATGTTTTGAGAACAGGATGGCAGGTTTGAGACCCTGGTTCATTGTCTTCCCTGTCTTCAGTCTTCCTAAACAGAACCAGAAGTGGAGGGCAGAGTGGAACCTTGAGTAGCAACACATAAAAGCCTTTTTTTTAACGAATGTTTAATTATGTGCTCTGGCAAGAAGGGCTTGGATGTGATTATGAATTACCATCCGGGGTGTAGCTAAAGAAGTGCAGGGAGATGCAGTTGCACTGGGTAAAAAGTTTTAGGGGGGCAGCCTGCTGAGCTTGACACTAGTGGCCAAAATTGTGAAAACCTTGGTATATATGAAAAATACCATCATGTTATATATCATTCAATGCAGAATTTAATGAAGAAGGCAATCAAAGAAACCAGAGTGTAATATCTTGATTCTATCAATACAAAGGTTATGACCAAAAAACCCTGAAAACTAAAATACAACTATCATGTAAAAATTGTGGCTTAGATAAAAGTGGACAATAGAAAGGGAGGAACCATGCAGCTCCTCGGAAGAAGGGCTGTATAAAAATATGAATGAATGAATGAATGAATGAATGAATGAATGAATGATTTTGTTGTATTGGGGATGTTCAAAATTTATGGGCCCTGAGCGTCAAATAAGCCAGCTACACCACTGGTGGGGATGATTGAGGGCTTGGGGGCAGCAGAAGAGGGCACACTGCTTGGGAGAGAATGCACGCCCCCCCCATTTTCACCTTTTTAAAAAGCCCAAGTGTGGTGTCATTTCTGGAAGTGATCTCACTTCCTGTTGTGACATCACTTCCAGGGCATTACTTTGCTCTCGGCACCGGGCTACACTTTCATTAGCTACACTACTGCCACCTTTGGGGGGGGGGATCCACATTGGTCCATTAGTGTGACTCATTGGGCAGAATATATGTAACATTTTTAAAAATTCATAATAATGCCATTTCAAAAGTAATAATGCCATCTCAAAACTTTTGAGAACAAAATCCCCTTAACTAAAGAAAGACAATAAATTCTGTAAAGTATTTGTTTGTTAGTGTGCAAATCGCTCATGTGAAAAAAAGGAAAATGCTTGAGAACAGCAGGATATGTTGTACAGCTTATACATTCTGAAGATGTGCTTGCATATATATGCATTTGACCTGATCCAGAGAACTGTGTGGCACATCTTCCAGCTGCATGAATGTTCTGCTTCTTTCAGTGGCTAGAACTATCTACCATGCATCTATGTACATACACATGTAGGGATGTGCAGAATCATCCCTGAGAAATTTCATGTGTCTTACAGAAACTTTAAATTGCCACACTAGTTCCACTATATCCACCCCACCCTATGCCTGCTGTATAGGCAGGTGAAAAACTAGAATCAACTGAAGACAGATTTGTGGGCTGTAGGAATTGAGGCAGTGATGCCATTCAGGGGGAACGGACCAGAACGGGCGTTCCGGATCCTAACGGGCTCCGTGGCTGGTTCCGGGTTCCCGACAAGTGCCAATCAAAAGTGAGTTCCTGTTCCTAAATCATTTAGATCCCACTACTGAATTGAGGGTGCAATCCTAACCTGGAGTTAGGTCAGCACAGTTAGGCCAGCAAAGTTTGGCCGGCACAAGAGCCAACTTAAAGCACGTTTGGACCACACTAGGAAACAGGGAGGATGGCACACATCTGTGTGCTGGCCTGTCTGACTCCGAGAGTGGTCCATACATACTTTACGGTGTCCCTTGTGCTGGCCAAACTTTGCACAAACAGTTTGTGCTAGGCAAACTGTGTTGGCCTAACTCCAGGTTAGGATTGGGCTACAAATAATCACATGAGTGAGGCCACCATCCTATCGAGGCCTAGCTCTGTCCCAACTAGCGATCCAGCAGTGCTTTAAGGTGGCGTAAAAGCCAGGCTGCTGTCCAGTGGCATTCTTACAGGCGGGTGCAAAAAACTAAGTGTTGAGCTCCTGTGTAATGCAATCCGTCCCCTCACCTCCAGAGCCATTTGGGGCTCAGAAAGCTGGTTCCGAGGCTTTGCCCTCAGATCCCTGAATGGCTCTGGGGTGTATTACACAGGAGCTCAGGCTCCTGCAACACTTAGCATTTCCCCCCCTGGCAGGAATGCCACTTCTGCTGTCACGTACTGGCGGGCACTGCCACAGACAGTAAGATGCGCAACATTTGTGGCGATTGCTCCAGAAGGCTTCTCCAGAGCCAGAAAATTTGGCTAATCTACCCTGTAAGTTTTGCAAACCACCCAAAATGGGGTCATGACCACGGGTGGACCACTAGCCCACGGTTTGAGAACCACTGCTTGAGCACATGCAGAGAGCTTGGGGGAGAGGCGGATTAGTTTCTTACTGCCTCCACAGAAAGCTAAACATGTGAAGAACCACCTGCTTTTAAAAGAACCTGCCCACACATTAAAATCTTCCTCTAAGGTCCTTCTTTGAAGCACCATCTTTGAAGGTTAATGTGTGGGCACTGGAGAAATGGCCTTTTCAGTTCTGGTTCTGCCCTGCAGAATACGCTCTCTGAGGAGATTTGTCTGGTGCCAATGGCATTTTTATTTACCTAGCTTTAAACAGTGTTTATCCAGCTTGCGCTGGTTTTTAATCCTGCGGAATGGTCATTTTTCCTATTACACAGTAGCTATTTTTGTATGGCTTTTTTAACACACCTTTTTACTTTTATTGACGCCCAACCTGGAAAAGGAAATATTTAAGGGTGTGGTGAAAATAAACTATATAAGATAAATAAAATCTGTGTGAATGTCTCTCACCGCTTCTGATTTACCTCAGTGCCATTACATGAAGTGACTGCCTTTTAAAATCAGACAGAGAACATTGTTAATTTATGACATAATAGCAACTAACCAGTCAACAGCTAAGAAACAATAGTTCAGCTGTACATATCACTGAAAAACCCCAGACCACTTCTGAGACAACCAGAAACCATGACAAAGAGCATACAGGAACATGGTATTCTGATTCAACAGAAAGCTTCGCTACAAACTCAAATAAGCTGTCATCACAGACCATCTCAGTATGTCTGGCACTCCAGGCCTAAGCATTTTCTGTTGGCACAAAGTCACTGTAACGTGTATTGTTAACATTGTGCTATTTGAAGTTGTGATAGCATTGCTGTTGGTACTCATCTAAGAAGTTATGTGCTGGCATGGTGCACGTGCACATATGGTTTTTTTTTGGGGGGGGGAAGGATAGATCAGCATTTGGGGCCATAAAGCATCTTGCTCTGCCGGACCACTAGTTTGGGAACAGCTAGGCCTTGATAGGATGGGGACCAGTGATGTCATGCAGGGGGAACGCGGGGGAACTCAGTTCCACTAGTTAAAATTAGGGCTGACTCCGCCCACTTCACTCTCCCTCCTCCCCCCTCCCAATTCCTCTGCAAAGAGCTTTTCTTCTTGGTTGGCCACCACTCAGAGGGTTAAAGGGAGTGACTCCAGATTCCTAGGGGGGCGAAGAGGGAACGGACCAGAACGGGCGTTCTGGATCCTAACGGGCTCTATGGCTGGTTCCGGGTTCCCGACAAGGGCCAATCAAAAGTGAGTTCCTGTTCCTAAATCATTTGAATGACACCACTGATGGGGATCTCACTCACGTGATTATTGGTAGCCCTGGAGCGTAATCCTAACCTGGAGTTAGGCCAGCACAGTTAGACCAGTAAAGTTTGGCCAGCACAAGGGACACCATAAAGTTTGTTCGGACCACTCTCGGAGTCAGAGGCCAGCACACAGATGTGTGCCATCCTCCCCAACTGAGAGTGGTCCAAACACGCTTTACGGCGGCCCTTGTGCCAGCCAAACTTTGCTGGCCTAACTGTGCCGGCCTAACTCCAGGTTAGGATTGCACCCCTGGATGCTTATTCCCTTTCACATCAAAAGGCACATCCAACTAATTCAGCAAGGCTCAGATGAGCACTGAAATGTGGACAAGGATATGCATCTTCGTGTGTATCTCACAAAAGACTACTGACGCATACTTATCTCTCTTGCTGGATCAAGGCAATTATATTTTGAGTTCCCCAGCTTTTGCTCAGCGGTGAGGCATTTAAGATAAAGCCTTTTCTAACACACACAAACACACACGTGCACACTGGATATAGGTGGAGCATTTGCTACTGATGTTCTACAAGAAGTAAGTTTGAGAAATTCTACATCATAGTGTGTTGCTTTCTAAAGAGGCAAATTAAATGCAATAGTGGAAGACATTAGGCTGCTCAGTTAATTTGGTTCTTATTTTACTCTTATTTCCATTATAACGGAAAAGTAACATTTCCTTCTAAAAATAGTGTAAACGTTTTGAAATTCATTGTTTCATGAGACTGTTCTTCTTTAGTTGTGTTAGTATAGGTATCCTTCGCAATGTTTTGTATAAATTTCTTCCTTTATAAACACGAGATAATAGCACCAAATACAGAGGGACTGGGACTATCAGTTTGATGAATACTTTGTGTGTACGTATATTGAAAAAAATTCAAGCCCCAATCCGATCCCTCCCCCCAGCATTGATATAGCCACACCAAAAAGGCATGTGCTGCATCCTATGGTGGTGGTGACGAGGGCAATTGGATAGCCCTCCGGAAGTAAGTAGTAACATATTGTACTTATCTCCTGGAAGGCTAACCAATTGTTAATCGGTCTCCTTGAATATAGGCCACCTATTTTTGGTATATATCCAAGGAAAGGAAAGAGGTTGCATGGTTTTAAAAGGAGGGGATAAGTCTGGCATGCACTGTTGCCACTGGATCCACCATCTCCTGCCTCTTCCCTGCCCTATTCCTTCCCTCTCTCTGCCCAGAAACACCCATCCCTCCCATTCCCTCCCCCTTCCATCCCACTGCCTGCTCCCACCACCGACTCACCAGCCCAGGTGGACAGTGGCCTCACTACCACTCCATGCCAGAGACAGCACTGGCAGCCTCATTGTGCTTGCTGGTAGTGTCGGTGAGTGAGATGATGTTGCATGACGCACGCCAGGCTCCTGGCACTTCAGGTAGCAGAACTCATGTTCCGCTGGTGGAGGCCAGCAGGCAAATTTATTTGTTTGTTTGTTTGAAGAATTTATACTCTGCCTTTCCTATGCCAAAGCAAATGCCCAAAGCGGCTTACAGAGAACAAACAAAATACAATACAACCATAATAAGTAAAACATAATAAGTAAAACACATTAAAACAACAACAAATAAACGTTAATGGGAACATCGAGAGTGAACTGGAGTGAAAGCTAGACCCAAGTCTCAATATCAGGATGTATTAGAGGGTGGGCAAAACAAATAATCACTCTCAGCCACAGCTGCTAGTTCTCCAGAGACAGCTGAGAGTCCAGGAGCACTCCCAGACTGCACACCTGTTCTTGCAGGGGAAGTGTCACTCCATTCAGAGTGGGTGAAAGACTTAGTGCCTGCATTGAGGGTTTCCTGATCAGGAGGATTTCTGTCTTAAAATTGAGCTGTTGATAAAATGGCATCAGTTATTTCTGTATGATAAATACAACTGCATGAGTGCAACTAACCACCAACTAATGGGTGTTGACCTTTGCACTGAATATTTCATTTCTAAATGCAAAAAAGACACATCCCTGGAAGACATCCACGAATACTGCTAAGCTGCTGAATAGGGTTTTTTCTTCTTTTTAGAACAAGGATATTGTCAGTGGTGTCATTCAAATGGTTTAGGAACAGGAACTCACTTTTTATTGTCACTTGTTGGGAACCCGGAACCAGCCACGGAGCCCGTTAGGATCCGGAACGCCCGTTCTGGTCCGTTCCCCCTGAATGACATCACTGGATATTGTCCACATGAATAAAACAGTTCACATAAAGAAGTTGATCAGAAATTCCGCATTCTGCATGCATAAGACCAGCTATTACATTTTTGTTTAGATGGGTTGTACTGACAATAAAATTTGCTACTAATGAGCTCCATTTTATGCACAAAAGAATTCACTCTATTAACTCCATGAATTCGCTTTACCAGGTGTAAGCAGTTTTCATCCAATTAGTGTCGGAAGCAAGAGAAAAACATCACATACTTGGACGTGTGCTTCGTTATCCGAGGGCAGAGGTCACCACAAATGGTTAGACACATCAAAACCTAAACTGCCAAGATGTTATGCAACTCTGACTCTCTGATGAGCAGAGGATCTTCCATGCTTCAGGGTCATGGAAAGAAAGGAGAGGAAATGCGAAAAAAGTTTGAACCACCAACCTGCTAATTGTTTCAGCTACCTGATCATTGATTATAGGCGTATTCTTATTTTCAGGCTGAATGGACATGTCCCCTTTTTTCTGCCACATTTTCAGACAGAGAAAGGGGGGCAATTTCACAATGTTTTGGGACAGGACTGGAAAACTTCTCAGGGTGCAATCCTTACTTGTGCTGGAACGGCAAGGCCGATGCACCTGTGCTGTATCCAGCACAAGTTAGGAGGCCACTGGAGCCTCCGTGGGGCAAGGGTGTGTTTGTGCCCTTGCCCTGGGGTAGGCACCAGCTGCCCTGATGGGCTTGCTTGGATCTGCACCTGCTAAACAGCCCTGCTAAACAGCAGGCACAGATCCAAGCAAGCTGTGTGGCCTGGTGCCGTAGGCTTGGATGCGCATCCCGACTCCGCAACTCCCTGGACCGGTATGCCATTGCATGGGACATTGAAGGGGCATGCCATTGCATGGGTCAATGCCTAATGGTGGAGAAATAGTGGCGGAGCAGGATTTTAGAGTATGCAGATGGAGCATGCCAATGTCAAACCTGCACTGTGACTAGAGTAGAGATATATGTGTGCATATGCATGTTTGTACATGCTGGAGAGAAAGAGACAGACAAGGTTGTATATGTATGTCCTTAGTGCAAGTGCATGAAAGGGCCAGGGCATGAGAAGAGCACCCAAGAGCTTTCATTTTCATTTCTAGCTTCCCTTTTCTGGACATTGAAATTGAGTGGGTGGGGGCATCTCAGCACCAGAGTTTCCTGGAAGCAATTGATTATTCTTTGCTGGGAACTAGGCAAGGTGGTGCCACTTTGGACACCTTGAATACAAGAGGAAAGGCAGGGTAGAAAGGTTTCCCCATGACCGGATGGTCTAGTAGTGACCGACTGTAGGGGGCGGCGCTCATCTCGTTTCAAAGCCTGTAGAGCCAGCATTTTGTCTGAGGACAAGCTTCCGTGGTCATGTGGCCGGCATGCCTATACGCCGTAGCGCACGGAATGCCGTTCCCTTCCCACTGAAGTGGTCCCTATTTATCTACTTGCATTTAGGTGCTTTCGAACTGCTAGGTTGGCAGGAGCTGGAACAAGCAACGGGAGCTCACTCCGTCACGCAGTCTTGAACTCCCAACCTTCCGCTTGGAAAGCCCAGCAACAGCGAATTAACCCGCTGCACCACCATGTCCCTTAAAGACAGGGTATAAATATTTTAAATAAATCGATTTCCTGGTGCAAAGAGGGACTCTGGAAAATTTGCTGGCCACTAAGAACATTCAGGAACGTCCCATGACAACAACTCATTCAGTTGAACGAGTGAGTGGCAGCATATTATGCCAGAAATCTTTCTGAATCAATATGAAATCCTTATTCTTCTGGTGCATATTTTGGTGAAATTCCTCATACTTCCATTTGAACTGGCCAAACCTGTGTGCTCCAGTGCTCATCCTGTGTCATTTGAGAATCTGAAATCAATAACGTATTATGACCTCAGAAGACACAGATTCGTTTAGGGAGTTTTACAGCAGAATCCAATATAGAATGTGCGTGCATGTAATTTGTTCAGCGGTGACCCTGTGCCCCCCCATGCACCAAGCAACAGCGCTAAAAGAACATTCAGTTAGTGAACTGAGGCTGTTGCGGCTACTCTGCGGAAATGTTCATCTCAAGTTCAGATGGTGCCCGAAAGCAATCAATCCAAAAAGGTCACATCCCTCCTGCCTGGTCAAAACTGCTCTGAAAAGGTGAGTCCGGAAATGAGATGCTGTGGCATCATCATGCATGCAGATCAATGTCACCACACACCAGACGTGCCACACACCCACACTACACTTCCACCAGCCAACATCTCCATGGAGAAAAGAAGGGCAGCAGAAGAATCAGTACATCTGGCAGGCTTCTTTGAGAAGACCAACCGTACACTTAACAGTACATGTATTCTGGAACTTTGTACAAAAATAGGCATGTGCAAAATGTGCTACTGACCTCCCATAAATGCTGGCCTTTGGGCCAATTGAAAAAGTAATAGGATTGGGTCAGAAAGACAAAAATTGTACCTTCCAAAGAATAAAACTTGGGCTGAGCAGAAAAGGGGGGATTTGATTAGGATTTCCTCTCCCCCCACATACTGAAGCCACTTTTGAGCTGGTGTTAGATCCTAGGGGTGGGTGATGGGTGGGCCTAAGCTGTGACACTGGATCTTGCAGGTATCACTGCCATGGAGATCCTCTGCTGCCACCTGACCTGCTCCTGTGGCTGGTCTGCTGCCCACTGATGTGGTTCACTGGTTTCTGCACTGTAAGCAGAGAGCTTCCCACCATAGAAGTGGCTCAGGCAGTGGTGACCTGTATGATGCAATGGCGGATTATGAGATTTGCCATCACATTGCAAGGGTAGGATTGGGCCATAAGGCTGCAGAGCTACACACAATTTCCTAGGTGTAAGCCCCATTGTACACAAGACTTACCTCTGAGTAGATACACATAGGATTGTGCTGTTAAGCCTCAAAGATAAAACAAGCACAAAGTCTTAAGGCATCAGCTGTATGAAATCAAAAGGAAGACAACGTGCCCTTATTCATTGTGGCTGTCAGCAAAGTGTCAAGTCAATAAATATTATCTAGTGATGAGAGGTTATGGGAAAAAGGAATTAAGAAGCAGACATGGAACAAACACACCTTTTGAACTGTACTTTCAAAACTAGTACCAAATAATTTTGAGACACAGAAATGCATGAAAACCTAGCCAGTTGAATCACTTCGCCCTGAAATCATTAAATCATGATGCAAGGGGAACAGAACTTTAGGTGCTAACCGAACAAATCATTGGCATGCAAACACACTGCAAGCTGAAAATGAGCTTCTAAATAGCTTGAGGTGATCATTTAAAAACACACTACACATATATGGGATGCAATCCTAAACTGAGTTAGGCCGGTATAAGCTAAGCCAGCAAAGTTTGGCCAGCACAAGGGACACCGTCAAGTATGTATAGGCCACACTCTGAGTCAGAGAGGCCAGCACACAGGCATGAGCTATCCTCCCTGACTCCGAGAGTAGTCCAAACATGCTTTATGGTGGCCCTTGTGCTGGCCAAACTGCTGGCTTAGCTAATGCAAGACTAACTCCCAGTTTAGGGTTGCAGTCATGGTCGCTGCTATATTGCTTCACTAAGGATACAACTATGGTATGTATGTTTTGGTCACAGTAGAGTTATACACTTCCCAGGGATCACTGAGCCCATGTTGCGAGTCAAATCACGAGTCATCGAGCCCATGATTTGACCCATGAGACATAGCACATGTCCATTGCCACTTGCCCTGAGCCGCTTTAGAGTCATTTTGATTAAAGTCACGAGTCACTGCAAGAAGCGAGTCGGGGAGCAAGTCAGGCACAATTTCACAGAAAAAACAGGGTGCTGGGGGGGTGTCTATGAGTGAGTGAGTGAGTGAGTGAGTGAGTGTGTGTGTGTGTGTGTGTGTGTGTGTGTGTGTGTGTGTGTGTGTGAGAGAGAGAGAGAGAGAGAGAGAGAGAGAGAGAGAGAGAGAGAGTTGCAATTTTACACTCCCTTGATGTTCCCATCCATTTGCAGTTAGGGTGTTGAAGTTCTTCACTTCAACCACTATTTTATTTATGTAAACTAAAGTTGTAGTCTGAAGGTGTTTCTATTCAATCACAAGAAAATGCCTACCCCTTCTTTCCTCGCCCCCTCTTGCTCTGTTCCTGCGCTTGGAACAAATCCAGCCATTTGTTCCTATCACAGATCCTCCTCCTCTCCCATCCACTGGCCTTCTCAGTCTCCCCTCCCTCATCCATAAATAATAATCAGACTGTCCACTTGATCATCTGTTCCTTTCAAGATGGCCAAGAGAGTCCCCTTCATCCTCCTTATCCTGGATGCCCCTGCCTCCCCCTAGCCTCTTTAAGCCTTTCTCCTTCCCTCTGCCCCTTCCAGGTATGAACTTACCCTCTGTCCACCATATCTGTTGCTGTGGCTGGTCTGGATGATCACCCACAAAGCAAAGAAAACAATAATCCAGCACACACACACACACACACACACACACACACACACACACACACACACACAGAGTGGCATCATGAGGGGGGGCGGGCTGCACCAGGTGACGCGCACGGGGGGGGGGGGTGGGCGTTGACACCACCAGGGACCAAAATTGCTAAAATCTGTTTTAAAAGATAATACCATCATGCTGTATACCTTTGGGTGTGGAATTTCACCCTGAATTCAATGAAAAAACTGGAGTGTAATATCTTCATTCTATCAAACGTTATGGCCAAAAAACTAAAAACTGAAAATACAATTTTTTATGTAAAAATCACGATTTTTTTTCCATAAAATCATTATTATGAGAACTGACTCATAATAATGATTTTATGAAAAAAAAATCATGATTTTTACATTGAGTGATGTAGCTCTGAGGAGCTAATACTAGAACTTTTATTTAATTGTGTGAGTGCCATCAGATTGGCCACGGGTTTTTTGTGGGTTACTAATTTGTTGGGTGACCTGTGCTATAGTTAAATAAATAAATAAAGTTGATGGGGGGGGGTAACACCAACCCTAGTAATAACACTGCATTTAGGTTGTGCATATGGTATTGTAATTTATTCTGTATGGTTTGGGAGGAGGGATGATGCGCATCATGGGGGGTGATGTGCTGACCTCCCGCCCCGCATAACACAAACTCTAGTGACACCATTGCACACGCACACAATGTGCAGGCAAAAAAATGTGAGTGGCTGTGACTCGTCTGTGATGAGTCATGACTCTCCCCTGGTGAGTAAGGCCCTGGTAC
The DNA here is from genome assembly GCA_029204185.1 of Lerista edwardsae. NCBI lineage: Eukaryota > Metazoa > Chordata > Lepidosauria > Squamata > Scincidae > Lerista > Lerista edwardsae. The sequence continues at coordinate 47,906,918 of JAJKFI010000003.1, forward strand.
CTCAAGTGACGCTGGTACCTCAAGTTAACATGAATCACAAAAAACCCGCATTTTCATGACTCAAGTTGAGTCGTCACAAGTCAGGTGCCCATCCTTGGCACTTCCCTTTCTGTTGGACTATCTGGAAACAGTGGACTATCTGGAAGCACTTGTTATATAGTTTGCCCCAATTCCTATGTCCTGATTTTCCCTTTCCATGGGCAACTTATGATCTTGGCTATAAGGTGAAAGGCTGAACTAAATTTGCCAGTAATTACCCAGTAACCTGATCTTTTGTTTTGCTCCAGTGAAATGCGTTTTATTATTAATGTCAGCGGCGTGAGGCTAATTGCCTTCTCTCTTTAAAAACTCGGGAAAAATGGATACAAAACAGAAAGAACAGAATAATGACAAAAAATCGATTTTTATGATACATTTCCCCTGCCTTACATCATACATCCAACTAATTCTTTATATAAGGGCGCAGTCCTAACCAACTTTCCAGCACTGACCAAACTGTGCCAATGGCTGCATCCTGCACTTGAGTAGTAGTCATGGAGGCTTCCCCAAGGTAAGAGAATGTTTGTTCCCTTACCTCAGAGCTGCACTGCCCTTACCCCAGTGCAGAAAATTTCGTTAGGATTGCACCCTAAATAGCATAGAGTTCCCTTTACATACTAGCACATTCTCTTTACTTCAGAGATAACTTTTTGGTATGTGCCAGAAACTTCTCCACCTATTAGAGATTATGAGAATTATAGTATAAAATCTACAGTGACATGTTTCATTGGCTTCAGAGTAATGCTAACTAACATGCTTGGATATTATAATTCATGTTGACTACTCTAATTTAGGTTTCCATCTCCACCTCTTCTATTTGAGCGATGCTCTTGTGATATATTTAAGCACAATGAATTAAAAGTACTTGTTCCCTGATGCTGGCTACTTCCAGATACTACATCCTACCTACAAGGATTCCCTACAGATAGCAAACGGTAAGAGCCAAATTACAGGCAACAATTTTAAACAGTGGTTCCCAAACTTTTTACCAAAGTGACCCACCTCATCCTCCACATTGGATCACACCCCGATGCTTGCTGCACACCGCAAAGCATTGGGAGCCATCAGAGGTCGCTTCTGCATTGCGCCACCACCCACTCCGTTTGCCTCTTCACACTGTCCTTTGTGCCAGTCAAACTGTGCTGGCCTGACTGTGCTGGCCCAGTGGTGTTATGCTGCCGGAACGCTGGGTGGGACATCCGGGTGATTGACAGCCCGCCCATCGCATTCCGGAACGTTACGCCGTTTGCGTAACGTACACAAGTGGCGTAATTGGTTACGCAAATGGCGTAACGCTCCGGAATGCGACGGGTGGGCTGTCGATCACCCGGATGTCCCGCCCAGCGTTCCGGCAGCATAACACCGCTGTGCTGGCCTACTCCAGATTAGGATTGCGCCCTAAGAAACATTTATTCACCTGTCCTGGGCCATCTGGTTCACCCTGCATGCAGCACACACTCCATTACCAGTGCTGAGTGCCATGGGCAAGTAGGGACTAGGACTGAAGCTATAGATTAATTCAGATTCCTGGAGACTTCAGACCAATCCTGGAGGGCTGGCAACCCTAGCCTTATTGTGGTCCCCTCAAGCACTCACTCCCTGATCCTTTACCAGAACTAAAGAGAGGGGCCGGGGGTGTTGTTGATTAAGGGGATGCTCCAGGAATGAAAAGTGGTACTTGAGACTGCACAAGAGCCTATTCTGTGATCAGGAAGGAAAGAGTCTTACATTTATGGGGAAGTAATTGATGTGCTCTATTTTGGTCATTCCTTGGGAGAACAAAAAACCTGAAAGAAATGTGTGCCTGAAATACATGACAAAAACAACACAAGAAGCACTAAGAGATGTGAACAATCCTAACCTGGAGTTAGGCCTGCACAGTTTGGCTGGCATAAACCGTAAAGTTCGTTTGGACCACTATTGGAGTCAGAGAGGCCAACACAGAGATGTGCGCCATCCTCCCTGAGAGTGGTCCAAAAGCTCTTTATGATGGCCCTTGTGCCGACCAAACTTTGCTGGCCTAACTGTGCCGGCCTAATTCCAGGTTAGGACTGCACTCTTAGAGTGTTTCATTCAAAGAACAAAACTGATGAGATAATTCATCCAGAGCGATGAATTAACTCAAAATGTTAAAAGTTAGATACTTAAGATCCTGAGAAGTTCCTAATAACCCCACTTCTCAATCAAACCAAAGACTTTTGGGAAAACTTCAGGCCAGAACAGCAATCTCTTTGCGTTTAAGGGTCAAACTCTACAATATTATAAACACAAAGCTATCTCTCCTGCTCTGATTTTTTTCTTTAGAAATAGGACCCTTTCTCCTATTTCCCCCATATTTGACTTTTTTTTAGTCAAATAATGTACCCCAAACTGCTTGTGAAGTTTGCTGCATGAGCACAAGTAATTAGCAGCATTGGGGAAGAACATGCATCCTTGGACATGGAATTGGAAGTCTCTTGGTTGAATTCTCTGTGCACAGGAGTCATTTTATGCAATTTCATTGGAAAGGCTCTCTCTTCAGGGGTTGGAAAATCACAAAATTTCCATAAACAATAAAAGATTTTCCATTAAAAAAGTGGAAAAGCAGGGGATCAAACAAGACAAGACAGCTGGAATAGGAGCATTTGCATGTCTACTGGGTAGTATGCTCGGAGAAGATCGCTAAAAAAAATATCAAACACCACCTGAATCCAGAGAAAGGGTCAGGGGAAGAAGAGTCATGTTGGTTGCAAGTACAATGTTGTACTAGATGCTACCCTAAATACTGTTCAGTCGTGTGACAGCTGCTGCCACAAATAGCAAGCTCACACATCATAGGTCATCATACCTCCTTTAGCACCAGTGCTGTTGCAAACATGCCCAGAAGTTGGTAGCAGCTAAGGGCTGCTCCAAGCAGTTCAGGGGAAAGGAAGGGAGGGTATTAATGGAGTGGGGTGGGGAGGGCAGAAATGGAGGGGAGCACAGGATGGATCAGGCCCAGGAGGAGAGTGGGATAGGCGGCAGCAGTGCATGTAGTATCATATCCCCCTTCCCAGGCCAGATGCATGAAGATATCTGGCCCGGGAAGACATAAGACAACGTGGACTTATATCAGCTATTCAGGAGTCACAGGTCCAAGTTGCCCCTTTGTGACAGCTGGGGCTTCCCCCAGGGCAAAGGGCCATTGCAACATTCCCCAAAAGCTGCAGCAGAGCCCAAGGTTGTTTAGGATTGGGCTGTGAGTCCATACTAGCTTGACCACCAGTGCTGACATCAGAAGTCTTCAACAATTCCTCAGCTTGTGACATCATTCCCAAGATACGGGCGGATCAAAATATCACACAGGACAGTGGTTCTCAATTTTTTTAGCACCAGGACCCACTTTTTAGAAAGACAATCTGTTCGGTATCCACCAGAAGTGATGTCATAGCCAGAAGTGCCATCATTTTTATGCCAGAGCCAGCTGTTTTCCTGAGAATGCAGCAATACACTGGGTTTTATTTCTCAGTCATTTTCCAATAGCAAAGTGAATCAGCAAGGGAAAAAAACGTTATTTACGACCTTGACACCAAACAACCACACAGCCCTCCCGCTTTCCAGCATCCCATCTTCCCATATTTTCAATATGGCTGTCCTAGGTGCTTTACAGCCCAACTGGAATTGGCTCGTGACCAGTGATGTCATGCAGGGGGTACGCGGGGGTACATGAGTACCAGTTCATAGGATTATGGCTGGCCCCGCCCATTCACCTGCCCACTCGTTGACTCCGCCCCCTGCAACGTTTGAATTTCCTGCACGTTTGAGTTGCCTGCACATTCTCAGAGCCAGGAAGGCAGCGAGCCTTGCCTTGCCTTGCCTTGCCACTGAAAAATGAGCTGCTCTGGGGTTTTGGAACTGTTGGGTCACTTTAACATGATGCCAGTCCTCCTTAACATGTTCTGGGGGTGCTGTGGAATACTGTTGCAACTGTTGGGTCAGTTTAAAATTGTCTGAGGCCTCAAAAAGGGCTTTTTTCATGTCCCTTCCTGCCACGACATCACTTCCGGCTTATGACGTCACTTCCGGTGGGCGGGTCCCGACACGTGCTAATCAAAAGTGAGTACCTGTTCTTAAATCACTTAGATGACACCACTGCTCGTGACCCACGGGTGGGTCCAGACCTATAGTTTGGGAACCACTGATATAGGATGTTATTTCATCAGAATCACTAGTTATAGCCAGGCAGTCTTGAGAACCAAAGTGCATGTAGTACTTCACAAGCTACTTACAGGCCAAGTGGCTCCCTACTTCCTGCATTTCATTGAAAATATTCTAGCATCAAACTGGGACAAATGGGCCTAGCATTCGTTTCCATGCATACTGAATGCCTATTTAATGACCAGTGAGTGTTCTTTTGTATCCATAATGTTTTTTCTAGCACGCATTCATTGAGCAAGAAAAGCTGATAATGGGAAGATGTAGTAGATGTTGCTGAGCAAACTGTTCTGCACACAGTACACACCAGATGACCTTTAGACTCACTGAATGGGCAGTTTGCATATGGAATAAGAACCCTTCCTACATTTTTTCATCCTGAAAAACACCGGTTGTACTTCACTTTGCCAATGAAAACTGCAACCAACAGAAATGCTTTCTCTTTTACAATGGTTTAAAATAGCTAGTGTCCTTACCATACTTTGCTAGAAACATAAAAAGGAGATTAGATTTTCCTCCAAGCATCTATGCTAGACATGTCCAATTGCTAAGAAATATGGATTTTACATTTAATGGAGCAATTGATTGAATGTCTGAAATACTTGTGAACTTTGAAATGTTGATATTTCTATGGTATGAAAACCATTCATAGCAGTGCTTTATACAGTGTTATTTAAACTGTGGGTTGGGATCAGTGGTGGGATTCAAATAAATTAACAACCGGTTCTATGACGTCATAGCCGGAGCAAAAAAAAACCCCAAAGCCAGCCGAGGTAAGCGAGTGGGCAGGGCCCGGCCATTTAACAACCTGTTCTATAGAACCTGGCTGAACCCCCTGAATCCCACCACTGGTTGGGACCCACTTGGTGGGTCATGACCTGATGTCAGGTGGATCTCAGAAAGCTGGGAGCAGCCATCTCGGAAACTGCAGACCTTACTCTTGCTATAGTCCTGTTGTGAGCGTTAACAGTTTGAATTTTCAAGTGAGGGTTGTTTTTAAATTTTGTTTTTAGTTTAGTGCTCTTACATCATAATTTGTCCCAATCTTGCTTTCTGTGCAGCCCCTGTTTCATGGCTGCAGTCCAAGAATGCCAATTTGCATTTCAGGCGTGTCATTTTATTATGTTACAATGACAGCATTTCCTGCGTGATGATGTCACTTTCTGCCACAACATCACTTCCAGGTTAATGACATCACGAGTGCCATTCTAAAAAGTGGGTCCCGGTTTGCTTTATAACATAATTACAGAGCAATCCTCACCATGCTGTCAGGCACCTACACCGGCCTAGGATGTTCATAAACGTGCAATAAAGTTCTGTTCATTTGCAGCTAGTGTAGGTATTGCCGGCAGGAAGGCCTGCACCAGCCCTGCTGAATCCAAGCCCCTGGCCCTTGGTGGAGGTAAATAAAGCACAAGTGGCACAAGGGCTGTGAGCTGACCTGCACCATATCCTTTCCTCCCTCCTGGGCCTGGCAAGTCTTACATGGGGCTTGTGCAGATCCAAATAAGTAGCTGGTGCAGATCTAAGTACTCCCATTGGGCAGGCTGCGACATACTTGGGTTAAGGAGAAAAATACCCAAGGAGACCTCTGGACTGCTACTAAGCTGTGTTGGATACAGTGGAGGCCATGAGGTCCTGCTGCGCCAGTGCAGATTAGGATTGGGCTGTTAATGCCTACAGTGGAGAATGAGAGTGCAATCCAAAACCCCGAGCTGGAATAGGCAGGCCAACATGCCTGGCCCATATCCAGCTCTGGGCTTGGATGTGCTGCCATGCTACCCAGGGGAAGGGGAATTCAGCAAGGGCCCGGATGGGGCTACTCGGAATTGCACCGCTAAAACTGGTGGTGTAACTCTATGTGGCCGAATCAGGGCTGCCCATGCTGGGGACGGATGTTAGGATCTAGCCCAAAGGCATACAGGTCAGTGAAGTAGCTACAGGGAGCAGTGTGGTAAATACTGCAGGTGCCGCAATGCACCATGTAAGTAGTTCCTCCCATTCACCATTGAAGCTATTCTGCTCAAGCACCTGTGCATCACCATTGCTGGTGATGGCTGCTCAGCTATGAGTAGGGCTACTCACACAGCACCTTGAGGCACCTGCAGTACTTACCGCGCTGTGCTCCCCTGTAGCTACTGCTACAGGTAAAGGTTTAAGATAAAGGTTTGATAACATAAGCCACCATTATGTTCTTGATTTGGTGGAAGGCGGAAGAGGATATGTGTTAAACTCAGGAAAGATGCTGAGCAGAACTGGAATCTGCTGGGTTCTTTCAATAGCACCTGGGTTCTGTGAAAAAGCATCCTTCTGTCTTTCTAGCCAACACCACATTACAGAGTCAGAACAGAGAATTCCTTTTCATTTATAGTGTGTATTAATTTTTTTTAAAAACTACCCACATTATGCATTATTTCGCCTCCTTGTGTCAAATTTAGCAACATGAATTTAGCTGTGTTTAGGCAGAGAAGACCTATTTAAATCCTATTTTCATGAAATAATGCTCACCATATGTGCCGTGGTCCACTGCATTATATATTGCACATGCACATAACATTGGCAGTTCCAGCTGTTCCCTTGGCAAAATGTGTCCTCCATTTGCCCAATAGGAGTCTGAAATAACCTTGCAGTAGTTGAATGGAATCAAAAGTAGCATCCCTATTTCCAGAGAGCCAGGCCACCACAGTCAGCCAGTTGACAACACAGCGCTATCATCATCATCTGATGCAGAATTCGTGCACATCAACCCACATTAGAGTATTGTTAGTCCAATTTTCACACATGTATCCTTATTAGTGTGCGGACAAAAAGTGAGAAAATGTGCTAAATTAGCATATTTACCAACACCCTGTGTGTTTTGAGTCAGCCTCATGAAAAGAGATGTAAATAAAGAGACTGCCTTTCCTATTACATCCCATTACGATACTAAGGTTAACTGTGAATGCCAGCATAATATACTTAGAATACATAGAATACATGCTTCGAAAATGCTCATCCAAACATTATTCTAGATTCTAGTGGTGTCTCTCCAGCCACAGGCCTGCTGCCATCACTTGGTATTTTGTCCTTTTTGTTTTTCTGTACCTCCAGTAAATACCAGCATATGTATATTTTTAGCACTTCTTCGTGGATACCCAAAACACATTTTTAGCACTTCTTCATGGAGATTGAATTCTGAGCCACACTGATAATGCAGCACCTTAATGTTACAGGTGAGACCTCAGTATCCATGGGAGTTCCGTTCCAGTACCCCCTGCAAATACCGAAATCCGCGGGTACCAGGATCCACATTTGAATGCCTGTAAAAAGAATATAAATTCAAACATTAGCTTTCCTACCGTCGCACAGTCGAACTGTACCATTTTCCAGGCTCCAGAACTATTTTTAGCCCTAAAAGACTCCAGATCACTCAGAGATTCTTTGCTCCTCCTAACATTGCCCCAGAATGCATCACAAGGCAGGGAACCTCCACACAACCTGGAAGTGGACTTTTTAGAGCTAAAAATAACTCTTGAGCCTGGGAAAAGGCACAGTTTGACCTCACAAATGTAGGAAAGGCACTTTTGGTGCTTTTTTTCTTTTCACAGCCATTTATATGTGGACCCCTTTATCTGCTGACATTCAGTCAAATGTGCAGAAGACAGATTTGCAAATCCCGAGGTCCCGCTGTATTTGAAAATGAAAGAATCAGAGGTGGAGCGTCTATGCCATGTCGGGTGGCGTATGCTATGGGCACTGACGGAGGGGTGGGTGCTCCAGCAAAGAGGAGGAGAAAAAAGTCGGAGAGCAGATCAGCCCACCCGCCTCTTCATCAGTTTCACTCCAGAATGAAGCCATTCCGGATGCTGGGTGTTTGTCGGATGGTTGCGCTAGGGGCACAGTGATGCAGGAGGCACCTCTCCCCCAGCACTGCCAGAGCCTATTAAGGCTCTGGAAAGAATATAATGAAACCAAGTGGTTAAAATAAAAGCAATAATACAAATGCACATTTTAAAGGATCCCCAGTTGTTCAGACTATGTTTTCCCTTCAGTTACTTACACATCTTCCCTTGCAGCATAGGATCTGATGTGCCTGCCCAACTGCTACTTTTAGCTGATCTCTCTCACCTCACCACACTTGACCAGATAATTTTGAAAGAACCTTTCTTCAGAATATACTTGGAAAAGCGTTTCTATTAATTAGGGCAGATATTGGACCTTACTGACAAACAAGGCTCTATTAGAATTGCTCCGCAATACATTTGTCCCTTCGTCAGCCCCACTGCTGGTCCCAATACATTTGTCCCTTTGTCATCCCCTTCTTTGGCTGGTCCAGGGAGGTCCACCAATGGTTGGGGAGAACGGCCACCTCTTGCAGCATTGTTCCCAAAATGGCCACGGACACAGCATGCAACATGGTCTGCATAAGACTGGGCTGTTATACTATTTGTCTGAGTCAATGAGATTCTTAATGTCAGAATACTGAAAACGTTATCTTTAAAAAACTAATGCACCTATTAAGATTTTTCTTGAACTATGTATTAAAAAATAACTTGCTAAAATTGTTACCTTGTTCAATAATGCCAGTTATTACTGTAAGATAGACTTCAGGATCTTGATCGGTAGTTATCACATGACTGCTTGGGTCCATCTTCAGTATCTCATAGAGAGTGTCTGAATTCTCAACACCGCAAAGTAGAATAACCACCTTTTCGGGGGGCTGAAGAATCTCGTCCAGAAAGTATCTATTCTTTTGATCCAGCCAGTTTAGAAGTCCACTTGATAATATCAGCAGTTTGCATCCATAAGAGCATAAAGATTGCAATTCGAGGGGATGAATGGATTCGGCTTCTAGGTTGTAAAGCAAGATTCTATCTTCTAATAAAATGTGTTTCAAAACTGATTTTAAATACAGTGCCCATTCCTCTGCATCTTCCTCATAGATAACAAGAATGTCTTCTGAAAGAGAAAAGGATTGAACAATAATTGACACTTTTTATCATAGGCTCTCAACTTCAGCTGTAATTAAGGCTTGTTCACACATTCCTATAAATTGCTTTTGCAACACAATTTGCACCCATTCAGGGCACAATCCTAACCTGGAGTTAGGCTGGCATAGTTTGGCCAGCAAAGTTTGGCTGGCTCAAGGCCACCGTCAAGTGCATTTGGACCGCTCTTGGAGTCAGAGGATGGTGCACATCTGCGTTCTGGTCTCTCTGACTCAGAGAATGGTCCAAACATACTTTACAGTGTCCCTTGTGCCGTCCAAACTTTACTGGCCGAACTGTGCCGGCCTAACTCCAAGTCAGGATTGCGTCTTCAGTGACCTGTTTGAATGAGGCCAGAGACTAACATGATTCTCCAACGATGATTTGGGAAAAATACTGGCTGCTCTTAGACGACCAATTCACATGGCCGAGGTAGGCTTTGTCTTGGTTCCAGTTCCATTGCACCCTGCCGCATGCTATTTTCATTTGGAAGGGAAAATATAGAATATATTTCTAATTTCTTTCTAAACAAAGCGTGTGGGTGGCTCAAAGCCGATCAGTGTAGCCTCAGCGCCCGGAGTGTTCAGCAGAAATAATACATTAAAGCTCAATCATTTGTGGTGTTATGTATTACATAAAGAAACATCAAATGAGTACAAAAATGAAAACAAAAATGAGTAAAACAAACTCGGTTTTTGTCAGGTGTTGGTGAATGCGACTTCTCACCCCAAACATTGTGGCATGTCACCTTTGACACGCTTGTCATAGGTTCGCCATCACTGCCTATTGCCTCACCTGATGGTAAAGGGGCCATAGACAATTCTTTTTGTTAGGACAGTGTGTGCGTGTGTGTATACCCCTCCCTTCCAACATGTGCAGAATGGAACATGTTTGGCTGTGTTCTGGCTGGAGTCCTGATTTGTAAAAGATAAAAGGTAAAGGTTCCCCCACGACCGAATGGTCTAGTTGTGACTTCCTATAGGGGGCGGTGCTCAACCTGTTTCTAAGCCAAAGAGCCGGCGTTTGTCCAAGGTCAAGATTCCATGGTCATGTGGCCGGCATGACTATACGCTGTAGTGCACAGCGTTACCTTCCCATCAAAGTGGTACCTATTTATCTACTTGCATTTTTATGTGCTTTCGAACTGCTAGGTTGGCAGAAGCTGGGACAAGCGGCTGGAGCTCACTCTGTCGCATGGTCTCGAACTGCCAACCTTCCGGTCAGCAAGCTCAACAGCTCAGTGATTTAACCTGCAGCGCCACCCAGTCCCTGATTTGTACGGGTGTCCAATTCACCTCTCCAAAAGTGAATGACAAGTTGAGCACTCACATTAAAAAAAAAAGTCACATTCCCTAAAAGTAAAAATAGATACAAAAGAGAGGCAGTGATTTACTAGAGAGAGTAGCCAGAAACTAGAGACTGTCCCTCATAAATCAAGACCATTAAATTATCTGGCCCTGCTCCCCAGCGTAAAGGTGTGCCCCGATATCCACTGATTTGGTATGCACGGTTCCAGTTATCCATGGATACTATGGCTACTGGGACACCTATTTAAAAGATAGGGGAACATTTTAAAAATCTTTTTTTTACCTCGTTGCAGCAAAACTACCAATGTTCCCCTGTTTTTAAAAATGCATCTCTAGTATCCATGGATTCAGGTATCCAAGGGGGAGGGTCCAAAATGGAACCCCAGTGGATACCGGGGCTTGCCTATAGTCTCAAAGCATCCCACAAGATGCTTTGTTGAGGTCAGCTGACATGGTCAGACAAGGCTTCTTGGTCACATGTCAGCATCACGTGTTGAACCCACCAGTTCAATATACTGAAAAGAGCAGGGCGATCACTTGAATAAGCCTTCATCCTTCTCTAGACTGTGTTTGTCTAGGGATGTTTTATACTCCTTCATCTAGGTCTACATATTGAGATGTCAAAAATATCACATCAGATTACTGTGTGGAGGTAAAATGAAGTGACACATGAAGCATAATTGCACTTGTGGCATGGCTACTGTAGAGAATGAGATCCTATTAGCCGCACTAGGTCTATTGATCATGAACAATGTGTTGCACAGTACAATATGACACGACAATGAATATAGGGAGTCCAATTGCTCCAGGGTTATTTCTGCAGGAAGCATAATAGGAATATGTTACAACAGCAATTGTCACATGGGACCATAGCTAGAGACAGGAGAGAAAAGTCACCCAAAGTTACATGTTTTAGGGTTGTTTTTTTAATGGCTTGAAATGCATCCTGGTCTCAGCTATAATAGTGTGATTTACTGGGGGGGAAAGTTTCCACTGATTGTCATGAAGCTATTTCAGAGTCATGCTACTTTATTAACTGTGCCTATAATATAGCTGAATTGAATTTGATGGGTTACCCTGCCTTGACTTATCCATTCTGGGTTTATCTCAAGGAAAAAAATCATGATCTGAATGCTATTTTATCCTCTTAATATGACACAATTGTTCTGCTGAGATTATTCTCAGCAAGTCAAAGCAAAATTATGTAGGCTGAATCCTCCAACATTTCAGAACACAAGACAGAGAGGTCCCAAGTATGCTGAGGAATATGAACCGAAGGGAAATCAGCTTCCCATCTTACTCCATTCACTGTGGAATATAAACAATGAAATGGCCTCAGCATTCACTGCAAAACTATCCAGGTCTGGGATTCTCAACCCTTTTAGACCGGGACCCACTTTTTAGAATGGCACTCATGTCAGGAGCCACCGAAAGTGATGTCATTAACCTGGAAGTGATGTCACAGTCAGAAGTGACATCATCTAGTAGGAAGTGCCATTATCATGATATAATAAAAAGGCAGTCCTGGAATTCAGATTGGCACTCTTGGATTGCAGCAATTACACAGCCACGAAACATCCCTGACAGAAAGCAAAACATTACGTAAAAGCACTGAACAAAAAACAGTTTTAAAAAAACCTCACTTGAAAATTCAACTGTTAACACTAACAAAAGGCATACAGCAAAAGTAAGGTCTGCAGCTTCCAATATAGCTGCTCCCAGCTTTCTGCGACCCACCTGACATCAGTTTGCGACCCACCTAGTGAGAAACAAACCCACAGTTTGAGAAACATTTATCTAGGTCAATTAATTGTTAACTATTTGTTCGTCTAGATAACAAATAACCCATAGCTATGGGTGTTTGAAAAATTGTGTTGTTTTTCAGGGGTGGCTTAGGCTAGCAAAGTCCCTTGAGATAGAGAAGGCACCTTGAAAGAGGCATCTCCGACCAGTGTGTGCCTCTTTTAACTGGCAGGGAGGCGTTTCTGACCCCATATGGGCAGAAGATTTAGCCGAGAGGGTTAATGCCTCCGTTTGCCCGAAGATAACACCTGAAGATCTCAAGGTCGTGAGCTCGGACTGCCGGAAGTCTCTGCGAGCAGCAGACCTTGGAAACTGCGACTGATTAAAAGCTGAGTTTCAGCTGCCTCGTGGGAGGAGGAGTGTGCTGAAATCAGCTGCATCTCTGGTGGCAGCAGGGAAGCCTCATCAGCCAGCAGACGACAGACGGGTGGCTAAAGAAAGAAGGCTAAATCCAGAAAGAAAGATCTGTAGGAGTATTGTTCCTGGAAGATAGAACATTCTGTAAATTTTAAAAACCTTCAGGTTTGTGAGAAAGTCTGCCTATGTAAACCGCCTTGAGTTCAATCATTAGAGAAATCTAGTGATATTAAGAAAGGCGGTATATAAATAAATTTATTATTATTATTATTATTTATTATTATTATTATTTATTATTATTATTAATTATTATAATATCTCCACAGGGTCAGCAGAGACCTCCTGTGTTAGCAGGCAACTTCAAAGAGGGACCCCTAAACAGATCACAGCCTTTGAAATCAGTGGGAGATGCTTCTGATCACGTCTCCCACCAGTTTCAAAGACTGCTTGCTCAGCTGATGCAAGAGCAACTCTGGGCAGAGGGAGGGTGGGAGGAACTGGGTAGGGGTGGGTGGGCAGTTAGGCCACACACCCCAGTGACCCTATTAATAAATGACATTCCCCCAAACTCCCGTAGCAAACTGCAGACCATTTGTGGCACACCAATGTGCCATGGAACACTGGTTGAAAATGGCTGCCTTATACTGCTTGCCATTCATAAAGGCAATAATGCGGCATAAAAGAGGATTTTGGGGTGTCAGCATGAACATAGTGTCCCAAGTAGCTCTTTGGAGTTAGCCACAGATCATGAGGTGCCTATTTCTACCCCTAGTTCTCTGCTTGAGGGCACAATCGTAACCTAGAATTAGGCCGGCACAGTTAGGCCAGCAAAGTTTGGCTGACACAAGGGACACAGTAAAACACGTTTGGACCACCGTCAGAGTCAGGAAAGATGGTGCATGTCTGTGTGCTGGCCTCTCCTACTCCAAGAGTGGTCCAAACATACTTTATGGTGTCCCTTGTACTGGCCTAACTTTGCTGGCCTAACTGTTTCTGCCTAACTCCAGGTTAGGATTGCTCTCTGAATGTTAGATGGAATTTTAAATGTGTGTTTCAAGGTAGATAGCATATTTCTTTTTCCAGCAATAAGAAGGCACATAATATTTTATTTATGCATCCAAATGGGGATTAAAAACTTATATTTACTGCACTCTGTCTAGATCAAAGGCATATATGATGGGTTTTTTTAAATTTAATGTGTAACACAAGAATCATATTTTAGTTTCCTGCATCGCCATTTGGTTTTGGACCTTGTAAGACAGAGATGGTATTTCTTTGTAACGCTGATTGGAGAAATGTTTATTGATCTGAATAACAGGACCAGAGCTATTAAATTATGGAAAGTGAAAGTCTGAGTTTCAGGTGAGATATTAAATGGCCTTATTTGACGTTATGCATAATTCTGGTTTGATTTGTATCATTTTACTTTAGCACTGATATTAGGTCCTTGTTTGGAATGAAGTCAAAACCAGTATTTATTACAGCATTATCAGTGGATATGATCTACACATCCCATGTTTGAATTTTCAAAAATGTGACAGTCACACTTCATGGCTATAATTCTAGGTAATAAAGATAAGAAAAAGATAGATAGCCTGAACTTCACTTTCAAATATGACCTTTTTGAATTAAAATGCAGATAAGAGCTTTGTTCAAAGAATGTACACTGAATAGGAAGGGGATTCCTGTAGCATCAGGTTGTGTATTCTGTGTCCTACCAGGGGGCCAGACCAGCAGAGAGAGGCAAGTAAAGACAAATTTTACTTTTCTGTTTGGCTGCTACCTGGTCCCATATGGGCCTAGTTGGCCCTTAGTCAGCTCTTTTGCTGGCATTGATCTGACATACCACAGGGGATGTTTCAGATTAGGATTCATTGGCTGCCAGTTCCACTGAGATCTGCCCTGTCCCTGCCCAGGAATACAAAGAGGAGTTGATGTACACTGTATCCTAACCCATCTTCAGAACGGATACATCCCTGATGCCAGAGACAAGCTATGTCAACAAGCAAGCTGGCATAAATAGGAGTGACCCAATAATGAACAATGTGGAAGGGAAAAACAGCAGAAAATTGCATCCACACTTCCACTCCCCTATGATAGAGCATGTTATACAGACTGTATTTGGCAGCCTGCTATAGGGGTCACTAGTAGTTTTTTTTGCATTTGCTCTTTTGCTGCTGATGCCACCAGTATAGAGGTCATTGCTGCAGTATGTACATCTCCCCTGGCTGTACAGTGGCTCAGGGCTCGGCAGCGTCTACAGGCATTAACAATGACATCATGCGCCATTGCAGGAGTTCCGAGTCTGCTGAGCGCCATGTTTCATGGAGTATGGTATCAGCTGTGTGGCCACTTGACCACACAGGGAACACTGGGAGTCACTCTATTTCCTGCAGGAGATGGGTGTTGTGGCGTTCTTGTTTTGCATTGTGTGTATGTGTTTGTGTGTGGTGTCCTTGGGGCAACTCCTTGTTGTTGAGGTGGTGCCTGTTGCTGTGTTACTCATTCTGGATGGCTGGCAAGGGAGTTTCCCCCCAGCATTGGCCGCTCACTGGCCCTACACATGACCCCACCCCCTGTTGATTTCACCCTTGTGGCACTTCTCTAGCTCCCGATGTTGGGCCTTCTCCTGATTGGCTCCTTTGACATGACACCAATAACACAAGGATGTCACATGGCTGTCACAAGGATGGCACACAGATGTCACAGAGATGATGCACTGCTATTAGGATTCTGCTCTGTGGATAACAGGCTGTGTGGGTGTCTCCATGGATGCTGGGGGGTGTTACTTGGAATGGCTTCGCCAGCATTGCTTTGCCAGGACAAGCTTGGCATTTGGCCCTTGTTGCGGTGGTGTCCGCGTACCATTGGTATGGTGTTTTCAAAATGGGCTTAGGATATGACGAACATCATGCCAGTGCCTATGTGACATTGGTGCGGCAGCCAAATAGAATTTGGCCATTAGTTAAGGAGACTGTTACTCCACTGAAACTCAGTGCAACTTATCATACTTTGACAAAATTAAGTTATGCTTCACCTGTTTGTACTTGGAAGCCTGGTAGAATAAAATGTATTATTAATCCTGCAACAAGGAACAAGAGGCAATTGCATGCTGTCATCCAGAGCAGAAGAGGAGTTTTCTGACAAAGCAAACTATTCTCTAGGTTACTGGTGTGTAGCCACCCATAAAAGCATAATATAACAGAATCACCAAATGTGGCACCTAAACCATTCCTCAGAAAGAAATATCGATTGTGTGGGTTTGAGAAAATACAAGAGCATTTTCTTCAGTGACGCAGGCAGAGAACTGTAGGTGGGGAAGGGGAAGATGAATTCCATGTCAAAGAAGGATTGGAAGGGAGAAGCACAGAGGAAATGTTCAGGTAACATTGATTTGGATCTGTTTATTAGGTTACTGGCAGTGAAATTAACAAACTGCTGTAATCACTTTTCAGACATCAACCTTGATGCTCTGTTAATCTTATGTATTAAGCAAAACCCCTGTTTTCTTCATTTCAGAAGCAATCCACCTATCTCCACATTTAATACTAAGAAAATCACCAGGTGTTTTTGTCACCTGTCCATGTTAACTCTTTCAAGTGGATTTGGTTTTCAAAAGGGTGTACAATGATAGCATATATTGAGTAATAGCTATAAGTTTGGAGAGTTTAGATCATGTGCCTACCTCTACACATCAATGCTTAAGGAAACTCAGATTCTGGACACACAAAAGTGAATTTTGTAACAGACATCCCAATCCCATCCTTGCTTTTTGCAGTGGAATGCATGTTCTGCTAGCAAAAGTGAAAGGATGCTGGCAGAAATGATATAGTGAGGGCACAAGATACCATAAAGTATGTTTGGACCACTCTCGTAGAGCGGCTAGCACACAGATGTATACCATCCTTCCTGACTCCGAGAGTGGTCCAAACATGCTTTACAGTGGCCCTGGTGCCAGCCAAACTTTGCTGGCTTACCTGTGCTAGCTTAATTCCAGGTTAGGATTGTGCTCTCTACTCAGTTTTTGTCAGGTGTTGGGAATAATTATTCCCTTTTGTCAGAAGGGAATAAATCTTCCCCTACCTTGAGGAGGCCTCTGTGACTTCCCTCTCACCATTCTGTAGGATGCAGTGCACACCCCATTGGCATGGCTGCATAGCGCTGGAAGGTTTGATAGGATTGGGCCATAAATAGAGTGACCAGATACAAACTGGGGCAGAATGTCTACTGTTAACCATTGCAGAAAAGAAAAAAATTGGGCAACTGCCAAACGGAAGGGTTTCAAAAACCGCACCTGCCAAAATTCCCTCTTCTACACAATGGTTAAAGGCACTCTGTCCCAGTTTCTATCTGGTGTTCCTAGGCATAAATAACCTCACACACGGTAGCTTCATTTCCCTTTACTCTGGGTTACAGATAGCAGTTGAAGTGGTGCAAAATGGACGCATCACTGATATGTGCTTTGGGGAGAGAATTCTGCTACCCACCAAATAGCGAAAGAATAGGCCAATGATGGCGAACCTATGACACGCGTGTCAAAGGTGACACACCACAACGTTTGAGGTGACACACCAGTGTTCACCAACACCTGACAAAAACTGAGTTTATTTAACTCATTTTTCATTTTTGAAATTATTTGATGTTTATTTATATAATACATAGCACCACACATGATAGGACTGTATTTTTTGTTTAAATAAATGAATATAAAGAATTGTTTCTCTTTTGTTTGGGGTAGGGGTTGACACACCAGCAGAGTCCAGTTAAGCATTTTCTGAAGTTTTGACACGCAGAGCCCAAAAGGTTCGCCATCACTGGAACAGGCTATTCAACCAACCACCATCCACACTGTGGAAGACAATTCTTTATTACAGGACAACTAAAGGACCACTATGTTTCATACTCTCCAAAGTGCCATAATTCATGTGGAATGTGTCCTTGGGATTTTCTGCTTGGAGCGCCTGCAAGTGCTTATTTCCAAAGGGTGATGTTTCTTTGTGTCCTGAATAATAGAAACGGAGTCAGCTAGTTGTGGTTTATAAATCACACAGGCTCGATCAGGCCATCGGAGTATTGTCCAGTTTGGCCATCCACTCTGTGCTTTGAGGGCACCCTTGAGGCTGTAGTACGAGCCTAACTGAGCATCCAGTCCAGTAGTGGAGCTACAGGAGTGGCAGCATATTAAAGACTGTATTGTCTTGTTGTCTTGTTGGAAACAACACGTTGAGAACATTTCACTTTCCACCTCGAGATCTTTAAGTTCGTTAAGACGTTTTTTTTACGCCAAAGGAGGACAACTCGTTCCACCTATGATTAAGGCCTTTGAGGCTAAGATCCTCCCCCACTTGCTATATGGAGCAGAACTTTGGGGTGAAGCGGCAATTGGGAAACTGGAAATTTTACAAAACATCTTTCTAAGACAGATTTTAGGTGTGCCGCAAGGAACCCCTTCAGTGCATACCAGAACCGAGCTTGGTTTGCCTTCTATAGCGACTCGTATAGATCTCGCTTTTCTTAAATATTGGAGAAAATTATCCCTTTTGGATGACACTGTTCTGGCAAAGGTTTGTTGGGATGAGCAGTTACCTTGCGGGGGCTGGGCAAAACAGATCTTTGACAAATTTAGCAAATATAATTTAGACCAAGATAAGTTCATGACATTGTCTCCTAAAGATCTGAGAGAGTGGTGCTTTAACTGGGCAGCTGATCAAGACAAGGCCTCTCTTAGGGAGTCTCGCTTCTCTCTATGGTACCCTTCTTTCCATAAACACCACGCTATATCTCCATACCTGAAACTGCTAACCTCTCCCCAGTTAAGGAGGGCCTTTACGGAGCTGAGGCTCCAATTGATGCCGTCAGCCTATCTTGAAGGCAGATAAAAAAAAAATCCCGTTGCCAGAGAGGCTTTGTGTTTATGGCTGCGGGCAAATTGAAGATATTCTTCATTATTTGCTAATTTGCCCACTCTACTCTAATCCGCGATCCCGTTTCTTGGATCCATGTATCAAACCTTTATGTGGCTATTCCACTGTTCATTTAGTTTGGTATCTTTTAGAAGATGTACAAGCAAAAATAACTTATGCAGTGGCTCACTTTGCCATTGCAGCTAAAAGGTTGAGACGCTGTTTTGTTGAAAATGTCAAAAGGCCGAGCTCATTGCTTTGATAAATGTTTGTAAGCCATGGTTTCTTTGGTATGTTGTAATGACTTATGAGTTAAACAATAAAGTATTGTGTGTGTGTGTATTGTAGGTGCTGCAACCTGCTGTGTAAGCAGCCCCTCCCACCTGCCATCAGAGCCATTCTGGGCAGCAACACAGTCTCCACCAATGTCCTTCCCCCCCGCCACTAATCCAGCTATTTTCAAGATTCTCACGGCATACTGATCTCTATGCAGTAGTGCTATCCAGCCGGTACGCTGGGCGGGACTACATTTGATC
>JAJKFI010000003.1:47931002-47947136 GCA_029204185.1 Lerista edwardsae
ACAGAGACTCTAGGCCTGGGTCAGACCTTGACCAGTCCTGACAGTGACATCATCAAGCAGGAAGTGCAGTCATTGTGACATAATCAAATGACACTCCTGGAATGCAAACTGGCATTTCTTGGACTGAAACAATTGCACAACCATGAAACATCCCTGACAGAAAGCAAGATTAGGACAAAATATTATGGAAAAACACTGAACTAAAAACAAAATTAAAAAAAACCCTCACTTGAAAATTCAAACTGTTAATGCTCATAAAAGGAATATATAACAAGAGTAAGCGCTGCAGTTTCCAAGATGGCTGCTCCCAGCTTTCCGCGACCCACCTGACATCAGATCATGACGCACCAAGTGGGTCCCAACCCACAGTTTGAGAAACACTGGGCTAACAGTTTTTATTGTCTTATACCACAACCAAGAGGTAGTCCTTGCTTTAGAAGCTTATGCACTTAGTTCTGCTTGTACAGATGAGCCAAATATAGCACAGTTTGAGACAAAACTGAAACTGAGAGCGCAATCCTAAACTGGAGTTAGGCTGGCATAAACTAAGCCAGCACAGTTTGGCCAGCACAAGGGACACCGTACAGTATGTTTCAACCACTCTCGGAGTCAGAGAGGCCAGCACAGAGATGTGAGCCATCCTCCCTGACTCCAAGAGTAGTCAAAAAACGCTTTATGGTGACCCTTGTGCTGGCCAAACTTTGCTGGTTTAGTTTATGCTGGCCTAACTCCAGTTTAGGATTGCACTCTGAGTCAAATGTGGTTTAGATACTAAGCTGCCTCTACCTCTTTGGCTCTTTCCTCCTGCAATCAATCCCATGCTATAGATGCTGCCATGTTTGCTAATGTACAGAGATGTGCACGCCTGGGCAGTGCAGTTTCAAAGATGGCAGTGACATAAACTCCATGCACAGCTCCCTATTATCACTTGATCCTATCCCCTCCTGCAGCAGCTTCCCCCCGCCTTCCTCTCCTCTGACTTGTGCTAGCAAAATTGCTAGTGGAGGTTTGAGGAGACCCATTGCGGAGTGGGAGGCTTATGTAGGGGTAAGAGGATTTAAATTGCTCCCCCCCACTCCCCGCTGGATACAGCACACCATTTTTGGCATGGCTGTACTAGCAGGGGGTGGGAAAGGATGGGGCTGGGCTGTGGATTGATCAATATATGAAACAAATACATAAATAAACTAAATAGAGACAGATAAACTATCTATCTAAACTATCTGAAAAACTATCTCTAAAACTATCTATCTCTATTTTTAGATAAACTCTATCTCTCCTTTCCCCCTGATTCTGAGGAGGCGGTTGAGGTCCTGGATCGCTGTCTGGAGGCGGTTGGGGGCTGGATGTGGGCGAACAAGCTGAAATTAAATCTGGATAAGACAGAGGTGCTTTTGGTTCGGAAATCCACAGCTCGGGTATTGGACTATTGTCCTGCTCTGAATGGGGTTGCACTTCCTCTGAAGGAGCAGGTTCGCAGCTTGGGGGTTCTCCTGGATCCACAGCTACACCTGGAGTCCCAGGTGGCGGCGGTGGCCAGGGGAGCCTTTGCTCAGCTTTGGCTGATTCGCCAGCTGCGGCCATACCTGAGCTGTGCGGACCTGGCCACAGTGACCCATGCCCTAGTGACATCTAGATTAGATTATTACAATGCACTCTACGTGGGGCTGCCTTTGAAGACGGTCCGGAAATTACAACTAGTACAGAACGCGGCGGCTCGGGTGGTTGCTGGGGCACGTCGGTTTGACTCTGTCAAGCCGTTGCTTCGGCGACTACACTGGCTGCTGGTTCTGTTCCGGGCCCAATTCAAGGTGCTAGTTTTGACTTTTAAAGCCCTTTAAGGCTTGGGTCCGGGGTATTTGAGGGACCACCTCCTTCCATATAATCCAACCTGTACTCTTAGATCATCTGAGGGGGGGCCCTTTTGACTGTGCCGCCACCAGGAGAAGTGAGAGGGGCGGTGGCCAGGAAGAGGGCCTTCTCGGTGGTGGCCCCCCAACTCTGGAACACCCTCCCCTTAGAATTGAGAACTGCTCCCTCTTTGTTAACATTTCGGCGGGGGCTGAAGACCTTTTTATTCCAAAAAGCTTTTAACTGTTGACAGGCTGGCTGGCTGGCCGGCTGGTTTGTTACATTTTTATATTTTATTTTATGATCCACTGGGCTTGTTGTTTTTAAATTGTATTGTTTTGTTTTAATTTTGTTTTATTGTATTGTTTTAATATTGTTTTTAAATTGCTTTTTAATGTTAACTTTTATATTGTATTTTTATATTGTAATGCCGCCTTGGGTACCTCCGGGCAAAAAGGCGGGATAGAAATCTAATAAATAAATAAATAAATAAATAAATAAATAAATAATAATAAATATAGCCAACTGAATGTTCTCTTTAGTAGACAATCATATTATTTCCAAACTAACATACATCACAGCTGCCTGCAAAAAACACTTTATTCTCCCTTCTCATTTGAGTCTCCAGCTGATGAATTCAAGTAAAAATTAATTTGGACCCTTCTAAAATTAGTTAATCTTGATCTGTGAACAGAACTGTTTGAAAGAATTCAATGATAAGATTATGGTGCAACAAACATCGACTGCATGAAATCTTAACTTGAGTTTCTCATTAAACAGAATAGTCCAGAATCCCTATTTATGTAAATCAGCAAAATCTCATTCACTTATATGCAGCTACAGCGTTTATTTCCAGCAGCAGTATTTTATGCAAAGAAAACTTGAAGCCATGACAAATTATCTGAAATATACAATAGACTAATTGGAGCTCTGATCAAAACAAACGATGCTGACTTTACAAAGTCAGACCATGGGCCGATAGAGCTCAGCATTGCCTATGTTGACTCTCTAGGGCTTTGGATCAGAAACTTTTTCTGGAAATTCAAAGGATTGAACCTGAGCCTTTCTGCATGCCTGAGAATAATTCTTGCATTCTTGGGAGTAAGAATGGCTTACCTCCAGATAGTCATGTCTCGGCTCTTACTGTGAGATACCCATTTTTGCTCCCATTGAACTCATTAGCGAAACTATAATTTTCTGCAGTTAGATTGCTAATTATTACATTACATACTTCAGAAATGACTGGTGTTTACATTATTAGAGAGGAAATTGTAATGATATTTGGATTGGATTTGTATATCAAAGCCCAGTCATTACAGCATAATGACTGCAACACACTGTGGGAGTGGTTAAGGAATGCCCAATCCTTTTGGGTGCTGCCACTAGTGGAACAGTCACAAAAGAGTCTCCAATAGCACATTCAAATCCAAACTCTTTTCTTGGACTTTATCCTGTGACCCAAGTCCCTGCAGATGCACATTAGTGATTTTGCTAGCATAGGTCCAGGTAGACCCCTCCACGCCACAGAGGCTTAGCCCCCAGGTAAGGGAACAAATATTCCCCTAACTGGGGGAATGTTTGTTCCCTTACCCAGAGAAGACCACTGGGACTGCCTCCCCAGCAGGATGCAGCACAAGCCATTTTGTCACTGCTGCAATGGCACTGGGACTGTGTATTTGAGCATCGGATTGGGCTGTTAATTAAAATCCCACAGGACCCTGGATTATTCTGAAGTCAACTTCCTTCCATAAGAACGTAAGAAGAGCCTGGCTGGATCAGGCCAAAGGCCCATCTAATCCAGCTTCCTGTATCTCAAGTGGCCCACCAGATGCCTCAGAAAGCACACGAGACAACAAGATGTCAGCATCCCATTGTCACTCCCCTGCATCTGGCATTCCGAGGTAGCCTACTTCTAGCATAAGGAGGTTGCACCACCCATCATGGCCTGTAGCCTACTTTGGACTTTTCCTCCAGAAATCTATCCAATCCCCTTTTAAAGGCACCTAGGGTCAGACACCATCACCACCTCCTGTGACAAGGAGTTCCACAGATTAATTACCAGCTGGGTAAAAAAGTATTTCCTTTTATCTGTTCTCCCAACACTCAATGTTAGTGGATGTCCCCTGGTTCTGGTGTTGTGAGAGAGGGAAAAGAACATCCACTCTATCCTCCCATGCATAATTTCTCAATCATGTCCCTGCTTAGGCGCTTTTCTCCTAAACTGAAGAGCCCCAAACCCTGAAGTCTCTCTTTCCCTTCCTCTCTTGTTATCTGTTGTCATAATGGCTTGGATTCCAACTTTTTACACTGCAGTGGTTAATGGTCAGGAGCAACTTCCACGAATGAAAGGAGAACCGTGCTCTAAGAAGAACCTCTTTCAAGAGCAGAGGAGGTCCGTCTGACATTTGCTTGTGTCCATTTTCCAGGAACTTCGACCCACTCTCCACAGGTTCTCAAAGATTACAGATAGTGGCATTGAGATCACATCTGCCAGCTCATTCAGTATCCTGGGGTATATCTCCTTATGATCTGTCCTTGAGTGGTGATACCCCAGTTCTTTGTTAGTGCAACTGTGAGGTTAGGTCCCTTTTCCCTTGTGCGAAATCCAATACAAAATAAGCATTGAGCCACTCTGCCTTCTCTCCTTCATCTGTTGCCACTTCCCTATCTTCTATATGCAGCAGACCTACTACTTCCTTAACCATCTTCTTCTTTCAGACACAAACAACAAAACCTCCTTTTTTGTCTTCAGCATCCCTTGCCTGCCACAGCCCGTGGCCTCAGCAAGAAGCATAGCCAGAGGTGGAGCAAAGCAGTAAGTACGGCAGGCACCGCAACGTGTCATGTAAATGGCTCCTCCCTCATGCCATTGGAGCCATTCAGGGCAGCAATGGCAACGTGCAGGCATGGCTGTCGCTGCTCTGAATGGCTCAGACAGCATGGGCAGTGGCCACTTAAATGGCACATTGCGTACCTGTCCGCTTACCACGCCGCTACCCCTCCAGCTACACAATGAGTCTCAGCGCATCCCTTACCAGCCTCAGCTTTAACCTTCCTATACAATTATCTACATATTGATTATGTGAAGCCATTTCTTCCCACGTATTGTATGTCCACTTTTAAGACAGCCATACTTTAAATACTATGTGTATTCATTCAAATGCAAAATTAGACACCTGTATCCAATATTTCCATTACAAAGAGAATGTATTGTGCCTGTAAACCACAATTCATATCGTTTTGTTCAACCATATGTGGAATGGCCTACTTATGTTCATTTATTCTGGACACTGCTTCAGGCACTAATCAATAATAGTATATCCTTTCAATACAAGCAAATACAATGGTAGATAGTTTAATGGCTTTTCACGATAGTAGTTTTTTTTAATTTAAGTGGTTTTCTTTACTAAGAGATCAATTTTATAGGATGATATTTGATAATTTATGTGTTTTTGTGTAATGGTAAGCAATCATTATTTGAAACACAGCCACATAATGAAAATATCTGTTCATTACATCTGGATTGGTAATGTACAAAAGAAAAAAATCAAAACAGCAAAGCATGGCTATTAATAAGTATTGATATTACATTTCAAGGCAGTTACAGCTGTCAAGCGTGTGATCTGAGAATTAAAAAGGATGGCATGTTTACCAGCTTCAAATGTTCAACTACATTGAATTGCCCCAAATTGCATGAAAAACATCTGAGTAATTTAAAACCATGCATTAGGTCTTACAGTAACACTGAAAGGTAGATGATGTCAAGGTGAAAACCTTTGAACAGGTGAAACCTAAGATTATTGTACTGGTATTGTTCGAAGAAATTTAAAAAAAAATTATTGCACACTGTTCTTTCAGTTTTCAACAGTGTGATTTTGAAATGGGCTTTCATAAAGAAAGTGACATTATGTATTTAATGTTTTTTTTTATATTGCCTTTCTCCAGCTTTCACTGGGCACAAGGTGGTTTACATTGGCAGGCTGTTCATAAACCTCATTTTTCAATTGGGGTTTTTACAACTATTGTTCTATGTACAATTGGCAGAACTCTCGGTTTCTTCAGATGTTTCCCTTTCAATGTGTGGACATCATCCTGGCTGCACTCTTATACCTTCAGAGTCTTCACAGTCCACCACAGATCACACTTCGGCCAGTTCTCAAGATTTTATCCATCTTTTGTCAGCTGTCTCCTCCACCCTCCTCAAATTCCTCCACAAGCTCTGTCAATGACCTCCGGTCTCTCATCCAAGGCCAATCCAAGGCTGATCCTGCTTAGCATCTTCAGACAAGGCAACAGCTCAACCTCCAGACCACACTTCCTGCCTTTTTGCAGCCCAATCCTATTCCCTGCCACACTGTAGCATGCAGCCATGCCAACAGAGCCTGTGCTGCATGCTATGGTGGGGCGAGAGGCATTTTTTAATGTACCTCCTGATAGGCTGCTCAATCATCAATAATCTATTTGCTCTGGGACAAATCCAATGATAGCCAGGAGGCACGTTGGGTTGGAAATGGGGAAAAGGATGCAAAGAAAGATACTGCTGCTAGATCCACCCATTCCCATCCTTGACAAGTCCCTCTGGTTCCCAATGTCATGCTCACTGGCACATGGAGTAACATTTTATTTAAGAATTCTAAATAAAGAGGAAGAAAGAATGAGGGGGAAGAATCTACTGACACCATTCTGATACTATCTTTCCACATCATAGCAACGACTTTAAAAAAGCATACAACCCCTCATAAAGTCCATAAAGACTTCATTATTTTATTTAAAACATTTATATTGTACCCTATTCCCCCCCCCCCAATTTCTGGTGTTTAGGATGACTTACAACCATGAATTAAAGTACCATGAAAAGCAAATCACAAGAAAGACAATGATCAGCATTTAAAAAATAAATACAGGTTGAGCCTAATTATCCGCAGAAAGCCTGGAGGGCTCTCCCGTGCCTTGTAATAAAGTCCTTTCCCGTTTTCACCGAGAAACAGAAGTAACTTTTTTTTGCCGAAATAGCCCATCTGAGGGTCCACCGAGGTAGCAGGAGGACCTGTGTGGCCTCGGCAGGCCTGAGAAAGGCACCTGGACCCATCCAGAGCATAGCTCCAGTAAGGTTTGGAGGTTATGGGTGTGGGCTAAATCAATGGGTTTAATTCCGGAACCTTCCCAGATAAAAAGGCTCAACCTGTAAAGTCAGCCCTTGGCATCTCTGGAAGCCTGGAAGTTCCTGGGAGTCCTGCAGATGCCAAAACACATGTATAAGTTAATCCACGGGTCGGGACTCTCACCTGACCTCCGGACATGATCGGAAGCACCTTATAGGTATATCCAGAGGTTTCCTGAGGCCTGGAAAGACCATGGGTGCTTCCGGTCCTGCCTGGCCAGGTTCTCAGGTGGGCCTCCAGCACTCAATAAAATCCACAGGTTCCAAACCCACTAATAAGAAGAGCCCACCTACACAATGGACCTTTCCTAAACATCTAGATTAGTTATTTGTTTCTCACAAACAGAAGGTGTAGGCAAGTACACAAGTCACACCCTGCCACTATAGAGATGGAGAGCTGAATAATACATAAGCTTAATGTGTATGGCCTTCCAAAATTTACACTCAGGGAAGGTGCCTGAAAACATTTACTCTTATTTAGGGTCAAACTGGAGGTGATGTGGAAGTTCCATGACTGGCATTCCCAAAGGCTTTTTCAGAAATCATTTACTGGGGGAGAAGGGGCAGGAAATTGGTCCTAGGCTACTGCATGTGGAGGGACACTGAACCTTTTGCTTTTGCAGTAATTCTTCCACTTAAGTTGCCTCCCAAGCATGGGGTTCTAGGGTGGAAAGAAATGGTTAGGCTTCCCTTCCGTCAATACAGGAGCCCAGTGATGGCGAACCTTTTGGGCTCAGTGTGTCAACACTTAGGAAAATGCTTAACTTGGCTTTGCTGGCGTGTCAACTCTCTTCCCAAATAAAAGAGAAACAATTATTTATATTCATTTATTTAAACAAAAAATACAGTCCTATCATGTATCATATTTCATAAAGAAACACCTACTGATTAGAAAAATGAAAAATTAGTAAAACAAATTCAGTTTTTGTCATGTCTTGGTGAATACCAATGTGTCACCCCAAACACTGTGGTGTGTCACCTTTGACACGCGTGTCATAGGTTCGCCATCACTGCAGTAGCCCCAATCCAAATCAGCCACACACATGCACACCCTGCTGCTTTCTAGAAAGAAAAAAGATTCCTGATGCCTTATAGTTATGACATTTATTTTCATAAATTTGGAAAGAGGCGCAATCACAGAAATATTTTGCCACTCCTATAAACTAAGCGATGTCTTCAACTTAGTTATCAGAGATGCTTTACAGCAGTGGTTCCCAAACTGTGGGTTGGGGCCCACCAATGGATCATGAGCCAATTTCAGGTGGGTCGCAAAGCTCCTAGAGCAGCCATATTGAAAATATGGGGAAATGAGATGCAAGAAAGAGGGAGGTATGTGTGGTTGTTTTGCATCAAGCTTATATAGGACTTTTTCTTTCTGATTCACTTTGCTAATGGAAAATGAATGAAAAATAATCCAATTTATTGCTGCAGTGTTTATGTGTTTTTATGTAGTGTTTAACACACACACACACACACACACACACACTCCTATTAATGGTTGCAGTAGGTGTTCGAAATAGGGAATATTGTGTGGGTATCACAATGAAAGACAAAGTTATAATCCAAATATTGTCACCTTTCTTGAATTAATCTCATGTTTTGTTTGCCCAATTCCAAACCTGGCTTAAAAACCAGCTGCTATCAATTGTTACTTAGTGGTTTATTAAGTTATTATTTATAAATGAATTTTGTTGTTGTTGTTCAGTCGCTAAGTCGTGTCCGACTCTTTGCGACCCCATGGACCACAGCATGCCAGGCCTCCCTGTCCTCCACTAGCTTCCTGAGTTCGCCCAATTTCATATTCATTGCTTCGGTGACACTATCTAACCATCTCATCCTCTGTCGCCCCCTTCTCCTTTTGCCTTCAATCTTTCCCAGCATGAGGGTCTTTTCTAAAGAGTCCTCTCTTCTCATCAGGTGGCCAAAGTATTGGAGCTTCAGCTTCAGCATTTGTCCTTCCAGGGAGCAATCAGGCTTGACTTCCTGGAGAATTGACCGATTGGATCTCTTTGCAGTCCAGGGGACTCTCAAGAGTCTTCTCCAACACCATAATTCAAAAGCATCGATTCTTCGACGCTCTGCCTTTCTTATGGTCCAGCTCTCACAGCCATACATGGCTACTGGGAAAACCATCGCTTTGACTATGCGAACCTTTGTTGGCAGGGTGATGTCTCGGCTTTTGATTAAGCTATCTAGGTTCACCATAGCTTTCTTACAATGGGACAATTTGTGAAGTGTCAGTATGAAGAACTGTCTTGCTTCTCAGTGTTTATTCTTCCGTTAAGCATGAAACTACAGGCTGCTAATATAGTACATGGGTTCAAACAAAATTAATTTTTTTTTATTTATTTGGTGCCATTTGTGTACATGACATTTTACACCAAGTAAAGTGAAAAGATAGGAATCTGCCCTGAGAGGCTTACAATCTTGATCAGTGGTTCCCAAACAGTGGGCAAGGACCCACTGGTGTAGTGGTTCTTGAACTTTCTAGCACCAGGACCCACTTTTTAGAATGACAATCTGTCCAGGACCCACCAGAAATGATGTCACGGCCAGAAGTGCCATCATTGTGATGCCAGAGCCTGCTGCTTTCCTGAGAGTGCAGCACTAAGCTGGGTTATTTCTCAGCCATTTCCAATAGCAAAGTGAATCAGAAAGAGAGAGAAAAACTTATTTAGAACTTTGATACAAGCAAAACAACCACACAGCACTCCCCCTTTCCAGCACCCCATCTTGGTGAGTTGTGAAATTGACAAGCTGATAGCTGGCAAGGAAAATGTATTGAGCCCTATATAGAAACCAACATGGAGCAGTGTGTGTTGAGTCATGAGTAGGCAAATGTGGCTAAGGAAAATGTATCAAGCCCAATGGAAAGTAAAACTGAACTCATAATTACTCATAAAACTGTTTACTCAGGATTAGGCAAACATGCCTTTGCTCTTATTGAAGGCCAGAGGAAGGTGATCACAAAGCCATCAGAAGGGTCCCAATCCAATGAACATGAACCTCAACAAATGCTCCAGATGGAGCCCCATTATAGTAAAAGTGAAATAAAAGAGAATAAAGTCAAAGACTTGGGCAGCTGATAATGTGAAACTTTTTTTAGTCTTGTGAAGCTACTGGTAAGCGGGTTCTGACAGAGTGTCATTTTAAAAAGTGGGGCCCAGTGCTAAAAGTTTGGGAACCTCTGGTCTCGACATTGACACACGGGAGACAACAGAAGTTGCAAAATGGAGGCGGGGGAAGTATATGTGATTCATTTCATTTCACATACTAGCGGCCCAGCCTTATCTGACATATTTCACAATCCATCCGCAGAAGGCCTGGGATTCTGGCACCACTACAATGATGCATGGGCTGCCCCTGGATTGGGTGCTTTAACAGGAGGGAATAGGAGGAACTAAGGTACTGTAGGGTGCCAAAGGGCTTTTGGAAAAGGTGGGTTTTAAGAAGGGATTTGAAAGAAGTGAAAAGGGAAGCTGCTGGAAGACAGTTACATGCACAAGGAGCAGCAGGAAAGAAAGGACAGAACTGTTTGAGCAGAAGGAGATGCTGGGTTGGTTGAGAGCAGTGGTGTCATTCAAATGATTTAGGAACAGGAACTCACTTTTGATTGGCACTTGTCGGGAACCCAGAACCAGCCACGGAGCCCGTTAGGATCCAGAACGCCCGTTCTGGTCCGTTCCCCCTGAATGACATCACTGCCTTCGCCCCCCTAGGAATCCGGAGTCGCTCCCTTTAACCCTCTGAGTGCCGGCCAACCAAGAAGAAAAGCTCTTTGCAGAGGAATTGGGAGGGGGGAGGAGGGAGAGTGAAGTGGGCGGAGTCAGCCCTAATTTTAACTAGTGGAACTGAGTTCCCCCGCGTTCCCCCTGCATGACATCACTGGTTGAGAGCGGTGGAGCTGGAAAAGCAAAGGTCACCGGCAAGTGCATTGTGGGATGTGGGTGCTGAGAGGTAGGGTGGGACAAGACCATGAAGCGAAGGACAAGATGTCTGTGCTGGATTTAGGAAGACACTGGAGGCCAGGGGAGAGATTTAAGGAGGGGCACCATGTGATCAGGGCAGTGGGCAAGTTGAATGATCCTAGCAGCAGAGTGTTGGAAGGAGCTGAGGGAAAATTTTGTATTATTATTATTATTATTATGAAAATTACAAAAATGCATTTCAACACATATTTAGACAGTCTCCACTAATTGCTCCCAAAGAAAGAATTCATGAAGGAAAAAAAAGACAGAAGAAAACAATTATTCAAGAGAGAAAGAGAAGGAAAATACGTATCACTAAAAAAAATTGCAAAACTCCAAGAGCAAGACAAAAACGTAAACAAACAACCATCCACGGCATCTGTGGATACCTCCTTTCTAAAGTCCTCAGTCACGCCTCAGACAAGTAACATGTCTACTATTCCAGTAACAAACAAACTTCTCCCAGTGTTTTTTTAATTACGGACATTGCTCCATCGTGACTCTCTTAGGCCTTTAATGTTGCAGCTAATTTAGTCATGTTACATTCCATATTTTCTTTCCTTAATATGAATTTTATGAAACACATTTTTCACAAAAACAAGTTTAAAAAGTACTGTTAAAGGGAGTTACTCTCTCTCACTCTCTCGCTCTCTCACGCACACGCACGCACGCACATGCACACGCACACTCCTTAGTGCAGAAAAGCAACAAATACAAAAATAATGTCTGTCTAATGAGAGAGAAAATCCATATTTTCCTAGGCCTGCCTGCCTCACAGTGACATTCTAATGCCCTTATCAGCGACTATTTTTCCTGGACAGACAGAGGGCTTCTGCTCCATTCGCCAACCTGTGAAGTTCTCCACACCCCTTGTGCTTCTACACTGGCGTGGGAGGGACAGTTTATCTTGCTGATAAGTCATGGTGCCATCATCTCTCCTCTTGTCCCCATCTTATGTGCTCTTTGAGTACATCTATGCAGACATCACAAAGAATAATCCAGCACAGTCCTAAGTGAGTTGATTCATTTGAGTGTGTGCGGAGACTTAACTCTTCTTGCTCCTTGCTGCTCTTCTCTGAAATTGTTTTATTGACTTCAGAGCCAGAGCAAACGTTACTTCTATAATGTGGTTACAGTGTGTTCACATGGTTTTATGGTTGTCTACTTGCAGTTCCACATGGATATGTTCATCAGTGGGTTGCTTTTTCATACAGTCAAAAAGATTCCCTCCCCACCACCACCTCCTTCCCAAAACACAAACATCATTACAGGCTTTTCCACCTAATTTGTGTTAGCATTTGATCAGGAATTTGCACAAGTGTTCAGAAATAGACCTGAATGTCTCCATAAGAAGATGGACACAGGCAGGGGCAGGACCTTACTGAGATGCCTCAAAGGTGAACTGTTCCATTCCCTGACCACTGAAGAGCATTTCCAAGTAGCAAGCTGCCCCAGAACTAATATCAAGGTGAGTAAATATCCATACAGTCACTGAGAGCCCAAGCGCATGTCTCCTCCTATGTAAGTTCCACTATAGTCAATCAATCAAACAGTGTTTATATTCCGCTTTATATAGTCCATGGGGCTCACTTACAGGTAAGTGTGAATAAGATCACAGCCTGACTCTGCCAACACTTGTTACACATACCTAGTAAGGGCTGCCTTCTAGCAGGTAAGGTAGGAAATAAATATCTTCTAATCAGCAATGCAATAAAGCCAGTAATGAGAACTAAGTCCCTTGGAGTTTTTAATGGGATTTTTTAAATGCTGGCAATACACCTTGACTTCCTGGTAAGTACATGCCCTCTCCTGCTCAGCCAATAGGCACCCTATTCATATTGTACTAGCATCACCTACCTGCCTGGCCAGCCATTGCCATTCCCTTGTTGGGCGACCTCTTGTCTTCCCTTCCTGGCGGCAGCAGCAGCTCTGTCAAAGGAGAACTTGGGATTGGTGTGTTCAGAGGCCTCCCAGCCCTCGGCTAAGAATTGGGCAGCAGGGCTGGAGGTGGGATGCTGCTCCCCTGGCTGCTTACCATCTTCACTTCCTCGCCGTCTCCCTTGACTGCTCAAGGGGAAGTTTGCCACACTGCAGAAGTGAAACTGCTCTCCCGGGAGCCTTGTCAAGCATGATCTGCACTGTGGTTTGTCGGGGCTTCCTCTCACCGTGGCAGAGAAAGGCAAAGTCCATATCGAAGACGTGCAAATGTATATGTTTGCAATGAGACAGAAATAGTCACTTTTGAGCCAAACTCCAAGTTACAGCGGAGGCCCACGATCGGTCTCTTGATCTAACTGTAACCTTGGGGGGTAGCTGCTGATTTGAGCAGGGAATGGTCTGGGGGCTGAAGGCATGACAGCCTTTCTGCCTGCAACATTTTTCTGACCAGAATCAGCTGTTATTTCGTTTGTGGGGCTGGGGGACAGAGGGACAGATGCATTGTTTTCCCCATCAAGGAAACAGCAATGTGTTTGTGTATGAGTGAGTGAGATGCAGAATGCAGCCTGTAAGAAATGGCACGGGGAAGAGGTAACTATCCTTATGCTGTAGTTCCCTCATCCTAGATTTGAGCATCACCATCATTACCAATCTGCAGCTGCGCTGAAAGCTGTCCCAGTATATGATGTAGTTTGACTTTGTAAGAACGGGACGTGTAACCTAGAACTTTCTGCATGCACCCGCCAAAGGTCTTGGCTGGGCCCAAGAGACATGTGGTGGTCCAAAGACAGAGAGCAAATGTCCCTCTTCATCCCAGCATAGCATTTTCTCCAGTGTACATCTGCTGAAGTCTCTTTAGCATCTTTTTTTAGATGATGAGTCATTATGGTAGTGATTTTTAACCAGTGTGCCATGGAACAACCAGCATGCCATGAATGGTCTGCAGATGTGCCGTGGGGGAGAGTCACTAATTAATAGGGCCATTGGGGGTTGTGAGTACCCAACCAGCAGCTTTTGGAATGGGAAAAGTGAGTGTAAGCATTCTCAGATAAATTGAAGGAAATCACTTCCGTGTGTGTATATAGGGCCATCTGAAAAGCTAGGTTTTTAGACTGTTCCTTTAGGAACAGTTGTTTAATGTTAGGGAGCATTTCTGCTTCCATTAGGGGACTAGCCATGGTGACCCATGGAATTTCTTTGCCACTGGTCCCTATAGAAGTGGCTTGCTGGTGTGATTGAATGACTACTGAATGATGGAGCCCCTTGTTCATGTGCCACTAAGCAAGTGTGCCTTTTTTACTCCAAGAAACATTGAAGGAAATGTGCTTGTCATTGCAGGCTGTGACAGAATGTTTGCTAATACAAGCAGCTATCTGTAGCAAGCTCCTACGGGCAGTCTTATAAAATGCAGTTGGAAAACAGACAATATAATCATCTGAGGATGGAGGAGAGGAATTCTGAAAAAGTGTGCCAATGGCTGGCAAGAGAACCATTTGGATTTCTTTTTGCAACTGCAAGAAATCTGTTTTGTCCACTCAATAGAACTTTCACTTGATTGTACTAAGTTGCCTGCAATAGTGAACTATTACAGTATTTCAGAGCACAATCCTAAACTGGAGTTAGGTCAGTATAAACTAAGCCAGCAGAGTTTGGCCAGCACAAGGGCCACCATAAAGCATGTTTGGACTACTCTCAGAGTCAGGGAGGATGGGGCACGTCTATGTGCTGGCCTCTCTACTCCGAAAGTGTCAAAACATACTTTATGGTGTCCCTTGTGCTGGCCAAACGTCGCTGGTTTAGCTTATGCTGGCCTAACTCAGTTTAGGATTGTGCCCTTAGTCTTGTGTCTTTAGAGTTGGAGGTGTTAAAATCAGCTTCATGATGGGGACTCCTCCAACCCTGCTGAAAGGTTTGCATGTATTTGTCATGTGGTTCTCTCTTCCTTTCAACACATTGTCTTGATGGGTTTTTCCTACCCTTCCTGTGTGAGAACACAGAGCTCCAAGGTGGAGATTCAGAACGTGATACGGAAGAGCAACAAAGAGTCCTGTGGCTAGCCAATGTTTTGTGGCATAAACTTTTGCAGGCTAGGACTCACAAATGAAACGGAATCCTCCATCAGCAAAATTTGTGTGCATGGCTGTAAAAAAGAAAAACCAAGTCGTGAAGGCCCAGTGGACCTGAAATGTATGAGGCATAGTCCGTTTGCAACATTTAGAAGTCTATAAGAGCACAATCCTAACCTGGAGTTAGGCCGGTACAGTTAGACCAGCAAAGTTTGGCCGGCACAAGGGACACCATAATGCATGTTTGGACCACTCGCGGAATCAGAGAGGCCAGCACACAGACATGCACCATCCTTCCTGACTCCGAGAGTGGTCTAAAGGCACTTTAGGGTGGCTCTTGTGCCAGCCAAACTTTGCTGGCCTAACTGTGCCAGCCTTTACTCCAGGTTAGGATTGCCCCCTAAGTGTAGAGAAAATTCTCTTCCGTGAACTGCTGATGCTGTCCTGCAGGTGCCCCACCTTTGGGGCTGTGGGTAACTACCAAAGGGAGCTTTCCACCTGTGGCACCTTCCCCAAGGAACACCTTCCCTAACGAAGTTAATCTGTTACCTCGGCTGCTGTCTCAGGTGCCAGGCCAAGACTTCCTTGCCCAGGCTTTTTTAATGTCTCTTTACTATTTTTGATCCTTTGAATTGTTTTATCCTCTGTGAATTGTTTAGTGCATGGTGCTGCCTGATGTTTTAAGTACTGCTTTCTGGGTTCTTGACAGCATTTCAACTTTTCTGTATTTTGCATATTGCCTTTGGATGAAGAGCAGTATAGATGAATTATATTGCAAAATAAATGTTAAAAAGCAGTTTCAAGTGAGAACGACAGGTGACTCTGTTGTATGAAGCCATCTGATAAGTCTGTAGCACCATAAGTCTGTAGCAGGTCAGGATTGTCTACACTGACCAGTGACAACTCACCAGGGTTTCAGAAGGTCTTTCTCAGCAGTGGCATAGCCGACCAACTTGCCACCCCTTGGAGAGTGCTGCCCGGGGTCAAGTAGCCCCTGTGACCCCACTTCAGCTATGCAACTGTTTCTACCTAGTGATGCTGAGGATTGAACCCGAAACCCAATGTGGTCAGCTCTGGCTTGGCATTACTGTTCCAGCTGCAACCTCTCTCTCTCTCTCTCTCTCTCTCTCTCTCTCTCTCTCTCTCTCTC
>JAJKFI010000003.1:47947146-47990690 GCA_029204185.1 Lerista edwardsae
CTCTCTCTCTCTCTCTCTCTCTCTCTCTCTCTCTCTCTCTCTCTCTCTCATATATTGTGGTGCAGGTCATGAGGTTGCAATTACTTTGGAACAGGATTGCTTGCCAAGAAAGGCCATTTTTCCACAGCCTCCATGGAGCAGCCCCAAGCTATTCCTCTGTATCATGTGATCTGCTTCATTCTGTTGCTGATTTATAGTTCCCACTTTTGACCAGAACAACTTACAGCACAATCCTAAACTGGAGTTAGGCCGGCATAAGCTAAGCCAGAAAAGTGTGGCCAACACAAGGGCCACCATGAAGCATGTTTGGACCTCTCTCGGAGTCAGGGAGGATGCCGCATGTCTGTGTGCTTGCCTCTCTGACTCCGAGAGTGGTCCAAACATACTTTTTGGTGTCCCTTGTGCTGATCAAACTTTGCTGGCTTAGTTTATGCTGGCCTAACTCCTGTTTAGGATTGTGCAATTGGTCCCCAAGCCTGCTGTTTCCCAGGTTTGGGACTTACTACCTGTCCTGACAGTTTCATGCTATTTCCAATAAGAGACTTTGACCATCCTGTGAAGGGTTAATAAGCCCACAGTTAATGCACCAGTGTAGTAGCAACCCTGGTCTTTATCAGCAATTGTCCATTTCCTGCAAGTCAAAAACATTTCCTGAACCCAACCATGCGCAATGAGGTCTACTTGTCAGGAGACCTCATCAGCTGCCACTGACACGAAAATGGAACAGTAGGAAGTGGTTGAGAGGATGCAAATATGATTCAAGATATGCAGGCTGATCTCTGCTCATTTACTCAGGCGCAATGCCTACAGAGTTCAGTGGGGCTTACTCTCAAGTTGGGGTGCACTGGATTGTGGTCTAAATGGACGGAATGCAAGTAGATCTGAGACTTTCAGGGTGCAGTCCTAACCAATTTTCCAGCACAAGGGTACAGGCAATGCAGCTCTAAGGTAAGGGAACAAACATTCCCTTACCTTGAAGAGGCTTCTATGACTGCCCCCACAACTGCAGGATTGAGCCCTGACAGTGCAATTGTATGCGTGCCTAGTCAGATGTATCATATTTCCCCAAGTATAAGACGCACCAATGTATAAGACGCACCTTAATTTTGGGGCCAGAAATTTGAAAAAAAAATACCACTACACATAAAGTTACTGAACTCAAGTTTTATTCATAAAACTAGCTGTTTGTGACCCGGTGTTGCCCGGGGGACAAATTATCCGAAGGCTCTATTAGGAGAAGGAATGAGTTTCCAGGCGTTCCAGAGTTATGGTGGAACATACACACAAATATACAAACATCCCTCAAGATAATGAAATAGGTAGATCCATATAAATATACAACTCGTCCCTGAAATAAATAAGTATTGATGAACTGGAACCCAAAATGCACACTATCACTGTGAAATGAATGAGGAAACAGGGACACAATCAAGCAAAAGAGCGAAATGGAACTGTCACACTCACTGAACAATGTCTGCAGGTCCTGTGGTAGGATAGCACTGAAGTATGAGAAACAGGAAGAGGTGGCCAGTTAGCTCTCTGGAAATAGGTCCATCTAAGATAAGATCCGACTGGGTGCTGGAACTCTCTGGATCAGGCTCTTTCCAGGCTGGGCAACTCAGGCAGTGGAAAGAAGTTTCACTTTCGTTTTTGAGTACTCTTCCTGTGTATCAGCTCAGTGAGTGCAATCCAAGCTCATGACCTGCAGAATCCTTTGTGACCACAGGGTGGCAGCACAATTTCACTCCAATACAATCCCCTTGCTGTCCCTCCCCCCCGGGGGCTGTAGGGGGGTCTGACCCCCGCAGTGTTCTTCGCCAGGCCGCAAGGTTTCCAAGTTTCGTGCGGATCGGGCCAGGCGCTGAGGAGCCTATGCATAACATACATACATACACACCCACGTACATACATACACACACACACACATACCCACGTCCGTTTATATATATATAGATTACTCATCACTGTCAAAACTCCCATCCATTAGCTTGTCCTCATCTGTGGTTGATGATGAATCGTGTGTGAAACCAGAGAAAGAGCTCACCTCGCAAACCGGAGAAGGAGCTGAAGAAAAGTTTTAAGAAGATTTTTTTTTTTGGGTGGGGGGAGAGTGGTGGTGGGTGGGCTGGGGGGAACAATGACAGAAGAAAGCAAAGGGGAAGGGGAAGGCGAAAGCGGGAAAGATTTTGAGAAGCAGCTGCGCCTCAGGGTGTGCGTTTTGAATGAGCTGCTGAAGACGGAGCGGGACTATGTGGGCACTCTGGAGTTTTTGGTGTCGGTGAGTTGCACCCCCCCCGTGCGCACCCCCCCCGTGCGCACCCCCCCCACGTTGCTTCTGCTTTGTATTGGTGCCTCAGACACCTTTTCCTTCCTTGTGCACAAACAATCCTCTCACCCTGATGCACACCCCTTGTATAAGACGCACCCAGTTTTTAGAACCCAAATTTTTTGGAAAAAAGTGCGTCTTATACATGGGGAAATACGGTAAGTCCAATTGTGTTCAATCTGGCTTACTCCCAGGGGCTTCATTGTCAGAAACAATGGGTCAAAACATTGGATAGGATTGGGCAGCAACTTTAATTTCAAGGAAGCAAGCCAACATGTTTGTAGCCATGCTGTACCAACGGTGTAGAAAAATAAAAGAAATGCGGCTGTCTTGTTTCATATCAACATCAATATTCTTGATGGTTCTGCCTGACCTTAAATCCCTACATAGCTTGGGTAACATGCTTGTGATCCCAATAATCTTGCACAGCTCATATCACAAAACCATATATCATATTCTGTGCATGACCTTAGGGAAATGCAAAAGTTATGGCAACTGGGCAGTCCTCATCAGACGTGCCAGCAGCTCACTCATATGACTCCAGTCAGCGCGCTGGTCTGCCCTCTACAGAGACTTGGACTGGGAGAATGTAGACCATTTGCTGTCCCAGGAGCACAAAAGATTGCAAGATGTGCTATCACTACCACAGACAAACCTGGGGCATTATTATTTTTATTTAAAATGTATATCCCACCTTTCCTATAGATTCCAGCACAAAACGGCTTACACGATAGAACAGTGGTTCTCAAACTTTTTACCACTGGGACCTACATTTTAGAATGGCATTCATGTCAGGACTCACCAGAAGTGATGTCATGGTTGGAAGTGACATCATCAAACAGGAAATACCAACGTTGTGACATAATAAAGTGGCACTCTTGGAATGCAAATTGGCATTCTTGAACTGCAGCAATATTTAACTGAGGGGGGAAAAATCGCTGGAGCAAAACAGCAGGGCCCTTGAAGAAGGGCACATATGGCAGCAGATCGTAAAGAAATACAGCCCTTAGTGTTTTGGTTTCTCTCCTGGCCCCCTTTAATTCAACCGTAAAAAACAATTGCCAGAGCAAGGGAGGTCGCCAAGTCATGCTTTGGTGGTTTGGAGACTGTCTAAGGAATTATACTCAGGGGAAGAGAGGAAACTTTCCCTCCCTTGCTTTCCCTCCCTGCTTTGTCTGCTCCACTTCTCACCATTGTGAGCCCCATCTAGTCGCAGTCACCACCCTCTTTGAGCAGCAACTTCTGAGAGCACATGCCAGCCAAGGCACAGGCAATTTGCAGGGCCTATAGGATTGCACCCTGTGGGCCCTATCGCCAGTGGTATGTGTGTTGTGGTTGTTCAGTCGCTAAGTCGTGTCCAACTCTTCGCGACCCCATGGACCACAGCACGCCAGGTCTCCCTGTCCTCCACTAGCTTCCTGAGTTCACCCAATTTCATGTCCATCGCATCGGTGACACTGTCTAACCATCTCATCCTCTGCTGCCCCCTTTTCCTTTTGCCTTCAATCTTTCACAGCAGGAGGGTCTTTTCTAAAGAGTCTTCTCATGAGGTGGCCAAAGTATTTGAGCTTCAGCTTCAGTATTTGTCCTTCCAGGGATCAATCAGGCTTGACTTCCTGTAGGATTGCCCGATTGGCTCTCCTTGCAGTCCAGGGGACTCTCAAGAGTCTTCTCCAACACCATAATTCAAAAGCATCTATTCTTTGGCGCTCCGCCTTCCTTATGGTCCAGCTCTCACAGCCATACATTGCTACTGGGAAAACCATAGCTTTGACTATGTGAACCTTTGTTGGCAGGGTGATGTCTCAGCTTTTTATTAAGTTGTCTAGGTTCCCCGTAGCTTTCCTCCCAAGAAGCAAACGTCTTTTAATGTCATGGCTGCAGTCACC
Organism: Lerista edwardsae; assembly: GCA_029204185.1. Lineage (NCBI taxonomy): Eukaryota > Metazoa > Chordata > Lepidosauria > Squamata > Scincidae > Lerista > Lerista edwardsae. The sequence continues at coordinate 47,951,362 of JAJKFI010000003.1, forward strand.
ACCTGCGGTGATCTTGGAGCCCAGGAAAATAAACTCTGACATTGCTTCCATTTCTTCCCCTTCTATTTGCCAGGAAGTGATGGGAGTGGTTGCCATGATCTTCGTTTTTTTAATGTTGAGCTTCAAGCCAATTTTGGCACTTTCCTCTTTCACCCTCATCAGAAGGTTCTTTAGGTCTTCCTCACTTTCTGCCATTAGAGTGGTGGTATGTGTGTACCACCGGCTAAAAGTGTAGCGGACGTGCTGTAAAGCACATTTGGGACATGTTACCGCTCGCACTGGGGCAGCGTTCACTCAGTGCCAGGCCCCAATGCGAGTGGGTGGCCAGCTGGTGCTTCAGGAGTGCCAGCCACTGGTAAGCTCAGTTGGGGCGGGGGGATGTGGGGGAGGAACCAGGTGGGGTTGCCGGCCACAAGGGGGTGGGACCAGGCGGTGGCTTCCACCACCGGATCTTATCCCCGACACAGGGCTGCTCACTTCACCGAGGAGCTGTGTTGTGGACGACAGGACTTTCCCTGGGGAAAGAGGACAAACTTCCCCTTCTCCCAGGGAGACTTCAACGGCTGCCTTGCTGCTGCTAGCAGCTAGGCAGTTCAGGATTGGGCTCTGAGTGTTCATGTGCCTGCTTGATATGAAGGCAACTAGAGACAAAGTGCACCCCTCTCCCAACACAGCCATTTAAGTGGGAGAGGCAGGTGTGTGTAGGGAGGGGAGGGTGGCACCCTGAAGAACAACTTAAGATTCTCTCACTAACAAAATTTTAATGAGTCATTTCCCAAGGCAAAAATATGGATTTTACAAGAGGGACTAATTGGGAAATAGAGACTGCCTCTGGTAAACCGTGAAGGAGCAGATTGGATAGCATTTGGTTATATGAACAGAAAAGGTATTAATGAAGGTTCATAAGATTTCTCCTTTGGCTTCTTCTAGGGGTTATAATTGGGGCTTATAGGTTGAGAGGCTGAAATGTTCAGTGCAAGGGCAGCGCAGAGCGGGTGCAGCAAGGCTGGCGCTGTAGGCAGCGCTGGTCTCAGTGCGTTAGCACCGATGCGGGGGTTGCAGCTTGACACCCCCAAATCAGCACTAACGGCGTAGCATTGACGCAACTACATAGCGTCGATGCTATGTCGGAGAGGCAGGACTGCGCTGTCAGCTATTTATTAACAGTGAGAAAATACGTCAATACTGTACTTTACATCACAAGGTACACCCCTGGGACGCTTGCCAAGGAAGGGCTGAACTGGGGTCTGTCTATAAGGAGGTGAATGAAAATGATGCTGTGGAGACGCTATGGTGTTGTGCTGAGTGAAGATGTCCTCCGACAGCGCAATCCTGCACTGCCCGTTGTGCCGCTGCTATGTCATAGCATTAGCACAACGCCATTAGCGCTGACATGGGGGCACCAAGCGGCACCCCTGTGTCAGCACTAGGGTGCACCCCGCTGCACCGCACAGTGCCTCCCTTGCGTCGGCCGAAACCAGCCGGCGCAAGAGAGGCGCCATTGTGAATTGAGGCACGGCGTGGGCGGCGGGCCCCCCCCCCCCCCCCGCGCCCGGGTGGGATGTGGGCGGGCCGGCAGAAGGGTTTGGGATTCGGCCATAAGGCTGAATCCTAAGCCCGATTGGGAGGCTGAGCAGCCCCGAGTCAGGCCGCGCAGTCTCCTCAGATCTGCGCCTGCTGTTTAGCCGGTGCAGATCCAAGGAACGCATAGGTGAGTCTGAAGCCTCCTCTATGGAAAGGGTGCGAATGTGCCCTTACCATGGGGAGGCTCCAGCCTCAACTATACTGCGTCAGGATATGGCACAGGCCAGCACAGTATAAGATTGCGCCCTGACTCTGTGGGCACAATCCTATTCCTAGCCAACTTTCCAGCACCGGAGAAAGGGCACTGCAGCTCTGAGGTAAGGGAACAAACATTCCCTTTCCTTGAGGAGGCCTCCGTGACTGACCCCCAACTGCAGGATACAGCGCATATCCCACTAGCACTGCTATGCTAGAGCTGGAAAGTTAGTTAGGATTGCGCCCTGTGTGTTGCTTGCTGGTTTGCTGGATGGCTCTTGATGGCTGCTTGCAGCAAGCTAGTGGACATATCACACAGGCTTGGGGTGGGGACGGAAGGAAGCAGTTCGGTGGTTTGAATGTAACCAGTGAAGAAGAACGAATTCAGAAGTTTTCTGAATTTCTTCGAATTCAGAAGAACGAATTCATGAAGCAGTTTTTGAGATGGTTTTGCTTTGGGAAAATCATGCTGCTTGAAAAACAAATGTTGCCTGTCTGAATTTCTGGAACTGCCCTGTCTAGAGCAAGTAATACAAAGAAACTGACCCTGCAAAAAACTGACACATTCTACTGCCTGGGGAAGTGGAAGTGTGAAACAGTGCACCTATATTGTGAATGTCTTTTCTAATTGCCTTTACACATTTAAAAGAAGTTAGCAGTGAGTCTAAGGAACAACATCTGCGCATGAGTGTTCTGTTTGACTCCAAGTCTCTACAGACATTTCAGTAACGCAAATTCTGAGAAAGCTGCGTTGTATCATGTTTGTTGTGGAAAAATGGATTCACAAAAGGAAGGAACTTCTTGCAATGACTGAGCTTTGAAGAATAATGATATATGCAGTTCTGCATTTTTGCTGCTTATACTGAGACTTTAGCACATAATTTTATTTTTGAGCCTGTTCCTTCCCTAATGAGAACTAGAAACTTGCAAGTTGAAGATTCTACAAAGAACCTCACAAGCCACACCAAAGTACCCCTGTGGCTATAAATACATGTCTGCAGCGGCGTCATGCAGCCGGAACGCTGGGTGGGAGGAACGGGTGAGCGGCAGCCCGCCCGTTCCTCCCGCCCAGCGTTCCGGCTGCATGATGCCGCTGGTTCCAACCTGCTTTGGATATCGGCTACCCAGGCTGCCTGTTCCAGGGCAGGTTAGGATTATGCCCTTAGTGTCCATGTCTGATGTTAAAAGAAACCATACACACATCCCAATAGTCATCCCCTTGTGCCAGCAAATTCCATAAGTTAATTCTGTATTGCAGTGGTTCTATACAATACAGTGCAATACAGTGGTTTTAGCACTGGGACCCACTTTTTAGACTGACAACCTGTCCAGGATCTACCAGAAGTGATGTCATGGTTGGAAGTGGCATCATTGTGACGCCAGAGTCTGCTGCTTTCCTGAGAACTCAGCAATCAGTTGGGTTATTTCTCAGCCATTTTCCAATATCAAAGTGAATCAGAAAAAAAAGCCTATTTACAACCTTGACACAGGCAAAACAACCACACAGCCCCCCCCTCTTTCCAGCCTCCCATCTTTCCATATTTTCAATATGGCTGCCCTAGGTGCTTCATGACCCAGCTGAAATTGGCTCGTGACCCACTTGTGGACCAACAGTTTGGGAACCACTGCTGTATTGTGTTACGTTCTTTATTTTGTCAGTTCTGAACCTAATGCCAATCAGCTTCACTGAGTGACCTCTGACCGCTAGTCTTGTGAGAAAGTACCGGTGTGTTTAAATATGTATCTTGTCTTTCACACTCCTCTACAGCAGTTGTTTCCAAAATGTGAGCCGTGGCTCCCCAGGGAGTCACGGAAACCAGCCAGGGGAGCCACAGAATCCTCACAAAAACCTCCGCCCTATACAATGTATAGGATTGTAGCCCTAATGGAGAGCCACAGCCAATAGCCCAATAGCTCAAGGGAGCCACCAGTCAAAAACGTTTGGGAACCACTGCTCAAATTGGCATACTGGTGCAGTCTATGAGAACAGTGGGCTGTCCTGGTCACTGGGGCCCCCAGTAATTGCCATAGGATACCAACCACTGACCCCGGCCCTGTTTCGCTATCCAGCATTTTTGTCGTGCCTTTTTATGTTGCTCATCGCTTCTGTTTCTGCTCAGTTTTATGGCTCAATTTCAAAAAGGTCCATGACTTCCCCCACCCAGTATTAATGCTACTTCCAGCATTCTCTATGTGATGCCCACGCAGACCTATTTGAAAACTGTGAAACTTTGGGGCGAATCTGTTCCACTTTAATGGATTCCAGATAAAATCAAAAAAATAACTTTAAATAAAGGAGAGTTTCCCACCACCACCACCCGTGTGAATATATAATATATGAATGACTTCTTTTGAGTTACTGATATATGAATTATAGATGGCCTTTCAGATTCTACAGCCATGTATTATTAATTAAAAACTAAAGATCTTCATCTGTGCTCAAAATAAACCCAGATATCTAGGCCACTCTAGTGCATGTTATACTGGTGAGGGTGGGATGAAAGAAGACAGACTGCTATAACCCCACTTTTATGTTATAGCTGGCAAAGTTTCAGCACATCGCCTGTCCTTATCTCTTTTGCACGGTAGTTGATATTGATTTTTGACACTCCAGAAAGGAGGAGGCTTGTTTAAAAGGAAGGAGGAAGGCTCAAAATGCAACTGTGATTTAAATTTGCATTTACGAAAAAAAAAAAAGGAACCTCTGTATGGTAACATTTCTGGATTATGTAAGTTCCCAATGTGCTTGTGTGGCTTGAGGATAGTTCCTCCACCATCCTCTATTCCCAAAGCTGGGATGCTGCTTCTTGGATCACTCTCCATTTAGAGATGGGCAGTCCAGTCCTATTTGAAGCTTAGGTGGATCTCCCAGTAGCACCAGTGCTGGTGCAGCACTGCCAAAGATGAGCTTCGATAGTGTGTTGCTGGACAAGTGGTGCAAATGGCCAGAGACCCCACAGGCTTCCCATCAACCAACTCAGACCATGCTGGAGCAGGTAAGGTGGTGGTGCAGGTGGGTATGGGCAGGGTGACCAGGTACAATGGAGGTCAGAGTGCCTAAACTGTTAATCTTTGTATAGTAGAAGGAATTTTGGCAGGTGCAGCTCAGCATGGAAGGGTTTAAAAAGCTGCACCTGCCAATCTTCTATACCATGGTGAAAGGTATAGGCACTCGGTCCATTATATCTAGTTACCCTGATCATGGGAAGTTGGGGAAACCATTGGGTAATGATCAGGGGATCATTGAGGTGTGGAACAGGCTAGGCAGAGGTTGGTTCGGGGGAAGGAGGGGGTGGATATCAGTGCCAGCAGCACATGCCAGGATCTACCCTTCCAGGCCTGGACCTGCTCCCTGACAGTGCAATCCTAACCAACTTCCTAGTGCTTACATAGCCAATGGGACTTGTGCTGCATCCTACAGTGTGGGGGCAGTGACGGAGGCCTCCTTTAAGGTAAGGGAATGTTTGTACCCTTACCTCAGAGTGGCATTACCCTTATCCCAGTGCTAGAAAGTTAGTTAGGGTTGCGTCCAACAGGCTCCTTAGACATACGCCATATATTTAGCTAGTATATTAACAGTGCAATCCTATGCACGTCTACTCAGAAGTGAGTCTCGTTGTGTTCAATGCAGCTTACTCCCATGAAAGTGAGTATAGGATTGCAGCCTAAGAGACGTTTACTTCTTGGGAGGAAAGCTATGGCGAACCTAGACAATTTAATAAAAAGCCGAGAAATCACCCTGCCAACAAAGGTTCGCCTAGTCAAAGCTATGGTTTTCCCAGTAGTCATGTATGGCTGTGAGAGCTGGACCATAAGGAAGGTGGAGTGCCAAAGAATAGATGCTTTTGAATTATGGTGTTGGAGAAGACTCTGGAGAGTCCCCTGGACTGCAAGGAGAGCCAATTGGTCAATCCTATAGGAAGGAAAATCCTGATTGCTCCCTGGAAGGACAAATACTGAAGCTGAAGCTCAAATACTTTGGCCACCTGATGAGAAGAGAGGACTCTTGAGAAAAGACCCTCCTGCTGTGAAAGATTGAAGGCAAAAGGAGAAGGGGGTGGCAGAGGATGAGATGGTTAGCTAGCGTCACCGAAGCAGTGAACATGAAGTTGAGCAAACTCCAGAAGCTAGTGGAGTACAGGGAGGCCTGGCGTGCTCTGGTCCATGGGGTCGCGAAGAGTCGGACACAACTTAGCAACTGAACAACAGCAGATAGGTACAAAGAGGCCCATTGGAAGCCAAACAACCTACAGGAGGTACATAAAAACTGACCTTCTCGTCACACACAAACCCACCACCATAAGATACCTAGCCAACTCCATTGACACAGCTGCATCATGTCAACAGGTTGAAGACAGGATTGGGGCCCTCAGGTGTAACGGACGACAACAACCCAAATTGCCCCGTTTGGTTCTGCAGACTCAAAGAGATGTGTAACAAAGCCAGCACTCCCCCACTGCCTCTCAGTCAGCTGCCCTTTCCTTTTATGCCAAGTTGCAAATAGCCTTTCAAGGGTCAAGGTAGACACGACTTTGTACTTTCAGCACCTTCTAGGCCAGGGGTGTCAAACAAAAAGCCCAAGGGCTGGATGCAGCCCACAGAAGCTCTTTATTCGGCCCTGGGCTTTCCCAGCATCACCATCAGCTGGTCTCAGTTGCTGAGCTGTTCTAAAGTGTCACTGCTAAAAGAGCAGCTCCCTTTTAGGCAATTGGGCTCTCCCATATGAAAATATGGGAGACTTGAAAATATGATCATGATTTGCATATTTTCTGTTTGTAGTGAATTAGTTTCTAAGTGAGAAAAAAGTGCTGATTTCTGGTCATGACCTGTTTAATGACATCACTTTTGACCCTCAGTAGGTATCATAAATGCCATTCGGCTTGCTGTGTGAAATGAGTTTTGACATCCCTGTTTTGGCAGCTTCATGCTTGTTTCTTCTGTGTGGAACTGTATACATTTGGGACAATGCTGCTACCGGTTTTCAGGGGCCCTAGGGCAAAGCCTTGCACCTGGAGCCCCAGGATGCTCCTGCCAGCCCCTTGATGGTGCGTTGGACACTGCTGCTTGCACCAGTGGTGAGGATCAGGGGTCAGCCACCCAGGTTGATGTTTGGGCCCTTAGGCAGTGCCCCACCTGGTCAACCCCTGATACCACTCCTGGTTTGGAAGCCATCCAGATTGTGGGGGGGGGGATGTAAACCACAATTGTCCTAATCCATATTGGCCCCACAAACTCTATTAAAACCCCTTCACCTTGCGTCGCAGTCCTAGGTGAGATTCCCCTCCCCTCCATTACAGATTTTTTTTAAAAAAATTAAAGGACAACATCTGGTCCACTTCCTGGTCACATGCCCCAACTGGATGTGAGGGAGATCTGGCTGCAACATCTGTCAAATCAATCAATCAACAGGTACTTACCCAGTGGTGTTATTCTACCGGAACGCTGGGCAGGACATCTGGGTCATCAACAGCCCGCCCGTCGCATTCCGCAGCATTACGCCGTTTGCGTAACCAATTATGCCGCTTGCATACATTACGCAAACGGCATAACGCTGCGGAACGCGACGGGCAGGCTGTCGATCACCCAGACGTCCCGCCCGGCGTTCCGGTAGAATAACACCACTGTACTTACCTATCACTTTTCAACACGAAGTTCACAAAGCAGTTTGCAGGCTAATAGTAATAATAAAGTTAAATGGCTCCCTGTCCCCAAAGGGCTCACAATCAAATGCCCCTTTTAAAGATGGATTTAATGGCATTTGGACTTTGGCCCTGAGGCTGGGGGCCACAGCAGCTTCAGTCTTAGCTTCTCTCCCTCTCTTGTCATTTAAGTTGAATTAATAGTGATTGCGTTAGCTGTTATTTGATCTTGTATTTTGTTATTGTAAAAAAAAAGTGGCATGAGCTGCTTTGAGGCCCGTGTTGCTAAAAAGTGGGCTAAGCAATGCTGGAACGCACAAATAAAACAACAGGCATTTTATAAGAACAATGCAAGCATGTAGCGCAAGATACTTTTTAAGCAAATTAAGTTTGATGTTTGCATTGCAGCAGAGAATGATGGGCCTCTTCCTAATATCACAACCTTTCAAAATTAGCCCTTTGTTGCATGACATCTCCTTCCTAAATTATTAAAAGTTACCGCTTTTATTATTCAAATTTTACGTTAAAAATAATTGCCATCTGTTCAGTGGTTTGTGGGTCCAAAGGCTTTTTAAAACAATCATTAAGATAAGACATGCAATTAAGATGAGTTGGAAGAGTCAAGCAAACAAAGCGCAATTTTGCTGTTTAGAAAATGCTCTTTGGCCTGGAAGCAGCTGTCTCATTGAATCACTCATTTCTATTGATGCATCAGGGTTGTGTGGCCATTGGCTCCTCTGCATTTTAATGTCTGCATCATATCGAAACACCAAAATTGAAATGGTATGGGTTAGCTGAGCGAATCCGTTGGAAATACAAAATGAAGCAAATGCTGTTTTTGTTATAACTGGGAGATCTGCTGGGCAGCCCAATCTTAAACTGCACTGATGCAGCCAAGCCAAATGTCCTGTGCTGCATCTAATGCAGGTCAGGAAGTGGCTGGAAATCCCCTTGGGGTCAGGGGATATATTTCCCCTTATTCTGAGTAAAGCCCCAGCCACCCCATGGGGTTACTCAGATCCCCAACAACTATATAACTGGTGCCAGGGGCGTAGCTAAAGAAGTGCAGGGGGTGCAATTGCACCGGGCAACAAACTTTGGGGGGGGGGGACGGACAACAAGCTGAGCTTGAAACTAGCGTGCCAAAATTGTGAAAAGCTCAGTATGTATGAATAATACCATCGTGATATATATCATTGAAAAGGTAATTTAATGCAGAATGCAATGAAACAAACCAGAGTGTAATATCTTTACTCTGTCAAAAGTGATGGCCTAAAACCCCACAGAAACGAAACTGTGGCATCACTTCCTGCTGTGATGTCACTTCCAGGGCAATATTTTGCCCTCTGCACTGGGCTACACTTTCATTAGCTTTGCTCCTGACTGGTGCAAATCTGGGAAGCTCTCCGTAGGGCTACCTGGCCAAGGAAAGGGGTTAGGTTATGGCTTGTGCTGTCACCACCCCTCCCCCACCCACCCACGCCGGGTCCTCCCCCAGTTCCACCCTTACCCCACCCATCTCCAATGCCCTCTTCCAATCTCCAAAATGCCTCCCCGCCACCCTCTCACCCCCTGCACCACCCGACGCAATCTTACTTGTGCCAGCCAGCACATGGATGGGATGTGGCACCAGCAAGCCAGCATGGGCCTTCATGCTGGCCCAGCTGGCTCTTGGAGTTGGAGTCTTGCACACAGACATGGGCCATCCTCCCTGACTCCAAGAGTGGTCCAAATGCACTTGACAGTGGCCCTTGTGCCGGCCAAACTTTGCTGGCCTAACTGTGCCGGCCTCACTCCAGGTTAGGATTGCGCTCAAAGAGCTGTAAATATGGCTTCAGTGCTCTCTGTTGCTAAGCTCTTTCTCCAGAACAATTCAAATGGACTGCTGTGAGAGGAAGCTTACTAGGTATGTGGCTGGATGCATGCTGCATTTCCACAGAAGCCCATGAAACCACAGTGGTGCTGGTTACAAAATTCAACTTCCTGAGAATATCAACAAGCACTAACAGAACAAGCACTTTTCTGACATTAATGATTGCAAATATGAGCATAAAATTAGCATAAAGATTAGCATAAAATGATGCCTGGTACAAACCCAGGAGTTGGTGACTGAGATTTCCAATGGGAGAGTGAAAATCAATCAATCACTAGTATTTATATACCGCTTTTCAACATTAAGTTCACAAAGCGGTTTACAGGCAAATAATAACATTAAAGTTAAATGGCTCCCTGTCCCAAAAGGGCTCACAGTCTAAAGGAATGGGGAACACCACCAGCAACAGCCACGAGAAAGACACTGTGCTGGGGCGAAAAGGTACAATTGCTCTCCCCCTGCTAAATATAAGAGGACACCACTTGAAAAAGTGCCTCTTGCCCAGTTAGTAGGGGTTTCTTGCCCAGTTAGCAGGGGTTAGCAGGAAAAGAAATGAGGCAGTTCCTAGTCATCACACAGCACTTTCCAACCTCATGGCTCCTGTGGGCTCTGTGACTTGGGAGGAGGAAACCTCATTGGCAGTGCAAATGGGACTACTTCTAAGTAGAACTGCAAAGGATTGGGTTGTACTGGTAAGCCTTCCAGCTCAGTTGCTGTGTTCAACCCTGCTCCCCCTTGCCGCTTTTGTCCTTGTTCTCATGCTGTTCGTCCCACCCACTCCTGCCTTGCCCAGTCCCTTATGATCCATGCCCTGGCATTCCTGCGTCACTAAACCCACTAAACCCACTAAACCCCCTGACTCGAGTCAAAATGACTCGAGTTTGGCATGGGTGAGACGCCACAGGCACATGCTAGGACTCATGCCTGAGTCAAGTCTTGGGGGGGGCAGAGACCAAGACTCGAGTCTTGCCACACTGCCAAATTCCCATCCCTAGAACTCTGTGTGAAGTTCACACAGCCATAGATATTGCCAGAAGATCTACAGCAGTGGTTCTCAAACTTTTTAATATTGGAACCCACTTTTTAGAAAGGCGGTCTGTCAGGGACCCACCATAAGTGATGTCATGGCCCGAAGTGCTGTCATTTTGATGCCAGAGCCTGCTGCTTTCCTGAGAATGCATCAATAAGTTGTATTACTTTACATTTTCCAATAGTAAAGTGAATCTGAAAGAAAAAAAAACAATTTACAATCTTGGCACAAGCAAAACAACCACACAGTCTTCCCCCTTTCCAGCATCCCATTCCCCATATTTTCAATATGGTGGTTCTAGGTGCTTCGTGACCCACCTGAAATTGGCTCACAACCCACTGGTGAGTCCTGACCCACAGCTTGGGAACCACTGATCTACAGATTTGTTCCCATATCAAGATGCACTCATTTTTGTTCCACATTATGGAAGGCATGGCACATATGTTACTCAACCCACATCAAATTATTTTCTCTCAATAATTTTTTTCCTAACATGTTTAAGCATGATAGCTTTTGGAACATTCATAGTGTCTTATGAAAGCACTGTGATCCTCCATGTAATCAAAGCAGACCTTTTGGTAGCAAACACAAAAATGAGAAGGTAATTGAAAAACATATTAACTCAGAGCTTTGGTTTAATATTCTTTGGCACTTGCCATGTTTATATAATCAGATTATCATTGGGGGCTTCGAGAATTTGTGCATTACCAGTTTCACTGCTTGTGTGGGGATTCAGAATGGAAGTGTTTAACTCTTTAAGTAAGATAAGCCCAAGCAAATGCTAGTACCCCCACCAGAATTTTATACAAACACCTTTCTGCAATGCTGTGCTTTAATTGCATCCTTCTATTTGCATATATATTTCATATTTAGGAAAGAAAATCCCTGGCTGAGATGCATTATATTGCCAACAGGAAATTCTGCTGGGGATTCTTAAATCATGCAAATAAATGATTGTGGTATTCAAAAAATTCACCCCGATGCCACTTAATTTGAATGAACGGGGTAATGGAATGACATTCTGACTTTCCCCAGGGAAATATTCCCATGCTTTGCACACTGTGAACATATCATAGCTTTAAACAGATATAGAGATTTCCTGATTCCTTCTGTTGGAACTGGGGTTTGACTAGGGTCCCTAGACCAGATAGGCACCTTAAAGAATAAAAATACAAGCAGTGTGATGCAATGGAGTGTTCAGCTAGGACAGGGGTCTCCAAACTTCTGCCTGGGGGCCAAATCTGGCCCACCACAAGATTTTATCTGGCCCACAACAACAATTTTTGTTAGAGCATTTGCTACTGCTTGTGACACTTTTACTCAATAGCGGCAATTTCTCAGTTTACGCATGGCATTGTTTCTTTGTAATTGTCACATTTCCCTTTTGTTACTTACTTTGAGAAACCTTTATTGGCATAATACACGTACAAGAGGGAGCTACAGTGAAAAAAAACATATGGAGAAATCAACAATTAAGAAGGTTGACCAAGAGATTTAGCCTTGCAGCTATTGATAAAAGTTCATCTTTTGTTCTGAATCATATCATGCTGATTATAAAAATAATGCAAATAAATAAAACTTATTCATTCATTTATTAAACTGATTTTTTTTCTGGGGAAAATGTGTACAATATACCATGGGGCCCTTGTAGTGAAAAGTTTGGAGACACCTGGACTAGGACATGAGAGGCCAGAGTTTAAATTCCAGACAGGTATGAAGCACACTGACATCCTTGGGCCAATTGTAGGCCTTTCTCACCAAACTGGGGAAGGGAAGAAAATAATTTTCATGGTCTGAAAAAAAAGAAATAGGCGCCAGGTAAATTTGACGTCAAAATAAGTGTCTCTTCCTTCCATACAACAACCTCTTACTTTATCACTACAATGGTGAGGGGAAACATTCATTTCCATTACTATCACTGTCCCTTCCTGTCACTTGCCCTCAGCAATGTCACCCAATCTGATGTGACTGTGCTGTATGTCGCCTTGTGATGTCCTGTTCACGGCCATCTTATGTGTGCTTCCTCTTATGTGGGCTCCATCTTATGTGGGCTCCATTTGTTTTTGCCCAAATGACTAAACCTAGGAGAAGAAAGACTCGCCAAAAGAAAAATGGGGTAAGAGTGGCAGCAACCAGAAAGTGAAACAATGGTGCTGAACAAGATTACAACAGGTGTCTCTCTAAAGCCACAGCACAACAGAGCTGAACATAGTTAAGCCAATGGAAGTCAACAGCCTTAAACACACTTAGCTCTGTGCTGGACTGTGCTCTTGTTTATCAGGAAAATCTTCTACCTCACCAAAATGGGTTCTTTCTATTCAAAACTTGAAAAAAGAGTACATTTGGTATAATACCCAAACCTTTAAGCCAGAGGTTCTCGAAGTGTGCATCACGATGCCTTAAGGCAGGGGTCTCCATACCCCAGCCCAGGCCAAAAACGGCCCTCTGGAGGATTTTTATCTGGGCATTGGCAGGGGGTGGGATCAGCCCACAGCAGCCTGCTGAAGGGGAATAATTACAGAGCAACCTTGGTATCCTTTGGGGCTCTGTTGGATACTTGGATACTGGGGCCACCATTTAAATGCCCTTATATATGGCCCTTGTGCCAAAACATTTGGAGACCCGGGGCAGTGGTTCCCACACTGTGAGTCGTGGCTCCCCAGAGTTACTGAATCCTCACAAGAAATCTGCCTCCTTATACAGTGTATAGAATTATGGCCCTAAAGGAGAGCTGAAGCAAATGGCCCAGTAGGTGAAGGGATATTTGGGGGCCAAATATCAAAACATTTTGGGGAAAAACATTTGGGGACCACTGCCTTAGGGCATCACAGCACACACATGTGGATGGTCCTTTCAACCTGTTCCCCTGCACACTGCCATCTTGGATCTCATGAGATTCCAGAAGATCTAAGATGGTGACACCCAGCTGAGCCAGGAAGAAGAAGCTGCAGGGGGCGTCATAAGCCAGGTAAGTTTGGGAAAAGCTGCTTTTGGCTGTTGGAGGGAGATGGTGGATCTCATTCCTTGCCAAGCCTGGAAAGTTCTGATGTTTATCGAGCAGAGACCACATTAGACTGAAAAGACAGTATTTTTAAGAACAAACTTTTAGACTATTTCTTCTTAACACAGGGGAAGAAAGTAATTACTGAGGAAAGATTGTACCTGCTTCATAGTGTGTGTAAGAGAGAGAATGTTATGACCTCCAACTCAGGCGGGAGCAATAAACTCATTTTACGACACTTCTGACCTAATCAAATTCTAGCCAAAGTCCCGCAGTACACGAAATCATGTCTTCCTTGATAATTTAATAAAGCTAATTCTTGGTTGGTATTTTTAAAGCATACAATTTAAATGGAAAGGACAATTTTTTTGTTATCTGGGTTATTATGTAAAACCTTTCCAAGAAAGCTTGGTGTGTGATCATAATAATTCACTGAAAGGGGAGATGTGGGAAGCAGGGATCCTCCCCCGTCTCCCCCCCCCCCCAAAAAAAAGACAGAATCAAAAGCATCAGTAACAGCAAGAGAACTGAGACCATTTTGAAAGTGCATGCATACCTCATTTCTTTTTTAATTGCTTTGATCTTTTGAAGGGTCCTTGTTGCATGCCGCCAAGCCTGAAGAGAACACCTACAATATTGCTGTATTTTGCTGCTTTAATCACACTGGAATTTATAAATATATTCTAAGTCTCCTTGCAAAGTTATTCTTGACAGGCTTTAATGTTGCTGTTGTATCAAAAGAAAAGTCCTTGGAGTGTGCAGGTTGTGTTGAATGCCCCAGTATGAAAACCCACTGGGAAATGAGGAGACTTTGAGGCCACCCCATTCACATGCAAGGAGGATTTGGTGGTGGTGGTGGTGTGTGTGTGTGTGTGTGTGATGGGCAGTCCAATCTTGAGCTGCCCATAGGTGGGCCAGCCAGAGGAGAGGGGTGGAGCAAAGATCCAGCCATTTGGTTGTATCCTAACCCCAGTCCCTGGGCTGCATGGGCCCAAGCTTGGAATTGCACCAACAATTTTACGGGTGCTGATCCAAGCACCCTAATAGGGCTACCTGGGGCTTACCCCAAGGTAAGGGGACAAACATTCCCTTGCCCCACAGTGAGCTCCCGCTGCTGCCTGCCCTGCATAGGATGCAGCACAGGCCAGCCATCTTGCCTGCTCCAACTCAGGTTAGGATTGGGCTGCAAGCTGGACTCAGGATCTGGCTGTTAGCCAACATTACCTGCAGTCAAACTTATCCGCAGTAGAAACTTGGCTACTGTCTGCTGAAGAGAGGCATGTGTGTTCTTCTGACTTCACTTACTGTCCTGATGGGAAATCTAAGTTGCCACAGCTGATGTGACAGCTGGCTTGTTTTCAAGCCACAGCTGATGTGGCAGCTGGCATCATTCTGTCAGTGGTGTCATCTAAATGATTTAAGAACAGGTACTCACTTTTGATTGGCACGTGCCGGGACCCGCCCACCGGAAGTGACGTCATAAGCCGGAAGTGATGTCGTGGCAGGAAGGGACATGAAAAAAGCCCTTTTTGAGGCCTCAGATGATTTTAAACTGACCCAACAGTTGCAACAGTATTCCACAGCACCCCCAGAACATGTTAAGGAGGCCTGGCGTCATGTTAAAGTGACCCAACAGTTCCAAAACCCCAGAGCAGCTCATTTTTCAGTGGCAAGGCAAGACAAGGCTCCGCTCGCTGCCTGCCTGGCTCTGAGAACATGCAGGCAACTCAAATGTGCAGGAAATTCAAATGTTGCAGGGGGCGGAGTCGACGAGTGGGCGCGTGAATGGGCGGGGCCAGCCGTAATCCTAGGAACCGGTACTTGCGTACCCCCGCGTACCCCCTGCATGATATCACTGCATTCTGTATGATATATGTCATACAGGCCCTATTTTCACCATCTATCCTTAGAATAGAATAGAATAGAATAGAATAGAATAGAAAATTTATTTGTCATTGTACCCGTGTACGCAAGTACAATGAAATTAGGTGCTTTCGCAAGGTAAAACAAGACAAAACAAGACCAAAAACAAAACAACAGTACAACAAGGTCAAGGCAGACTACATATACAATCACCACATTGCTAAAACTCTGTTCAACATATCACTGTACCCCCGCATTTAATCTAGATACTGCGCTGGGATAAAAACTGTTCTTTAATCTACTCGTTCTTGTTCTTATCACCCTAAATCTTCTTCCTGATGGCAATAATTCAAAAAACTGGTAACCAGGATGCGAGGGATCTCTCAGAATTTTTGAGGTTTTCGACATACACTTTGTACTGTAAAGCTCCTCCAAAGAAGGAAGGGAACATCCAATAATCCTCTGAGCAGTGTTGATAACCCTCTGGAGCGCTTTTCTCTCCGCCACGGCACAACTCGCAAACCAAACACAGAGACAATAAGACAGAATACTCCCTATGTAGCTGCGATAAAAAGTTACCAGCAATGTCTCAGACAATTTTTAGATGCTTGATTTAAGAAAGTCTCAGCAATCGTGTAGCACATTAATGAAAATGTGACTTGAATGAGTCATCGTTTTGTAGTAGTCAAGTGGTGCAATATTGCCTTGTGGGCTATCAGTGCAGTTCCCACGTGACCGGGGTGGTGGTGGTGGTGTCTAAAAGCTCTCAAATTCATTCTTTAGTATACGTTGTGTGGATAACAGAATCCCCAGATATAAGATCCGTGGATAAGGTGGGGGGCTGTATTCTAAAAGCTTAATAAATGAAGGGGTGCCAAAGACAGTCCTCGCCTGGAGTATCATTTACTCTAAGGCAGCATTTCTCAACATTTATCCCTCATTGTACCACCTTGCATGGTCCAACCGATTGGAAGTACCACTACACCAGAAGTAACTGGTGATGATGTCAACCTTAGTTACTGCCAAATTGGGAGGTCAGAAGTGATGTGACAAACACGAGTAAGAGGCTCACAGCAGATGGGAGGGCTTTTTTAAGCATGTGAAAACTGCGCATTGGAGCTCTGCCCACAGGACCGAATCTACAGCTGCTTGTTGTGTTGCACTGCTGTTTCATAGCCAGGTGTCAGAGATATGGGGGTGGGGGTACCACGAGCACCACTGGACACTAGACCTCAAGTACCAGCGGTGGTACTAGTACAACTTGATGAGAAACACTGCTGTTAGGCTAGCCCAACAGAGTAACATGGTAAAGGTTTCCCCATGACTGAATGGTCTAGGTGTGACGGCTCTAGGGGGCAGTGCTCATCTCCGTTTCTAAGCTGAAGAGCCAGCGTTTGTCCTGAGGACAAGTTTCCATGGCCAGCATGACTATATGCCAAGGCGCACAGAATGTTGTTTACCTTCCCACCAAAGTGCTCCCTATTTATCTACTCACATTTTTACATGCTTTTGAACTGCTAGGTTGGCAGGAGCTGGGACAAGCAACAGGAGCTCACTCCATCACGCAGTCTCGAACTGCCAACCTTCCAGTCAGCAAGTTCAGCAACAGCAGTTCAACCTGCAGTGCCACCACGTCCCTTTAACATGAGGCAAGGATAAATCCTGACATGTTTCCAGTGTAAACGTGGACACAGCCCAGGCCCAAGTACCACTTGAAGTGATGACAATTTCTGCAAGGCTGCTATTGCACACACACCCCAAAAAAAAGAACTGTGTGGAAAATGGAAATCTGCTTTCTTTTCCCTTACCTCCCTCTTTCATTCCAGGAAGGAACTAAAACGGCACAAGGAAGGGGCAAGATAAGAGGTAGGGAGTTGGATCAAAGCAGCACCCTCCAGGGTAAGCAGGGTATGTGAGGGATTGTTCTGCCAAATTCCCTGCCGGGCCTCCCTAAGGGCCCTGACGCCCACACTAGGCTAACCAGTTTCCCCTCCAGAGCAGCCTCAGAGAAAGGCAAGAGGGAGGGGGTTCAGTCACCCACTGGGCCTCCTCTCTTCCAGCAGCTTTGCTTGGGATCACCAGCTGACCGGCCTCCTCCAGACTGCCCTCATCACTGGCTTAGCTCCAAACTACCCTAAGTATAACCCCACCACCAAACAATAGGCAGTCAGCTTGCCCAAGCCACAACTGCTCCTCCAACTGGTGGCTCCAGGGGCGTGGCAGCCATACAAAAACTCCCAACAACAGTCTCCCAAAACAACCTTACCTTATCTAGTCCTTCAGCCAGTTCCTCCGTCCGTCCTTCAGGCAGGCAGTCCAGCCAGTACTCCATCAGTCCAGCACCTGCCCAAGGTACCATCCTCCAGCACCTTCCCAGCTCCGCTCCTACAGCTCCTGCCTCCAACTTTATACTGAGGCCAACCAATCAGTGGCCAGGCTTTACCATCAGCCACACCCATCTGCACCTGTGCTGGCCTCCCTTCATAGCCAGGGGCCTCATCAGCCTACAGCTGTGCTCCCAAGGCTTGCAAAGACCTTGGGGGTTAACCCTGTAATCCCTGGCTAATCTGGAACAAGGGGCCATTGCTGATACCATTCCCTATCTCCTCGGGATATCTCCTGCCTTTTCCAATACAGGGATACGTGGGTTTGTGCACATATGGCTGGGTATGTGAGGGAAACGTGCACACTCTCCTCCTCACATAGAACCATCCTCACTAGAATAGTCCAAACTGGTCCAGAGAGAGTTCCTATTGGCATTCTGGATACTAGAAAAGTATTTGTTAGGCTGCAGTCCTAACCTGGAGTTAGACTGGCAAAGTTTGGCTGATGCAAGGGACACCATAAAGTATGTTTGGACCAACCTTGGAGTCAGGGAGGATGGTGCACATCTGTGTGCTGGCCTCTCTGACTCCCAGAATGGTCCAAACATACTTTATGGTGTCCCTTGCATCAGCCAAACTTTGCCAGTCTAACTCCAGGTTAGGACTGCAGCCTAACAAATACTTTTCTAGTATCCAGAATGCCAATAGGAACTCTCTCTGGACCAGTTTGGACTATTCTAGTGAGGATGGTTCTATGTGAGGAGGAGAGTGTGCACGTTTCCCCCACATACCCAGCCATATTGGCCTAACTGTATTGGTCTAGCTCCAGGTTTGAAATGTGCCCTTAGTTTCTGAAGTTCTCCTATGCAAGCACAAGTCGAACCATGCCAAACCCCAGTTTTTCTAGTGCTTTGACTGGGGATGGAAAAATGTATGTTTTCAAACATCATTTCTCAAAATCTTATGTGTTTTCACCCTGAATTTCAACTGTATGCCTATTATTCATGTTTGAACAGTAAGAAGAGAAGGTGCCCAGAGGTTGCCATATGATGTTTGGCTATTCTTTTCACAGTTGTTAATTTTCACTCAGACATCTCTGCAGGGACCCTATAGGTGAAGTGTCTAAAATCTATCTCAAACAAGGCAATGCCTCTCTGCCCTCTCCTTGGATATGAGTGGAATAACGGGCCAATTAAAGCTACACAAATTTATGTTCAAGGTTGCCAAGGGACGTCCAGGAACACGGTGTCCCGGGTTCACTGTGACCATTGTTGCATCTTGTCCTGCGGAACTGAATGTCTGAAAATTATTCAACTACAACAGGATAGGCCTGAGCAGGGCAATGAAGTTTAAATGTTTGCTTCATTAAAGCTACTGCTTGCAGCCAGATTTGTGATAGACGGTTTGGTATGAGAGATGTTCTTAAGTGGAAACTGATTGAATGAGAATTCTTGAATGTTGCTAGATCTATATATAACAAAGACTGTTCCAAACATATTTGCAGTTGGCTGAGCATGACTTAAGAGATCAAATGCTGGAAACTCATGGGAAGGGGGAGGTAGTAATGTGCCTCTAGTCTAGATGCTTTTCATCTTCCCCTTCCAAACAGGACCCAAATTTTGGGTGGGGAATAAAAGTGACAAATCTGTTCTCTACGCAACTGAGAGGGAGGGGGAGGAATGAAACAAACAAAGTTGAGGACAGGGGTTGAGGATTGGCTTGGGGACTAGATATTTAGGGGCGGGAGAAGAAATGAACATGATCTTGCAGTTTCCACACAAATCACATTGCTGTCCAAGTATCTCCGAAGTATGGTAATCAAAGTTTTACAGATTACATAGGGCCATGGATGTGACATTTGCTGCCAAAATGCACTACTTGTATTTTCTGCTTTTGAAATTATACTGTACTATCCCTTTTTGCTTAAAAAAAACAAACACCTTCCCTACATTTGAGTCTAGTATGAATTTGAGAGCGCAATCCTAACCAACATTCCAGCACTGACACAGCTGTGAGCACAATCCTAAACTGGAGTTAGGCCGGCATAAACTAAACCAGCAAAATTTGGCAAGCAAAAGGGCAACCATAAGGCGTTTTTGGATTACACTCGGAGTCAGGGAGGATGGCACATGTCTGTGTGTTGGCCTCCCTGACTCCGAGAGTGGTCCAAACATACTTTACGGTGGCCCTTGTGCTGGTCAAACTTTACTGGCTTAGTTTATGCTGGCCTAACTCAGTTTAGGATTGCACCCTGTGCCAATGGGGCATGTGCTGCATCCTGCAATTTGGGGCGGTCACAGAGGCCTCCTCAAGGTAAGGGAATGTTCATTCCTTTACCTCAGAGATGCACTGTGCTTACCCCAGTGCTGGAAAGTCAGAATTGCACCTTGAGAAGGCTTTTCCTGACATTACCATCACAGCTTGGGAGCTATTGTTCATTTATTTGAGTAACATCAGAATTCCTGGAGCATGTTGGAAGAATCCATGGTAGGCTCCTTTCCACATCAGTGTTGTCTCAGAGCACTATCCTAACCAGCACAGGAACAGGCAGGCCAGCTGACAGCCACCAGAACCATATGGTCCTCTTTAGACATGTACAGGAACAGCCCCACTGGATCAGGCCAATGGCCTATCTAGTCCAGCTTCCTGTACCTCACAGTGGCCCACCAAATGCCTCAGGGAGCACACAAGACAACAAGTTGCCTGCATCTCACTGCCACTCCCCTGCATCTGGCATTCTGGGGTAGCCTATTTATTCTTATATATACACACACACTGAATACACCAGGCTGTGGCTTGGGTTTAATGGGCCACCCTATTAAACACAAGTAACCAATTTTTAAAACATGAAACTACTGAACACCCTGTCCCTCCCTTGCAAGTCTGGGATAGGCAAAAACAAATAAATGTTGGATTTGTGAGGCTTCTGCTGTGATCTTCTTTTATATTTTCATCTTGCCTCAGAAATAGGCACAAAGTGTTTTAACAAACAATATTTATTCTTTCCATAATCAGTCTGCCATTTCTTGATCATTTAAAAAAAACAAAACTACTAGCACTCACACACACAGGTCTGAATCTTGGTAACAGACCCTACAAATAGTATCTAGAAGGCTCTGATTGAACACTGCTTGATTAATCAGCTGAATCTGTTTCAGCTGTTCTTATGTAAGAGCCATTAGTTAAGGCACATTGTAAAATACAAGGTGAACCAGGACCTACTATGTCCATCTGTCTCAAACTCATTACCATTAACATCAGGATAATGCAGGATTGCTTGCATCCTCATTGCCATCTGCAATTCAGCCTTGACAAAGTGCTAATCAGTGTTTGTCATATGAGCTAGTCCTAGAGTTGTTTTTGCACGCTCCCTACCCAGAGAGTCTAGAGAAACAGCCTAGCTCTGTAAACTAGATTTAGCAAGAACTTCTGGAATAACTACATTCAGACCAGCAGGCACTGTAGTGTGAGTGACTCCATGAAATGAAAGATCTGGGAAGAATCAGGAGTCACTAGATGCAAATATCTTGTTCTCTCATGTGCTCCCTGAGGCATCTGGTGGGCCACTGTGAGATGCAGGAAGCTGGACTAGATGGGCCTTTGATTTGGCCTGATCCAGCAGGGCTCTTCTTATGGCCCAGATTGGGATGCAAGTTATTATAGCTCCCTCCCTGCAGACAGGATAGCTAATTCTGAACAGGGCTACAGGATCAACTGACTAAAGACTGACTTTGCTGACTTTGCAAATTCTGTCGTGACCATTTGAGAGTCATCAGAAACAATGGTTTCTCTATCATCAATATTATAAGTGGTACTACAATTATTTATACAATGGCTTGTTCAAGTCTAAACCTTCTTGACCTACTGTACATGCTGCCTTGGGAACAAGACCACATGCTCCAGTTTCTCAAAATACTCAAGAACGACTAAATTGGTCTGGGCAGAACAAAGCTTGTTTATTTCTGTTGAGTGGGGACCTCTTCTGTTATTCTTTGTCTACAAGTGGAGAAGCATACCGCTAAACAAATTAAACAACTGCTTTGCTAAGAATAATGTGGGCAACACGAGAACGACCGACCTAGATAACAATTTTGATGCTTAATTACAACTTTGAAATAATTAAAATTGGATTGGATTAAAATTTGACTGCCTTTTCAGGCTGGATATACTGGGTATGATTCTCAAGTGTCTACTAAGGTTCTGTACTGCAGCAGCACAATCTGGTTGCTTGGAGGTCTTGTTCCTGGGCTCACAGATAAGACAGCTGTATGGATTGCTAGGCTTTTCTGTGATCTGCCCTCCCAGGATGGAGTGCTGTGGAGCAGGTTAGGTGGTGGATCAATGTGTGTGTCTGCGAGAAGAGCTTGGTGGTCTCCAGGAACACGATCGTGAGCAATGTGGAGGCGGGTGCAAAGCATGCTGCACAAAGTACCATAGAGCACCTTCTGATGACATAGCAGTTGGGCGCATTGGCGCAAAGGGTCGCATCAGGCCTCTCACACAGGCACAAGGAGCAGCGCACACTGCGGAAGGTAAATTCAACACCAAAAAGCATGGAGGTGGAATGGGGCAGGGGAGGGTAATGATGGGTGGATTAGGCCTGGGAAGGGGTGGAATCAGTGGTAGTGCATGCACTGAGTCCTAGCCCCTCTCCCTGTCCTGATCCACTGACATGGGGCAACGTGGGCTTGCAGCAGCTGTGGAGCTCATGCAGCTCTAATGTGCCCTATTACATGTGCTGGGGCTTACCATGCGGGAAGGGATAAAATGCAAAATTTTACCTGCGTGTTACCATCACTGCCTGGAATGGCTCAGATGGTGAGACGGAGGAGCTGCTTACACAGCTCATTGCTGCACTGTCGTACTTACTATGCTGCCCCCTGGCTTTGTTTCTGCTTATCATGGTTGTGGTTTGTTCTTGCAGCCTGGCAATATTCCTCCATGAGTCCTTTCGCCCTCTATTGTGGCCTTTCCCTCCAGAGGCGTTTCTACAGGGAGGGCAAATCTCTAAGTTTTGCAAGAAGCCTTACCTTGCAGTGGAAATCACTCCTCTCCTGCACTGTTTTAGCCAATCCTCACAGGGAACAGCAACATCTTGGCGTTGCTTACTGGCTACAGCAGCAAGGGAGAGGGGGGATTTACATGAGAGGGTAAGGCTTCTTGCAACACTTAGAGCTTTGCCCTCCCTGTAGAAATGCCACTGTTTCCCCCTCATGTTCAAAATCATTTTCAAGTGTTTTGTGTGCAAATAACATGGCAAGGGCAAACAAATAAGAAGTGTACAAACCCAAATCATTTCGTTTGGAGAGTCATAGCAGACGGTTGCTATTGGCAGATGGTATGAAGCACGGCTGGAGCACAGCAGCCTCCATCAGCTGGAAAGCTAAATATGACATTCATTTTTCTCTGGTCTACAAAGTGAGTATAAATGACCCAAACATATGACAAGTTTGTTAATTAAAATGCTGGCAGAATTCCAATAGGATTACTTGGAGGTTTATTATAATAAAAGCTGTTTCCCAGTCTAGCAATGCATGGCAAATTACCATATGTCACTTCACCAGTCTGGAAAAAGAGGCTTCTTAATCTTTTCCCCCCATATTAAGGAAAAATGGGGCTCTGTTGTTTAGGTGATGTTGTTGGTGATAGCAGTACATGCATGCCCCAGTACTGGCTGAGGTTCCGTTCCAGACCCCACTGTGGATATCTGAAACCGTGGATACTGGGGACGCCTTTTTAAAGACAGGGGGACATCAGTGGTTTTGCTGCGACAATGTAATAAAGAGTTGTTTGATGTTTCCCTATCTTTTTAATAGGCATCCCAGCAGTGATGTCATGTAGCCAGGACGCTCCGGAACACCGTTCCGGTTGTTCCGTGTAGGGCTGGCTCCGCCCACTGCAGTCGTCGCTGCCGTGCGCCCCTGCAATACGCGAATGGGGCTGATCGTGCTGTGCCCTGCACGCCCGCAGCCAGAGGTTTCAGCCAGGCAGGCAGCAGACCACGGGGGAAGCGAGGACACGCGGAGGAACTGCCAATCAACCGTGCATCCCGGTAGCTACTTCCTGCGTTCCGGTTGTTAGCGCAGGTAGATTCCACCACTGCATCCCAGTATCCATGGTATCTGTGGATAAATGAAACCGTGAATACTGAATCCGTGGATATGTGTACTCAGTTACACAGGGAAAGGGAGGGAGCTGTCAATGAAATCCACACGCTCCACCCCTGATTCCCCCAATTGCTGCTGCTGCTGCTGCTGCTGCTGCTGCTGCTGAACCTGTGAGTGTGCAAACACTTAGTGGCAGAACCTGGGGGTGGGGGAATTGCTGCCTCACCTTCCTCCCCCATGCTACATGCTTGGGGTTGCAGTGCCATTACAAGCCTAAAGGAATTTTTGTAGTTTAAGGAATTCCATTACAAGCCTAAAGGAATTTTTGTAGTTTAAGGAATTTGGCTAAGAGAGCAATTACTTGTAATAATGCATCTCAGCTGTAGGCTGTAGGCACGTGATCTTTGGCATGTGGGCTATACTCACCTGAAGCTGATTGCTTTTAGAGTGGGATATAAGCAGTACATTGTGGGGCCATTCACCATTCTTCTATTTCCCTCTCTACTCTAATTAAATATCAGGAAGTGAGAACTATCTGTGTGAGAAGTGAATTTATCTATGTACTTATTCAGTAAGTTATGGAACTCTGTACTCGTCTGTGAAGAAGCTGTTAGAACTGCTTATTCTTGCCTAATACCAACTGCTGCTGCTATCTACATGTATATATCTACTGACCTGGACTGTTTTTACTGACTTATGCTACCTGCTTTATCCTCTGAGGAATTTATCTGCTAATACAAGCCTTAACTTCTAAGTACCATGCCTCATTTGTTATTGTGGTGTTTTGCCAAGAAACAATATTCTGGTGAGCTGGGACATCTGCTGAACTCTGCTAATGTTTAAGTTATCCAGAAGTCTAGCTATGTTTAGCATATACTCATAATACATGCCACTGGTGCATTACTAGATTACTAGAACATACAGTAATCTAACAAAATGTATCTTATACAGAATATTTACTGGGGTCTAAATATTTATTACAATTTGTTGCATGTCACAGGGGAACAATGAAGAGCCATAACATGATGACCCCAATACACACATTCTCCTATGTACAAAACAATGCCCCAAAGGGACAGTGGCGTTTCTACAGGGATGGCAAAGCTCTAAGTTTAGCAAGAAGCCTTACCTTGCAGTGGAAATCACTCCTCTCCTGCACCGTTTTAGCCAATCTTGGTGTTGCTTACTGGCTACAGCAGCAAGGGAGAGGAGGGATTTACACGACAGGGTAAGGCTTCTTGCAAAACTTAGAGCTTTGCCATCCCTGTAGAAACGCCTCTGCAAAGGGATTCTGTGAACTGAACCTCTCATCAAAGAAAATTATAAACTATGAATACAAAGGAAAATCCTCCAGGGTTCCTCTTCTGAAATCAAAGGAATTGAGGCATGTATGTTAACGACGTACCAGACTGAAGCTAATGAGTGTCAGAGAGATGAAATGATGTGTGCAATCTGAATCCCCGCAAAACAATACAAATTTGTCATCTGCACTCCCTTCTTAATAATCAAGAATATATACCAGACTCTTCGGTACAACCTAGAGGGAACATAAAATGACAAAGCCAACAAAGTTCAAAGTTGCAAACAAAGAACATAAGAAAAAGCCTTGCTGGATCAGGCCAAAGGCCCATCTAGTCCAGCCACCTGTATCTCACACTGGCCCACCAGATGCCTCAGGGAGCACACAAGACAACCAGATGCTAGTATCCTGCTGTCACTCCCCAGCATCTGGCATTTTAAAGTAGACTATTACCCTTGCACCACCCCCAAGGAAGATACCAGACTGAGGTTGGGGTTTAACTTTATTAAGCACAATGTAAACCTACTGTATCCGTGGCTGGGGCACCTCCCTTATGAAGACTGCAGCGTTTGGGGCTCTTCAGCCTAGAAAAAAGGCGCCTGAGGGGGGACATGATTGAGACATACAAAATTATGCACGGAAGGGATGGAGTCGATAGAGAGATATTCTTTTCCCTCTCTGAAAACACCAGAACCAGGGGGCATCAGCTAAAACTGAGGGTTGGGAGAGTTAAAACAGATAAAAGGAAGTACTTTTTTACCCAGCGGGTGGTTAGTCTGTGGAACTCTTTGCCACAGGAGGTGGTGATGGCATCTGGTCTAGATGCCTTTAAGAGGGGTTTGGACAGATTTTGGAAGAAAAGTCCATCGTGGGCTATAGGCCATGATGGATTGTGCAACCTCCTTACATTAGTAGTAGGCTACTTCAGAGTACCAGGTGCAAGGGAGTGGCAACAAGATGCAAGCGTCTTGTGTCTCATGCCTCCCTGAGGCACCTGGTGGGCCGTGGTGAGATACAGGAAGCTGGACTAGATGGGCCTTTGGCCTGATACAACAGGGCTCTTCTTATGTTCTAATGGATATAATACAGAGGTAAACAAGTACTATGAGATTATTGTCACTTCACAGGCTGCAATTTTATACCTGCTTACCTAGTCTTACTGTGGAATCCTAAACAGGTTTACTCAGAAGTATTGAGAGGGGGATACTTCTAGGAAAGTGTGTAAAGGTGTCTGCCGCTCTGAAGAAATAGAAACTGCAGATAAAGGGTAACCCTATGTAAATAGCAGGGCCTGCACACACACACACACACACACACACACACACGCACACACCCCGATGCCCCTAGTTTTTGGTTAGGAGTGCTGAACGCACAGGTGTTTCTTGCTTTATATTAAGAAAGCAGCATTCTTGCTTCATAGTAGAATGTTACATGCAGGCAATCAGTCTGATGCTAAAGGGAAGAGACTATTAACAGGAAGCAGGACAGTTTTCTTCTAACACGCAGGCTGAATCTGTGGATACCAGAGCTGCAGATACAGGGGTGCATGTGTAAGATTGCAGCCTTACAATCTTAAGGGGCATTAAGGGGCAATAATGGAGAAAGGACAAAGTCCTTTGAGTGGCTTTCAAATACTTTCCTACTAAGTATTTTCCTACTTTCCTACTAAGAAACGCTTGTGCAATCACTCTTGAATCCTTGAAGAATATCCTGGAGCATGTTTATAGGCTGAACATTCAGATCATGTGGAGCATTGTTGGGCTTCAGCATAATTCATTATGAACTGTGCCCTGGATCTCATTCAACATGCCCTTGTGACTAAGCCTAGCACAAGTTCAGTGCCATTACTACAGTGGGGCCTTTTTATCCCTAGTGGTTCTGTTTCCAGAACCACCATGGATTAAAAAAAAAAAATCAAATCCACGGTAATCAAATCCACTGGTAATCAAATCCACAGATTTTGCCCACACCCCCAAACCTGACCAAAGCTGTGCTCTGGTCCGGTCTGGACGGCTTGCTGAGGCCTGCTGAGGCCGTGAGTATCTGCCTGTGGCCTCAGTGGGCCTCAGAATGGCTGTTTAGGTAAAAAAAAAAAACTACTCCCAATTTTTGTGGAAAACCAGAAATGACGTTTTTAAGGTGTTATAAGGAAGCCCCATAGGTGAGCCC
Organism: Lerista edwardsae; assembly: GCA_029204185.1. Lineage (NCBI taxonomy): Eukaryota > Metazoa > Chordata > Lepidosauria > Squamata > Scincidae > Lerista > Lerista edwardsae. Next base: position 47,978,447 of record JAJKFI010000003.1, read on the forward strand.
GTGATGAAACAAATCAGAGGGTAATTGGGTCCAACTGTAGTCTTCACGTCGAGGAACATACTTGGAACTTTCAATATTTTATCTCACAGGCCTCCGGAAAAATACCTATGAGTGCTTAACCACGTAAGAAGCTTATGTGTGAATCATAAGAAATGGAAAAAGCAATGAGAAAGCTTTGTGACAGGGACGAATGGAGCCCCGAGCACACCCATGGCAGGGCGACGAAACCACGCCCCCAGGATGTCACCCCGCCCCTGTGCGTCGCCCAGTCACGCCTCCCTGCGCCCGGAATAGCTCCATTTTGGAGCGGAATGACCGCCAGGGAGGGCGGGTGGGCCACACAGCGCATGGGTTCATCCGTGGACTCCGCGTAGTGGTGCCCCACCGCCCCGCCGCTGCCGGCGCCCATGGCTCATGCCACCCTGGGTTATACCATTCCTCCGCCTCTGCTTTGTGATTAGGGATGTGTATTGGCGCTTCTGATTCCTTTCCTAGTGACCCTCCCTGTTCCTCTAATCATGTGTATGGAATAGAAGAGGTTGTTCAAACCATCCCATCATATGTGATTTACGTTCTTTAGGATGCAATCCTAACCTGAAATTAGACCGGCACAGTTAGGCCAGCAAAGTTTGGCTGGCTTCCGTAAAGCGTGTTTGGACCATATTTGAGTCAGGGATGATGGCTCACATCTGTGTGCTGACCTCTCTGACTCCAAGAGTGGTCCAAATATCCTTTACGGTGTCCCTTGTGCCGTCCAAACTTTACTGGCCTAACTGAGCCGGGCTAAACTCGGCTAAACTGTGTGTGTGTGGGGGGGGGGGATGGTTCATTAGGAAGGGAGCTGACCTGGATGTTATCCAAAGGCAGGATATTTTACTTTTAGCTCTAGAAGGAAATCTGGGGTGCAACCTTATCAAAAGTTACAAAATAATTTGTTGTAGCTTTCTAATAATTTCAAGCACTTCAGGAGAAATAGCTAACATTATTGTGTGCTAAAAATGTATGTTTCTCGTATTGCAGATGTTATGTGGGAGTTGGTAATATCATTCCAATATGTGACATATTTATAAAATATTTTGCTTCAGGCAACGTTAAAATGAACATTGGATTTTTCAGATAATGATTTAACAATGGCTCTGCTATTTATGCTTACATGGTCTTACCATCTCTTTGGAAAAATCCATATGTTGAGCTGAAAACAATGAACTTGTCAAAGAGGGTTTGTGAAATAATATCAGACAAGATTACCATGATAAATGTGAAAAATGCAATCTTTTTCATCTTTTGGGTCTCTCCTTCTTTGTGAGTTTTTTTTTTAAATAAATCATTATTTTATTAAAAACAACACTGGGCCTCTAACGTTTTCATTTTGGAATTTCTATAATTTAGCTTTTTTAATATGTGCCTGTTGTTGTTGGGGTGTGTGTGTGTGTGTGTGTGTGTGTGTGTGTGTGTGTGAAAGAAAGAAAGAAAGAAAGAAAGAAAGAAAGAAAGAAAGAAAGAAAGAAAGAAAGAAAGAAAGAAAGATGCAATCCTATAACACTTTTCTGGGAGCAAGCCCAGCGGCGTCATGCTGCCGGAACGCTGGGCAGGAGGAACGGGTGAGCGGCAGCCCGCCCGTTGCGTACCACTCCGTTTCGGACAGCAAAACGGAGCGGTACACAAGGGGTGGGGCGGGGAAGATGGCAAAACGAAGCAGTACGCAACGGGCGGGCTGCCGCTCACCCGTTCCTTCCACCCAGTGTTCTGGCTGCATGACGCTGCTGAGCAAGCCCCATTGAACATAGTGGGACTTTGTTCTGAGTAGACATTCATAGGAACTTATAGACCAATCCTAAGCTGCCTGGGTCCTGTAGAAGCAGCAGCAGCAAAATTGCTACCTCTGCATCCTACAGGATCTGTGGCAGCTTCTGGGGTCTCCTTGGGAGAAGGGGACATTTGTCCCCTTCCCCAAGGATGCTGCGGGTCCCGCAGTAGGACTCCTATGGTCTCCGCAAGCCATTTTGCCAGCAGAAGCTCAAGCAGCCCCAGGTTGGGCTGCCCAGCCTGACACGGTGGTTGAAGATCTGACGATGGAAGCCACCTCTGATGCTACCCCTGCAGGACCTGCTCCTCTCAAGGCGGTTCACATAGGCAGGCTTTTTCTAAACCCCATGAAGTTTTTACAAATAACAAAGAGGTTCTAATCTTTCAAGAACAACTACTTTCAGGTCTTCCAGACTGTGAAGACCTTTCACAGTCTGGTCTTCCTTGCTGGCCACAAGGTTGCCTCACATGCTGACTGATAAATGGCTGATAGATGGCTTCTTCATTCTCACCGAAGAAACAGCTGGCACAGCACAGCTCCCCTCCCACATAAAGCAGCTGGAGACAGCTATGCTTATCAGTCACATTCTCAAGATCTTGCTGCTCATGGAAGCTTCCGGTCATCTCAAACTGGTGGCCTTCAGGCTTAACAGCAGGTCTACCCTCTGGACCAGACCTCCTGCCCAATATCAGCTGCCAGGGAAGCACTGCCAGAACAATCCAAGCAGGGGGAAGTGGCAGGCACAAGTCCAATAGGCACAGCCATTGCTGAGCCAACACCCCAAGGCATCCTGTGGATGGGAAGAACCAGCAGGAGTTGCCACCAAGTGGACTCCAGCAGTGAGAACGCAATCCTAAGCTGGAGATTGGCTGGCACAGTTAGGCCAGCAAAGTTTGGCCAGCACAAGCACTTTTGGACCACTCTTGGAGTCAGAGAGGCCAGCAAATAGACATGTTCGATTCTCCCTGACTCTGAGAGTGGTCCAAACATACTTTACTGTGTCCTTGGTGCCGGCCAAACTTTGCTGGCCTAATTGTGCAGGCCTAACTCCAGGTTAGGATTGTGCCCTGAGTAACATAGCAGCAGGCACCACCACCAGCAATGGGATCTACAAAAGACCTGGGGGAACGGAGGGCGGGACTTAGGCGGTACTACCGTTTGACTGGCAGCCCGTCTGTGCACTTCCACTTTCGTTCCGGTTGCCCCACGGCCGTCCCTGGCCTCGGAGGGGGCACGTGCTCGGTAGTCCCGTCTAAGTCCCACCCTCCGTTCCCCCAAGTCGTTTGTAGATCCCGTCGCTGACCACCACCAACCATGGGAAGATACCTCATGTCATACGCAAACACACATATGCATGCACACATACTTTGCACAATAACACCACAGCACCTCCAGTTGGAGGAGCTACTATGGCACAAATAGCATGGAGGCATAAGCAGTGAACGGCCAGGAATCCCAACAGACTAGAAGAAAGGAAAGGAAGGAAAGGACAAGAGGGCAGGCATACAAAATAAGCACACAAGCCTCCTCAAGGCAAAGGTTCAAGTCTCTGCAGGAGATCCACCAGTCGGAAGAAACCCTATTGCCAGGGGAGGGTGTGGGAATGAGCCATGGCAAATGCTGTCATGGAGTTTGCCACACAAAAGAGGCCTGTCTGGAGTAAGTAGGTCAGCAACCCCACAGAGGAACAGCTGGGATCACACTGGTTCCTGTTGCCAGGCATGCTGTGGGCTTCTCTTGTGGTCTGCGTGGCTGGAAATGTGGAAGCTCCTGTGTCCTCTTCTCCTTTTGGAAAGCTGCCTGTGGAGAACAAAAAGAAGTCCAGAAAGCATCGCCAGAGGCTGACATCAGCATCAGCCACACATGGGCTCTGGATTGGAAGGCTAACTGAGAGTTTGTGTGAGAGAGTGGTGCTATGTGGGAGAGCAAAGAGCAGTGTTCTCTGGTAAGCGTAACAACACAGTGCCCGGAAGTGTGGCCCTTCCCTCCCTGATGGAGGTTGTAGTGGAACTCTATGAGAAATGACCGCTTTGCCCCATGTGGCAGTGTGCTTGTTTTGAAAAACCAAAGGGCTGAAGATGAGTGACATGTACATCATACCAGCAATGTGTGGTGCGGGGGCCAGGGCTAGCCTTAAGCCAACATGACCAACGTCATCACGTTGGGTCCTGTGCTTTGGGGCCCCACACCAGAGCAGCGAGCATTTTGCTTGCAGCTGCAGCCAGGATCTCAGTAGGGCAAGCAGAGTAGCTTTACCTTGGGCCCTCCTGCCTGCCCTTGCCTCTGAACTGCCCAAAATGGGCCTCCTGGAAGCAGTCAGCGATAACGTCATCATGTCACCACCAACTATTTCCAGGTGCCATGTGTGGCACCACAGGTACTCTTCTTGGTTAGTGGGGGCCCTGCGGGGAGACTGGGGGGCCTCAGTCTAGTCGCTGTTCAGTGTTTGTGCACTCACAGCTGCGGCAGCACTTTCTGAAGAACTCCGGTGGGGTGGTCCTGCCTCATCTGCTGCCCTCGCACCACACGCCATTGCAGTACAGACGTTTAGGGGGGTGCAATTGCACTGGGCAACAAGCTTTAGGGGGGCAACAAACTAAGCTTGACGCTAGCGTGCCAAAACTGTGAAAACCTTGGTATGTGTGAATAATGCCATCATGTTATATATAATTGGAAAGGTAATTTAATGCAGAATGCAATGAAACAAACCAGAGTGTAATATCTTTACTCTATCAAAAGGTATGACCAAAAACAAGAGAGAACTAAAATACAATTGTGACATCACTTCCTGTTGTGATGTAACTTCCGGGGCAACGTTTTGCCCTCTGCACGGGGATATACTTTCATTAGCTATGCCCCTGTGCTGCTTCATACCCCAAATTCTGTGCCACCATTTCTCAATTGAAAGCGGATGCCTGTTCTACTAACAAAAACACTCCACTATCCTTGACACTTAAGAAACTGAACAATCATTTCCATATCTTCTAACAGCACCAAAGACTTAACAAAACAGAACATGGCAATCAATTGATATATTGGCAGATTTTCTATCATGCTTTTTTATTTCTGTAGAGATAGCAGATATGGGGCAGAATCAGGCAACATTCAGGGTCACACCACGTCTACACTACACTACGCTACACTACAGTATAACAGTTCTCTGGAATTAGGATTTGAACATAAGAATATAAACTATAATTATGTAAAATGGGCACAATTTTACTACTAATTAGGTAGCGTACTAAGCATGCATAATTTACTCTAAGCCCAATCCTAGGCCTGTCTACTCAGAAGTAAGTCCCAGGGCACAATCCTAACCTGGAGTTAGGCCTGCACAATTAGGCCAGCAAAGTTTGGCTGGCACCAGGGACACCCTAAAGTATGTTTGGACCACTTTCGGAGTCAGAGAGGCCAGCACACAGACGTTCCCTATCCCCCCCCCCCCGACACCAAGAGTAGTCCAAACGTGCTTTACAGTGTCCCTTGTGCTCGCCAAACTTTGCTGGCCTAATTGTGCAGGCCTATTTCCAGGTTAGGATTGCACTCCTACTAAGTCCAGATCCTCCCAGGTAAGCATGTATAGGATAGCAGCCTTACTATGTGCATAATCAGTGGTGTCATTCAAATGATTTAGGAACAGGAATTCACTTTTGAGTTCAAATTCAAATGTTGAAAGAAAAGAAAAAAAGCCATGGAGCCCGTTAGGATCCGGAACGCCCGTTCTGGTCCGTTCCCCCTGAATGGCATCACTGTGCGTAATGCATTTAAAGAGCTGAAGTACAAATGCAAAATTTAATTGTAAACATATTCATTAAGCCTGAATCATGCATGCATGCACAAATATGTAGTATACAATACTGAAAGGCTGGAGAAAAATCATTCCTTTCATTCCATAATGAATGGAATAAAATGCATTCCATAAAATCATTCCATACCTGATGAAAAGAATAATGGCCCATTCATAAACTGCAAGGTTGTCTGTTTTCCTATGCCATTGTGCAAATGAGTCACTCCTGTTTGCACATGGGAGTTGTTCCTTGGGTCTCCTAGAGGAAACAGACCCTGTTTGCCGTAGGGATGGTGCCAACCACCTGGCTACAGAAAGGGTTGCATTCATGCCTGACCATTGAGAGGCTGTGCTATTCTGGAAACGGCTCCTGCTGAGCAAGCTGTATGCCACCGCCAGGCGTGTACTAAATGGATCCCGTCCAGGAGCTGAGAGTGCTGATATGTATGAAGGAGCCAAAAATATAAATAAGGAGCGATGGGATTTCTCAGTAGCAAGAAGGGATGCATCTGTACTTGGGAGTAGGAGCACGGTGTTTGAAAAGCAGGCTCTGTTGGTGAATTGGGTGGAAAGGGACCCTAAACTGTAGCTGTGAGTCGATCCCCCACGTCCATGTACCAGTCCTTCTTATTTGAAAGTCCTGTTTCAAAGACAGTTTCAATCCTATCCAACTTTCCAGCACCAAAAGGCTCCGGGGGGGGGGGCATGATTGAGCCATTTAACTTTATAATCAGCGTTGTCATTCAACCGGAACGCTGGGCAGGAGGAACGGGTGAGCGGCAGCCCCCGCGGGGGCGGAGAAGACGGCAAAACGGACTGGAACACAACGGGCGGGCTGCCGCTCACCCGTTCCTCCCGCCCAGCGTTCCGGCTGAATGACAATGCTGTTTATAATTATTTGTTGCCTGTGAACTGCTTTGTGAACTTTGGTTGCTTGATGTACAAAACTAGGCATGGGATGGATAGAGTGAATAGAGGAATGTTCTTTTCCCTCTCACACAAGACCAGAACCAGGGGACATCCACTCAAATTAAGTGTTGGGAGAGTTAGAACGGATAACAGGAAATACTGTTTCACCCAGCAGGTAATTAAGCTGTTCAACTCTTTGCCATAGGAGGTGGTGATGGTGTCTGGCCTAGGTGCCTTTAAAAGGGGATTGGACAGATCTCAGGAGAAAAAGTCCATTGCATGCTACAGGCCATGATGGGTGGGGCAACCTCCTTACTTTAGAGGCAGGCTACCTTGGAATGCCTGATGCAAGGCAGTGGCAACGAAATGCAAGTATCCTGTCTTGTGTGCTCCCTGAGGCATCTGGTGGGCCACTGTGAGAAACAGGAAGCTGGACTAGATAGGCCTAGTCCAATGAGGCTTTTCTTATGTTCTATGTTCTTAATGCAGCCCCATCACAGAATGCCGTGCACAGCCTGTTAGCATGGCTGCATCAGCACTAGAAAATGGGACAGCTTTGGTCCCTCCATGACCAACAGTGGGAATGTGGAAGCCTGGCAGCAGTCCCTTATGTTCTTATGAAGAACATGTGCATTTGACCCTTGCTTTTGTAAAAGGAAAAGTGAGTTTGGTGCTTTACTAACATGAGGGAAGTCACAAAACGTTGCCAGACTTTAGAGATTGTGAAAATTTGATTTTTGCTTCCAGAGCCCAATCCTGTCCAACTTTACAGCACCAATGCAGCCTCAATGCAGTCCCAAGGTCAGAGCTTTTGGCAGGTGCAGCTCAACATGGTCGAGTTTCAATAGCTGCACCTGCAGCTTTCGTAATTTTTCTTCCTGATGCTCCTAGCCCTGTAACAAATGGCGAACCTTATTGGTGCCAAGAAACCGACCATTTTGGAGTCATGCCCATCTTGGCTAGAGAGCCTAGATGCTGTCCTGGGTCCGGGGTTGGTTCCAGGACTTAGGGCCTGGAAGATCCAGGTTCAAATCCCTGCTCAGCCATGAAGCTTCCCATGTGACATGAGAACAGTTACTCTCTCTCAGGCTGACCTACCTCACAGGGTTGTTGTGAGGACAAAAGGAGGGGAGGAACTATGCATAGAGGACGGGTGGAATAAAATGTGAAAAGTACATAAATGGCCCGGTTGTTTTATGGTGATTGATTGGCAAGCATGCTTTCCTGTTGCTATCTCTTTGTTCCTTAGTGCTATCAGAAGTGTTTGAATCTTAAAATCTTTGTCAGATGCATTCAGCACTCACCACAGCGCTGTTTTAATCAACTCAGAACAATTTTCTGTCTCCAGCCTTGTCGTGCCTAATTAATTTTCTCTGACATCTGCCATGGATCTGACCTCTGTTTTGCACTCCCCCCTCTCACTCTTTTCAGTAACAAAAATAACTTCCAATTGCTTTCAATAGAAGTTTTTCCCATATGGAGGAGGAAGGCCACAAGCAACTAAAATTCCCCTCCCTCCCCTGCTGTGGTGTGGGGTATTTGCAGCCCCCACCCCTGGTGCTAGTTGAAAGTAAAATATAAACAAAAGAGCTGGGATCACACTCCTGTATTCTTCATACAGTGCAGTTTGGCCCTCCAGAGTTTGTTGACAGATCTGCTTAAGTGTTTTTAATAATAAGTATTTAAATAATCTCATGAAATTGCCTCTATATCTTATGAGGCCCCACTTCTTCCCTTCCCACTATATTTAAATTCCTGAATCAGCTCTCGCATAGCTTATTGCTAGTGGTGGAGGGTTTTGGTGATATTTTTCCCTAAATTTCTTGATTAAAATAGCAAACTGCAGTGTTATGTGTTTTTATCCGATTTTTTATTGCAAACTGTACAAACAGTGCAATAAATAAGGGTGAATGGCCCTACAAAGCTGGCAATTACTGGCACACACACCACAGCCTGAAATAACCTGCTCAAAAATTCCCAAGCTGCACTCTGGTCGCTGCTTGGAGTGTCAAGAAACTGCTTCTTACAACTTCCACATTCCATTAAAGTCACTACAGCACGTACTGTGAATGACGAACATGCGTGTTCATGCAAGTTTAAGGAAGCTTCCTCCTGTTTTTGTTTTGTTTTGTTTTGTTTTTTTAGATTATGAGCCCTTTTGGGACAGGGAGCCATTTATTTTTTTGCTTGTAAACCGCTTTGTGAACTTTTTGTTGAACAGTGGTATATAAATACTATTTGCTTGCTGTTTCTGCCACTCTTCTTCCTGACCCCTTACCTTGTGGATTCCTCAAAACTGTGTCAAAAGTAAACAAAAATGGTGTTACTTTTGTGAAATTGATCTAAATTTGTGTCAAACTGTCAAAATAAACAAAAGTGGTGTTGCCATGAATGAAAGGGGGGGTTGTAACCTCTGACCCCCCCCTATTCGCCCACTCGTTTGAACCCGCAGCTTAGCGGGGAAAACCTTAGCAGGTTAAAACCGCTGCCACCAGCCCAGGTATCAGGTTGCCAGAGGAGTTTCCTGGGCTAAACTTCTCTCCACTGGACTCCAGAACAAGTCAGATTGATTTATGAAAAAGATTGTATTAACAGTTTGCTAACCATAAAAGTAAGGTGACCAACTTTTTTACAATGAAAAGGACACAAATAAATTGAAGAAAAAAATATAGTACATGAAAGAAACATTTTATTCATTGCAACAATAATACACTATAATATGATAAATGCATAAAACATTTATAACATTTTATATTGTAATTATGCTTACATGCCAACAGGGTTGTATAAACTTGTAAATAAAATTATACATATTTGGAAATTATTAAATAGATAATGAATTACTAAAATGTGAATTGTGCTTACCTGTGTATGATTGAATATTCACTGAAAGAAAGAAATAATTACCGTGAGTCTACTGTGTGCGTATGTGCCGTGTCATGTTTTGGTAAGAAGTAAACAAAGCCACTTGCGCGCAGCGCTCTGTCTCAAGGTCTCCCGTGCGGAGCGCATGCATCTCATAATGGCGTCTCGCCGCACTGTACCGAGTGTAAATCACAGGCTCATATGCCCTCTAATCAGTTCCGGGCCCCTATGAGTCTGTGATTTTTTCAGCAGCGTGTGACCTTAAGCACACCAAGGCTCACAACCACTGCTACTAGTCTGGGCCCAAAGTTAAGAATACTTCCTCTTAACCTTAAAATTCCCCAGGCTAAACAAGTCACAACTACAGGGACTTTTTCCAATGAGTAACGTAAAATTTGGTAACCGTGCCACTTTAGCCACTGAATCTTATCTGGTTCCAAAGATAACCAAAGCTTCTAGTAAATTTAATTGTAATTTATTGATAAACAAGTGTTACACAACTAAGAAAGCATATTAGAACTAACAGAGATATCTTATAAAACAAAGAAAACTAGGCTCCTATCACTGACTAGGCCCTAGTTGTTCACCTTGTTCCTCAGACAGCAATTCCAGTCTTGCAAGCTTTATCAGGTCTGATGATCTTGGAGGATGATCTGGAGGAGTCTTGCAGTTTGGAAGGTCTTGGATGGTGGTTGTGCTGCCACACCCCTCAGGCTCAATCAATTAGCCTGTCAGGATAAAGGGGCCATCTCCTGTTTTCAGCACTAGCTACATGTAACCTTTCTGAATAGCTTGCATTGCTAACCCCAGCTATAACTTCACACCTTTTGCAAACAACCAATGAAATAAACTCTCTCAATCCTGCTTGTGTTACAATTCTTTCAAAATAAAGTCAAGCCAGGGCCTAGCTTTTTCTTGTTTGCTCTTTACACCGAGCCTTGACGAATCGTCATGTCAAATACAAATACATCACATCACATGCAACGGATCGGATCGGCATTGATCAAATACGGAGATTTACAGATTAGTCTTCCAATATCGAAAAGGAGGACATGTAGGAGGACACTTTTCAAGGAAGGACAGCACTTACAAAAGGAGGACTGTCCTCCCTAAAGGAGGACGGTTGGTCACCTTAATAAAAGGGGTTGTAAAACACAGCCTAGGGTTAGGGTTAGGGATACAGAACAATACAGAACAAAAGATACAGAACAAAATAACCATAAACCTGATGGCGTCTTGCTCCCACTCAGATCCTGTCTCCATCTCCTCGCTGCTAGGCCTCTCCCAGCTCCAATCCCTCTATCTTCTCACAGGGCGGCTCTCCCTGCGAACATTTTGTAGCGAATCCAGCAGGAAAGAGAGCGAAAGACTCTGCTAGTCCCAGGATCCTTAGCTGGAAAAATAAATGATTGGTTGGCAACCTTGATCTCTTCCTTTTAGCTCCCCCCAGCTGGGACATCCTGATAACAGATCAGGCCCTTGGAACTGCACTTTAACAAAGTAAGTAAACAGAAAGTATAAAACAGAAATAGGTACATGAAACATGGTACCTATTTCACAGGTGTTTTTTCACTATTTGACCTAAATTTCGTTTTAAGTCATGCTTTCAGTAGAAATTTTCATTATTTAGCATTCTGTGTTGATCACCGAAAAAAACCATCCCCAATAATAAGCATTTAAATCATCTCATGAAATTGCATCTATATCTTATGAGGCCCCACTTCTTCCCTTCCCACTCTATTTGAATTCCTGAGTCAGCTCTCACATAGCTCATTGCTACAGTTTTGTCTACCTGCCAACTAGCAGATGATCAGGGACTTTAAAAAATGAACTGGATGCTCCTTGAAGTCCTGGAATCACTCTGCAACCCTTGGGATATGACGCCTGTCAGAATTGAGGGAGAGATGAAGAAACATTTATTTATGAGCTCTGTCTCCTACTCCTTGACAAGAGCACCCAAAGCAGCTTGCAACAGTCATAACGTCCAGCAGTTCCACAGGAAAAAGAAAATACTTTGCATTAACAATTAGAACATGAACATGGATCTATGAGAAAAGGCACAGGGTGGGGGTGGCAAATAGGAGAAAATAGGTTGAAAAAATTACAAACAAAACAAGAAAAGAAACAGAAGAAAGAAAACCTCCCACACATGGAGCCTATTTTATCCCTCTAAACATGGGAGAAAGAAGCAGTAGATGAGGCCACTCAGAACTGATCCAGGAATAGGCATTTGATGGGATCTGCTTGGTCCCTGCCTTACAGGGCAGATAGAGCCTAAGTCTATGCATGTCTACTCAGAAGTAAGTCCCATTGTAGCCAGTAGGATTTACTCCCAGGTACCCTAAATAATCATGTATAAGTCTAAAAACGTATGCCTGGAAATTGATCCTGGAACTGTAGATCGACTTATACACAGGTCACTGTGGTTTAAAAAGCTTCTAATAGCAACCGGGGTGGGTGGGTGGGTGGGTAGGCTGAGCTAAGAAGCAGAAAAAAAACAGAGCAATTTTACTTCTCTTTAACTGTTCCACCCACAGACAGCAAGCAAAAAAAACAGTAGCCATTTTCCTTCTCCAAACAGGCAGTGAGGTGAAGGCGCTTATGAGAGTTGTAGTTGTTATGAGGGATGCTCCTATGGAAGTGCTGTACTATATTCCTCACAAAACCTACAACTCCCAAAAGCACCGTCATGTCTCTTCCTTCTTGTTTAGAGAATAGCTCAATTTCTGTACTGCCTCAGAAGAAAGTGAAATGGCTCCATTTTTTTTGGTTGGCTGTCTATTGCTGCCTCAGGACAAGTTCTGGTAAGTCATTTTCAAATAATGTCATACACACACACACACACACACACACACACACACACACACACACACACA
>JAJKFI010000003.1:47992500-48006709 GCA_029204185.1 Lerista edwardsae
AATAACAATAACAATAACAATAACAATAACAATAACAATAACAATAACAATAACAATAATAATAATAATAATATATGCAGTGATGTAGCTAACAAGTAGTGGGCAGGACATCGCGGGTGCCAGGCCGGAAGGAAGGGCCATGGGAGGCTCAGCCAATATGGCAGTGGCCGGAGAAATAGCACCACCACCAGCATAGCTGTAGGTATGTAGAGGCTTTTGCCTCCTCAGCAGCTTTGAAGACTCAGCCTGCAAAGGACGGGGTGTCAGCAAGATCACAAAACTGCCATTGCCTCTTCCTTTGGGAGACATCATGATGTCACGCAATGTCACTGCCGTGGATGCCGCTGCCTCTAGCTAAACCCAAGCCATAGTCTGGTGTCTTCACTGGGGGTGGGGGTGGTACAAGGGTAAATGTAGGGGGTGCCAGATGCAGGGGAGTGGGAGCGAGATGTGAGTATCTTGTTGTTTCGTGTGCTCCCTGAGGCATCTGTTGAGCCACTGTAAGATGCAGGAAGCTGGACTAGTTGGGCCTTTGGCCAAATCCAAGGAGGCTTTTGTTATGTTCTGTGTCTGTATGGCCATGTGGCTGAGGGGGGTAGGGCAGTTCTAATTCACAAGCAGGCATGTGACCGCAACACTATTCGTAAGTCATGCCCTATGCATTCACACGTGGAGGAAAAACAAAGGAGGAAGAATTGGGGCTGTCAGCACTCACCCTTGATATTGGGGCAGTCACATGTAGGGAAATGTGAAATGTGAAAAGGGGGTACAAGACACAAGGCCTTTTTCATTCCTGTATGCAAAGTTGCACACGAAAGTTCTTGAGTCTGCACCCACATTTTAGCAGGCTCAGACTCAAGAAGCCCCATTGCAGAGGCTGGGGCTTTACTCTGGGTAAGGGGGACACATGCCCCCTTCCCCTGAAGAGACCTCCAGAGGCTTCCCCACACCCCAGTGGCATTCCTAGAGGTCTTGCTAGAGTCTATGTAAAGTGGCTTCGCCCCCAAGCCTTCAGAGCCATTCGTGGCTCAGAGAGCAAAGCTCTCTGAAGGTGAGGGAGAGGGGACACTTTACACAGGAGCTCAGGCTCATTTTGCTCTAGGAACAGTCCCCTCTAGGAACGCCACTACCATGTCCACAGGATAAAGTGGTGGCCATTTTGGTGTCACTGTTTCTCTGGGCTCTGGGAAGCATAGGACTGGGCTGCAAATTGCAACACTGACTGACCAGAAGCAGCTTCTGAATCTGATTCTGAGTTCAAGGAAGCCTCCCCCCACATCTACAGTAAAAAGAACTTGCTTTAATTGGCTTTCAAGAGAAGCTTCTTAAAATTATAAATAGTGTGCAGATGGTGGGTGCAGGGAGTCATGTTAGGAATGAAGGGGATGGAAAGCCCCCTACGCCCCCTTACTGCAGTTTTGGACTGTTTTGCATGCCATGCCCATGCTATTTAAAAGAAAACACACATATTCAAGGATCAAATCCACACAAATACTTGCAAGCCTGAATTGACCCTTTTAGGATGCAACCCTAAACTGAGTTAGGCCAGCGTAAACTAAGCCACAGGGACAAACGAGCCCCGAGTGCGTCCATTGCAGGGCAACGAAACTGTGCCCCCAGCACGTCGCCCCGCCCCGTGCGTCGCCCAGCCATGCCTCCCTGCACCCAGAATAGCTCCATTTTGGAATAGAATGGACACGAGGGAGGGCCGGTGGGCCAGGCAGCGTGCAGGTTAGTCCGTGAACTCCGTGCAATGGCATCCCGCCGCTGCCAGCGCCCATGGCTCACGCCACCCCAGGTTACACCCTTCCTCCACCTCTGCTAATCCAGCAAAGCTTGGCCAGCACAAGGGACACCGTAAAGTATGTTTGGACCACTCTCAGATTGAACTTGCTTGTCAAGCAGGCATGGGGTTGAGGGCCAGATGATAGATTGACTTAACACATGACATGAGAAATGGTAGATTTATGACTGGCTTGCACAAGCGAGGGACAAATTCTGTGTCCACCCTCATTATTAGCTCAAGAAGAGAAATAGTATATCTAGAGCAGCAGCCAAGTAAATTTTATTTTGCTTTTGGGGGCCCTTAAAAGCCAGGAATCTTTTTTGTCATTTCTTCAAAGAGACTAGAATTGATTGAGGATTTGTTACAATATGCAGGTTGGCCATCCCTTATCCGGACTGCTTGGGACCAGAAGTATCTGGGCGCAATCAAAAGGCTTTTCTGATGCAGCAATTAGCAAGGAGCCTTCCCCACCTGCAGGCTTCATCACTGGGTCGCTGAGCGATTTGAAGACTGCAAATAAAAGGAAGTCCTGTGAGGTGAGTAATGATGCAATGCAACTCAGACATTGAAAACAGTCTTGGCCCCCCAAATGGACTGGACCGGGCCCCTCAGAGATTTTTCAGGCATCGAGGCAATCCCTAAGCTATCACATATATGTCTTCAATCATGCGTAATTGCACACTGTTTGACTTTGTACTCTCTCCATATTTGTACCCGTTACATTTTCCTTCCTTTTTGGTATCCGCATTGCGAGACGAAAACCTTCGATCACTAAAAGTGCTTTACAGGTTAAAACCCACATCCTTTTCAGTCTGCATTTAATTCTTGCAAATTCCATGCACTCCCCTTGGTACAACTGGTTCTTGACAAGACAGCCGACACAAGTGTATAAAATTTCAAGTTGTTTTCCTCGCCCACTCAATGCTTCAGACCATTTCCCATGTTGGAACAGGCTCCCTCCTCCTCTTCCTCCTACAATTTTCTCTGACATCTGTTCCACGAAGTGTTCCTGCTACAGGGACCACTTCTCCTGCTCTTTTTGCCCCGAGGTACCCCATATACCTTTCAGCAATGTGCTTTGGGGGAACAGCCTTGTGCCACTGTGAAATCTTTGAACCAAAAGTGCAGTGGCGTGTTCAGCAACATCGCAAGGCACCTGATAAGCAAACAATAATGAAGTTAGACACGAAGTCTGCTCTCTTTTTAACACCTCCTACACGTGGTGATTAAGTACTGGGATCAGGAACATGCCACAAATGTGATGAAGATACATTTCCAACAAGAAACTGAGCTCTTGAACAGAGGAGCTAGTTAGCAGTGGGCAGGTTGTTCCACATGTCAGTCATCCATCATAGCTGTACTAGAGAGGGCGATTCACAAGGTGAGTAAAAACGGGTCTCCACTAACAAATTCTTCTTCTGCTAATATGGATTGAGGTGGCACATATGTGGGGCAATCAAAATATAAACCCAAAGTGGAATAGCACCCCAAGGAGCTTATAGGCAGCAGCATTAATTTTCCACCTCTTCTGCTAAATGTTTATATAGCAGGAATAAGTGGTAGCTTACATAACATACATCTCCTGAGTCCATATTCTTGGAATATAAATAAGCATGTATTTCATCAAGGCATGCCCCCTATTAAGTAATGTCCTATGCATCTAATTTAGCTAGGGTGTAGGGTAGCGCATGGGATGTGGTGACGCTGCGGGTTAAACTGCTGAGCTGCTGACCGGAAGGTTGGCAGTTAGAGAACACACAACTGAGAGAGCTCCCATTGCTTGTCTCAGCTCCTGCAAACCTAGCAGTTCAAAAGCACCTAAAAATGCAAGTAGATAAATAGGTACCACTATGGTGGGAAGGCAACGGAGTGCGCCTTGGCATATAGTCATGCTGGTCACATGAGCACGGAAACTTGGACAAATGCCGGCTCTTCGGCTTAGAAATGGAGATGAGCACCACCCACTACATCAGTCACAGCTAGACCGTTCAGTCTTGGGGAAACCTTTACCTTTAGGGCAACCCAACCTTGTGATCAAAATGGACGGGTAGGAGAACCACGATGACCTTCCATAAAAATGTTTCATTCACTTTCATTCCTGTGCTTCCACATAACATATGGACAAATTCTGCAAACACCTTTCTTGGGTGCTCAAATCCACCAAATAGTTCTGCTGTCTTAGAAGTAGGCCCCTGTCAAAGAGAAATGTAGGCCTCTGTGAACTTTCTCCACCCAGAAAGCAATCTCCTTCAGGAGGTTGTGGCATAACTCAGGACGCAATCCTAACCTGGAGTTAGGCTGGCACAGTTAGGCCAGCAAAGTTTGGCTGGCACAAGGGACACCGTAAAATATGTTGGGACTACTCTCTGAGTCATAGAGGCCTTCACACAGATGTGCACCATCCTCCCTGACTCCGAGAGTGGTCCAAATGTGCTTTACAGTGGCAACATCCATACTTTAGAAGCAAGCTACCTCAGAATGCCAGGTGCAGGGGAATGGCAACGAGATGCAGGTATCTAGTTGTCTTGTGTGCTCCCTGACGCATCTGGTGGGCCACTGTGGGATACAGGAAGCTGGACTAAATGGGCCTTTGGCCTGATCAGTGGGATTCTTCTAATGTTCGTAAGGCCCAGATTAGATTGCAAGTTATTTGCCTCAGAAATTTATCTCAGAATGCCAGATACAAGGGAGTGGCAACAGGATGTAGGCATCTTGTTGCCTCGTGCTCCCTGACGCACGTGGTGGGCCACTGTGAGATATAGGAAGTTGGACTAGATGGGCCTTTGGCCTGATCCAGTGGGGCTCTTTTTACATTCTTAACTAACTCACTAGGTAGTGCAGCACATCACGGTATATAAGACCAACTCGTGGAACAGCCATATAGCCTGCCACAAAGTGTGTGGCTAAAACACTTCGTTCTCAAAGCAGAAAAGAAAGGCATCTCTCTCCCCTCTCACTGCTGGGGTGAAGAGAGAGAATTGCTGTACCAGTGCTGAATTTAAGAGGACACAACTTTAAATGGTGCTTTGTCGCCCAATTAGCAGAAGAATTCATGTGCTCCCTTCACGTGTTCTGCATGTCCTGTCCCAGGGGAGACCAACAACACCACAGTTAGAAGCAGCCCAGCAACATTTATCATTCTAATTTTCTGAAAGGAGCAAAAAATGGTCCAGAGATGGTTACATCTCTCCCCATTCCTTTTTTTCTCTTGTTCACTTGTCTTCCCCTTCCTCATGAAGTTTGGTGTTTCCTTGGGAGCAAAATTCCACTGTTCAGTAGGGTTTTCTTATATTGTGTTAGTGGGATGTGCCAGTGGTAATGTAGACTAGCTAAAGCGGTATAGAAGTGGGTCATCATGAAAAAAAAAACTGCACTTCAGAATTCACCACTTCACCACTCCAAGCATTTCCTCAAGTCATTCCCCACCAATTATGTCTTTAATGAATCCATATAATGCTTTAGAATCTGTACCTTTTTTTCCCCAAGATCCTACAGCCTTTTGTCTCATTACCGAAATCACAGCTTTAATCTTTCTTACCTTATCATCTTTTCAAATTTGATTAGCATAATCTCTACCCCATCCTAAATTAATTAAAAATACTCATTTATATTATTCCAAGTACAGCCCTCAGGGGATCGATCCATTTTGACGTTAAGCCATTGGTAATTACTGCTTGTATGAGATTTAGACCACTAGGTGATAAAATGAAAGCAAGGCAAATTAATGGGGGATGGATAGGGGGAAAAGAAGGGGATTTTCTTATACCCATTGGGTATCAAGGTTTTAGAGGTTATTGCCAAATGAAAATATCTCCATGTACACATCTTCAGTTATCAAAACAATTTTACATGTTATATCAATTTCTTAAATCCTTTTTCCGACCTGTTTTCTGTCATTAGTGAAATTGGATTTGCACAAAGATTGCCTCTGAAATTTAATAGAAAGAGGCACTGTCTCAGAGTAAGCAATTGGTAACTCCATGTGAATGAGATCAGCAACTAGCATTGTAAGAGGGCCATTTTAAAGATGGGGTAAGTAAGTGATTCCCAGACTGTGGGTCGGGACCCACCGGTGGTTTGCGTGCCAATTTCAGGTGGGTCGCAAAGCAGCTAAAGCAGCCATATTGAAAATATGGGAATGCTGGAAAGGGGGAGGGTTTGTGGTTGTTTTGCTTGTGTCAAGGTTGTAAATAGGCTTTTTTTTCCTTTCTGAGGGCGCAATCCTAACCTGGAATTAGGCCGGCACAGTTAGGCCAGCACAGTTTGACCAGCCCAAAGGACACCGTAAAGTATGTTTGGACCACTCTCGGAGTCAGAGAGGCCAGCATACAGACATGCAGTCTGAGAGTGGTCCAAACTCCAGGTTAGGATTGCACTCCGATTCAGTTTGCTATTGGAAAATGACTGAGAAATAACCCAACTTCTTTCTTGCTGCATTCTTAGGAAAGCAGCAGGCTCTGGCGTCACAATGACGGCACTTCTGGCCATCACATCACTTCTGGTCCCAGACAGACTGTCATTCTAAAAAGTGGGTCCCAGTGCTAAAACATTTGAGAACCACAGGCGTAAGTGACTGAGGGCCACCCTACCTTCTCAAATAAGCTACCAGAAATTCAAGAGAGTACATCACCAGTGACTACCATTACCAGCCTTACCTCTGAATTAGAAAGGGGTGTGGCCAGATGCTACAACTTTTGTGGCCTAGGTTGCAGTCTTAGGTATACTTTCCTAGGAGTAAGCCACATTGGCTATAATGGCACTTACTCCTGAACAGACATATATAGGGTTGGGATCTGCGCTAAGAACCAGGCAGTGATGAACTGCTTGGTCCTATATCTACCTGCACCATCAGAACTGTCACATATCAAGCCACAGCTCTAGAGACTGACATGCTCAGCACCCCACTGTCAGACCCCTGTCAGAATGTGAAATGCCACATTCTTCAGCACTAAAACTTGTTCACAGGAAAGCCAAGCTATGTAAATTGGTCTCGTTACCTTAAAATGTCTCTGAGCTACTTTAATTAGACAGCTTAAAAGGCTGCCGCTGGTTTCCTCCCGCACAGTATTTACCACTTCCATACATGTCATCCTTCACAGACAGGCATTTCAAATACATATCTTCAGAGCATCGTTGTGAGTCCTGCATGGCTCCCTCCAGGAGCCTTGCTCGGATTTAATAGGACAACTGCATTAGAATGAGCAGTGCTTTAACAAAACTCAGGGCACAATCCTACCCAGCGCCGGAATGGCAAGGCTGGGCTGGCCAGTGCCATATCCCGATGCTGGATTGGGGAGGCTGGAGCCTCCCTGCAGCAAGGGAACATTCGTTCCACCGGCCTATTGGAGTTGCATCAGTGATTCGGCTGCTGCAAATCTCAGTAGCCCTATTGGGACCGCTGCAGTGCGACACAGGCCATGGGGAAAAAATTCCCCTTACTGTGTGTTGCACCGCATGCAGCCCAAACCCTGCGCTGCATATGGGGCAGGCCGGCTGGCCTCCCTATTCCCACATGGGTTACAATTGGGCTGCCTGCCTAGCTGGCCTGCAGGGCAGCTGTACCCCCCCCCCTCTCTTTCTCTCTCTCTCTCTTTCCGTTTGTGCTGCCAAGGAAACACTTTGGCTATGGGGCTGGGTGTACAGGCATGCCCTGGCATCCTCTGATTCAGTTATCCATGGATACTGGGCAGAGGCGGATCTGGGGGGGGGGGCAAATAAGTTTTGCAAGAAGCCTTACCTTGCAGTGGAAAACACTCCTCTCCTGCACTGTTCTAGCCAATCCTCACAGGGAAAAGCAACATCTTGGCGTTGCTTACTGGCTACAGCAGCAAGGGAGAAGAGGGATTTACATGACAGGGTAAGGCTTCTTGCAAAACTTAGAGATTTGCCCCCCCCCTTAGATCCACCTCTGATACTGGGATGACTATTAAAAAGATAGGGAAACATTGAACAAACTGTTTTTTACCTTGTTCGTAATCTCTTACGTTTCCCTGTCTGTAAAAAGGCGTCCCCAGGATCCAGAGTTTCAGGTATCCCTGGGGGAATTCGGAACGGAACCCCAGGGGATACCGGGGCATGCCTGTAGCTTGTGTCTGCTAATATACAGGATCACTATTCTGCCCCCTATGACTAATTGTATGAAAGAATTAATAACAAAATGCAATGGATGAGCCTAATCTCTATAACACTTTATTTTCATCCCTAATAAACTCATTTTCAGGCTTCAGGGAAAGGAGGAAGGAGTGGATAGATTTAATTAGGGTGTTTCTTATATTGCAGTAAAGGTCAGGAGACGACTAATATTTATACAAATAAATCCTCACTTATTTCCACACAAAGGCTTAGGAGAAAAGCTTATTAAAATTTATTTAATATTACAGTGAAATCATTGTAACATTCAGAATATTGCATTAACACTTGCATCTCAGCATCTAAGGTATTGATCAAGGACTCATTTCGAACTACCGTTGAATAGGCTCCTCCTCAATCCTATTTAGGGACATGGTGGCACAGTGGGTTAATCCGCTGTTGCTGGGCTTTCCGACTGGAAGGTTGGGAGTTCAAGACTGCGCGACGGAGTGAGCTCCCATTGCTTGTCCCAGCTCCTGACTACCTAGTAGTTCGAAAGCACCTAAATGCAAGTAGATAAATAGGGACCACTTTGGTGGGAAGGTAATAGCGTTCTGTGCACTACGGCGTAGAGTCATGCTGGCCACATGACCACGGAAGCTTGTCCTCAGACAAAACGCTGGCTCTACAGGCTTTGAAACGGAGATGAGCACCGCCCAGACATGTCATGTAGCGGGTACGCGGGGGTACGCGCGTACCCATTCCTAGGATTAGGGCTGGCCCCACCCATTCGCCCACCCACTCGTCGACTCCGTCGGCGCTCCGCTCCACCCCCTGCAACGTTTGAATTGCCTGCACGTTCGAGTTGCCTGCACGTTCTCAAAGGCAGGCAGGCAGGCAGCGGAGCGAGGGAGACCGACGGCAGCAGCAGCGTGAGCAGGTAGGCTGCCTGGGGCTCCCTCCCGAGGAGGCACAGCGGTTCCTGGGGGGACTCCCGAGCCTTCTCCTGGGCTGCCGTGCGGCCTACCGAGGAGGCGCGGCGGTTCCTGCGGGCAGTTCCTGGGTTCCAGCTATGACCTCACTTCCGGTGGGCGGGCCCCGACACAAGTGCCAATCAAAAGTGAGTACCTGTTGCTAAATCATTTAGATGCCATTGCTGGCACCACCCCCTACAGTCGGTCACGACTAGACCATTCGGTTGTGGGGAAATCTTTACCTTTACCTTTACAATTCTATTTACGAACTTGGAAGTAATTCCTTCAAATATCAGTGAAACTCTGATCTATTCCTAGGAAACCTCCACAGTATGCAAAGAAGATGCATTCACTTCAGAGTGAATGAAAAATAAGTTGGGAAATATAAAGCAGGTTGGAATAGGTTGGGCCCTCGTTGGAATAGGTTGGGCTCTTTTTTATTTGGTCCTCCATGACACATACGCCATATGGATCCTTCTAGAAAAAATCTGTTTCCATGATTGGGGGGGGTACCTTGCAACTTGGCAAATATTGCCTTCGTTTGTGAACTATTTAATGTGAAAAGGAGTGAGTGATAGAGCCTTTGAGCAGCCCTCTCTTACAGCAGCTATTCCCTCCATACTCTCTCCCCATACTCTGGCTGTTGCATCATTACAAGGTACAGTGAAGGAAAAAGGTGTTGTAAAATAAGAACAATGTTGCATGGTGGACACCAGGGGGCAGTGCATTGTCCAGTGGACTAAGAGGCTACCTGTCCCAGACTTTGTCCCTTTTTGATCTGTTGGGGTATCTCTCATTCTGGGTTCCTTCCTCTCTTCTCTTCCTCTCTCCTTTGGATCCTCCAAGCATGCAAATTTCAATCCATAAATTCTGACCAGCTGCATGGAGTCCACCATCTCATGAGATCCTCATGCACATGCAAAGGGACTAGCACTAGGATTCCATGTTTCAAAGTTTAAGACCTGTATGGCCAACAAAGATGTACCGACTTGTGAATTGTAAAGTATTTTTTTCTTTGAAACTTTTTCCCCTTCCTCTGCGCAAATTTAATTCTCAGTTGGTGAATTACTTCAGGAAAAAAGAGGCCTTCCACTTTCAGGACTCTGCTTATTAAAGATACCTAGACCCTTTCCCCATCAAAATGGCTGATGCTGATGACCAAAGCCACAGACACAAGGCAGCCCCTGTATTGTTCCCCACAATGCTCTGGAACGGTGCACAACCCAATCCTAAGCAGCGCTGGCACAGCCAGGTTGCATGGCCTGCACTCCATCTAAAGCAGTATAGGAAGCAGCTGGAGATCAGGTAAGGAGGTATTTTTCCCTTACCTGAGTAAAGTCCCAACCGCCCTATGGGGCTTCTTCAATTTTCACCAGCTATTTAGCTGAACACAAATCTGGGAAGCTGTGGAGGTCTGCCTGGCCCAGGAGTGGGGGTTAGGATATAGCAGAGGACACCTCTGCTAACCCCACCCCTCCTAGGCCCAATCCTTCCCATTCCACCCTCTCCTACCTAAAAACACCCCTTCCACACCTCCAAACCACCTTCCTGCCACCCTCTTCCACTCTCCGCACAGCCTGGTGCACACTTACCCATGCTGTCAGGCATAGATTTATGATACAGCCAGTGGTGGTATCTAAATGATCGAAGAACTGGAATGCTGACCAAAGAACCGGAACGATGACCGGGACTCACCTTTGATTGGCGGCCTGTCCCTTCGGTTCCACCGCCTTTCCGCCTGCCGCGCGGGCTGCCCTCGGTGGAAGTGCCCCACCGCCGCTCGCTCAGGCACCTGGTGCGCCCCCCACCCGTCCCCCTGGCGAGCAGGCACCCCCTCCGAGGCCAAGAATCCCTCGCAGCGCCGTGTCCATCACGGAGCCGGCGATGAATGGCAGCGAGTGGGCGGAGCTAGGCTAGATCAGGTTCAGGAACGGCCGTTCCAGCGCGTTCCCCCTGCTTGACATCACTGGTATAGCACTGCTGAGCCCACTTCTGACTAGGTAAAAATGTGCCTTATTATGACATGTCCGCAGGGGTGCCGCTGGAGTTTGGGGGAGGTTCATTTGTTAGTAGGGCCACTGGGAAACGTGAGCGCCTACAGCCCCACAAGCAGTCTGGTGTGCTTTGTCAATTTTCAAAAAACTGATGGTGTGCCTTGACAATTGTAGTGCCTTGTCAGTGTGCTGTGAGATGAAAAACGTTGAAAATTGCTGCATTAGTGGGTCGCAACCCACAGTTCCTCTCCTCACTATACAACAGTGTCTTTAGATGTGATAATTTCAGGTTTGTCGTTCTGCCCATACAAGGTGCTTGGTGAATACTGATGTTCATAACAAGTAGTATAAATGTGGATCCATCAAAGACATGACTATGGAAGTATTTTCTCTCACATGGGGTGCCTGGTTAGACAACCAGCGAATCTCTTTCATGCTACTTTTGGCTGGTTAAGGTTGCTATCAGATTATAGCTTTAAGGCACCACTGTCCCTTTCTAATGGCTACATGAACATTAGGTACAGTGAGATCTGGTTTCAGTTTTTGTCCAGTGAATGCTATTGCCTTCTTTAATCATGCGTGTTATAAGAAGAATGCATTGTACCACCATAATTACAAAATAAATGTGCATGTAAGTCTGTTCCATTTGCTTGGAAACAATTGACAAATGCTGTTTATGAACATTTCATGCCAAAACTCTTTTCTGTCTCCAGTATTTATGCGTGTGGTGAAAATGAGACAGGGATGGGGCAGCATTACTGTAGAGGAAATTTTCTAGCAGAGAGGGTTAAGTAAGGTCTCCCGTTATTGAGCCAATTTATGCAACAACTAATCAGCATAACATACTATTTTGAATTAGATGACCTGCTCTACGGCAGGACAGTTCCTGTCCATCTCTAATTTCTCAGACTAGCCATGCAGGGAGGCACAGTGATACCTGCTTTCCTCTTAACAATTGTGCTGGACAACAGAAGCTTGCAAAGGCAATGGGCTGAGAACTCAGGCTATTCATTTGCCTATAAAACTCATTTGTCATTTATACCCTAATCCAGAGAGCTTACTTTTTAGCTTTTGATTTCATGAGGACGGCTCATATGCTTTTGGAAAGGGCAGATTCCTTCTGGGGCAAGCAGCATTCCCAGGGAATGAGACAACTTGTAGGGACACCACTTCTGCAGCTTCCACATATCTTCACTATGCTATTTGCTGCCCCATCACTCACTCTCTCTCTCTCTCTCTCTCAATCACACACACACACACACACACACACACACACACACACACACACACCAAAAAGCTCTAATTACTAAGGAATTCAAGGTGGCGTTCTTGAAAGACAGCTAACATCCATAATTTAAAAAAAAATTACCATAATTTCTAATATAAAAAGAATAAGAGACACATGGCTTTCAAATATGCTGCTAGGATTTCAAGGTGCAAAACAATATGTTTCCCTGGTTATAGCAACCAATTGCAATAGCCAGCATCTTTGGGATGGACGGGTTGCCAGACGTAGTAATTTTCCAGCTATTAGAACATCCCCATTGCTATATAATAGCTGTCAGTTTCACTCACAGTGTTTCACTTGGAAAGACGTCAGTTTCATTGCTGATCCACTGGGAGTGCTTTGGAGTGATTTCCATAGGAAGCTGTGAACTGGAAGTTTGGGTTGCTGAGCTCACTGTTCCAGTCAAGAGAGCTTTCTAGATTGCCAAGTGCCTGATATTGCACTAATGTGAATTACAAAGGGAACACTTAAAAAAGTTCCTTTCTGTGACAAGTAATTACTTAAATCAGTTATTTCATTCATTGTGACTTAAATTGCTCTACCCTGCTTTGGTGGATCATGGAGGGATGTTGTTGTAGCATCCAAAAGCTGAACTGGAATGCATAGCTTCCAACTCTCAGCATCCCTCACATAAGGTAGTTCAAATGCTGACACATGTAATGATGAAGTTTCTTTAAAATTCCCAGATGTACCACAGAAGCTCATTCCTTGGCCCTGCTATAATCAGACTCTTCTGCCTATGACTTCTTACAGGCTCTGAAATTCCCAGAGCACACTGTTCATTGTGACGCGGTTTGGCATGTGAATCCAGCAGCTTTCACTTACGTTTCATTGCCCCAACCTGCATCTTCTCACTGACCCCAGCCGAGGACAACTGCAGCTGCCACAAGAAGCCTGTTACGGTAACCTCCCGACGTTTGTGCTGCACAGCACGTCCTTCCCGCTACCCACAAATCACAGTTGTCATGATTCTGTTACAGCCTGCGATGACAGAGGTTGCTTTTTGAAGCTGTAGGAAGCTCCAGCCTTGCTGCTGGAGATCTGAATATCCAGTGTGTCAGCCTTTGGCTCTCACATGTGGATACTTAACAATCAGTGGTCCCTGTGGTGTGGTTGGTGTCACCCCATTGCTACCTAAAAGCAAGCCAGGTGTGTAAGTGCAAGACAGACTGCAAAAACAGGAAGTGGGTCAGAAGTGTCCCTTTTGGGTCTAAAAGCAGTTGCGTATGCATGGGTGGGGGGATCTGATTTTGGACCACAGTGCGCAGAGAGTAATGCTTCCTGAATGCCACGAGTAGATTGTGAGGTTAGCTGCATTAAAAAAAAACACCCCTGAGATTTCCACCTTCCGTCCCCTCTGGGGGAGAAAGTCAGGATAGAAATATAATAGAAAGATAAATGTCTGAGGAAGGCTCTTCTAAAATCACAGGGTGGGTTGTCAAGGTCACAATCACTGGTGATACCACAAAGTTCTTCTTGAAAAATTCCCAGTACTGGGGCAGAGCCTAAAGGGTTGGACCCCGCGGTAGTTGCCCAATGGCCTTTGCCACACTGCCCCTCTGAGAAAGGAAGTTACAGAAACCAGGTCACTTTCAGCAAATTGGCAGCTCTACTAGTATCATAACAGGGACAACTGCAAGGTGTAATATAAAGCTAATTGGGAGAAATGGTCTGACTATATTATTTTTTCTGCTTCTGGACATCTCTGGAAGAGCAAAATGAAGGTTCCCTTTGTGCACAGTTGTGCCTTGATGCTGTTATGTATATTGAATGTGCCTTGGTGGATATTCACAGAGCAATCCTACTCTGCCCCTCGCATCCATGCTACGTTACAGCATCGACGCGACGGCATTAGCAACGACGTGGGGGTGCTGAGCAGCACCCCCGCGTTGGCGCTAAAGCTCTCAAGCCGATGCTACGAGTAGCCAACGGGGCTATTCCTGAAGCCGGTTGGCGTTCTAGGACTGGGGTTTACGGGGGGAGGGAGAGGGTGGGCTCCTCGGATCTGCGCCTCCCCAAAGGTAAGGGCACGAACGTTTGGGGTTCCAGCCTGTTGCAGTTTCACACCACACACTCCAGAACTGGTGGAAACTGGCAT
>JAJKFI010000003.1:48011709-48022371 GCA_029204185.1 Lerista edwardsae
GTCCACAAGCCCCCAACTCTGCTATAAACACTCCAAAAACAACAACACAGCCCCCCCAAAGCAGCATTGGATTTGGCATTGGCTGGCCAGCCTTGCCAGTCCAACGCTGCTTAGGATTGCGCCCTCAGTTAGGTTTCAGTAGCTTCAGCTTGTTATATTGAATCCGCTGTTGTGTTGTATCTGAACGTTATACATACCGTGTTTGCTACTCAACAGCATGACAAGTTACAAACCCAGCCTGCCTGTGCGTGTCCTTGGGTTGCCTGTAGGATTTCCACCAAATATCTTACAGATGGTTAATGGGATCTGGAATTCATCTCCTTCAGCAATGTTTCATACCACAACAGAGCTGGTCAGAACTGAAACAAGGCTGCAGCACACTGATTGACATTTGTTTTGACGCTGCTGAAATAATATGAGTTTTTTTTGCTCCTGAGGGTGGAAAGAATATAGCGGAGAAATGAGAAATGATGGCCTTGAAATTATGAGAAATCACGGAGCATACCAAGTTGCTCCATCAGTAACACAACACTTGAAAGGAATAGACTCGAGCGGTAAGAAACCCTTAAAATTGTAAAAGGGGCAATCCAACTTCATTGCAAGACATTGCAACTTCATTGCAAGCTCATCACGGAAGGGTTTCAAAAGCTTCACCTGCCCAAATTCCCTCTTCTATACAATGGTTAAAGGGATAGGCACTCTGTCCCAGTTTGGGTAACCCTACTTTGCATACTTGTGTTACCCTTGCTCTCAGAGCAAACCTAAGGCTGCAATTTTATATGCATTTTCATGGGGGTAAATCCCATTGAACACAGCAGGATTTGCTCCTGAGTAGGCATGCATAGAATTGTACTCTCTCCCTCCTCCTGTCCCACGCACACTGTGGAAGCTCCTTTCTGTGCTGCACGCTTATATTCCTTTTTTCCCCAATAGTGTGCCTGCACTGGCTCCTGAACCAGCTGTGCTAGGAAGTAGAGTGGAGCAGCCTCCTCATTTAAACATGTAAGAATGTTTGATCCCACAGTGGATCTGGCTGGATCTTTTATAGGCTGCCTGCAACATTCAGCGATATTATCTGGATTGGCAGCTAGCAACCTTTTTAAAAGCTTACATATGGTGAAGCATATTAGAAAGAGCTTCACCGCCTTCTTAGTGTCAGGAAATCATGGCGCAGAACATGGGGCAGGGCATAGAGCCCTGGGGTCCATTAATGAGCCCTGGGGTCCATGGCTATAATTGGAAGAGGCAGTCATCTCGCTGGTCCACTTACCCAGGCTAAATTCATTTTTTAAATACAAAATAGGAGGAAGTGACAATTCTAGCATGCCTCTAGAATGCATCTAGCATCTCAGTAAAAAACAACACAATGGCATGCCATCATAGAGGAATCATTGAAATCAAATCCATGGAGGGAGGGAGAGTAAATAACCCATTGGGTTTTTGGGACTTGCATGCCATTCTGGGTGGCAAAAGCAATATAGAGGTATCTCCTTGATGTTGCTCTTGCCACCTGGAATGGCTCCAAAGGCGAGGGGGAGGAGCAGCTTACACGGAGTGTTGAGACGCCTTGCAAAACCTAGTGCCCTGCGCCCTTCCAGGTTGCTACTGGGTTCTGTACACCTGTGAGAATGCAATGCTAACCTGGAGTTAGGCCAGCACAAGCGACACTGTAAAGCACATTTGGACCATTCTCGGAGTTAGAGAGGCCAGCACACAGAAATGCGCCATCCTCCCTGACTCTGAAAGCAGTCCAAATGTGCTTTATGGAACACTGAAGTAGTACTTCTAAAGTAGTAGTTCCACAGATCTCTACAGGCCCACTAGAGACCCATGGAGCTTTGATTTCTCAGTGATTAGCAGCATAATCCTATGCATTTCTACTCAAAAGTTATCACCCCTTATTCAATGGGACTTACTCCCTGTTAAGGATTGCAGCCTTAGCTATTCTGATTCCACACATGTTGGGGTCATTCCATTTCTATTACAAACTTAAAAAACGATGCATCATGTCTCATTTTGTGCTTCTACATTTTCTATCTTTTTAATCTGTTCTGTGGTATCATTTAATTGCAAATTGTTTTAGCTACCACAGTCACGCCCTCAAAATATAGAATGTCAATTTACTCTTTGATCTCTGCCTACCACTGCATCAGGGTACCAAAATGCTTGTGATGCCAAAACTAAATCTGTAAGTTATTGTAAATAAGTTATATGCATGCACACTTCTTTGATTCACAGTCTTTTATTTTCAGAGCTCTGTTGAAAAGATGCATACAGACTGCTTTGTATCCTCTTGTTCCAATTTTCCTTTACCTAAAGGAATAACTAGGTGATCTAATGTGTGTTATGCAAGCTGCGATGGATTCAACACGAAGTTATCTCACCTTTTTTAAAAAGAATTTTTTTTTACAAGATTGGAGCAATCAGGGCCAGTCACAACATCAGGCAAGGTTTCTGTTCCATCTGCCTCTTTTAAATCTGAATGCTAGATGAAGGCTTTGGGAAAACCTTTGATAAAGTCAGTGAGAAATATAACAAGTGGAGGCTTAAAGTCTATGTGACAGTGGCAGGCCAATGTAGTTAAATCCAGGTTTGCCCCAGTGGCGTTTCTACAGGGATGGCAAAGCTCTAAGTTTGCCTCTGGCCCCATTCACATGTAAAATAGATGTTAGGGTTTTGGTTTTTTAGAGAAGAGTGGAAAAGCTGCCCATACTCAATTTGCCTTTTCCACCGCAAGTGGAGAACCCTAACCCTAGCCTGTAGCATAGCCAAAGGGCAAAGTAAGTACTGTAGATGCCAGAATATGCTGTGTAAATTGTCGCTCGCACTCACCATTGGAGCAGAGGCAGATCTAAGGGAGGGCAAAGCTCTAAGTTTTGCAAGAAGCCTTACCTTGCAGTGGAAATCACTCCTCTCCTGCACTGTTCTAGCCAATCCTCACAGGGAAAAGCAACATCTTGGCATTGCTTACTGGCTACAGCAGCAAGGGAGAGGAGGGATTTACATGACAGGGTAAGGCTTCTTGCAACACTTAGAGCTTTGCCCTCCCTGTAGATCCGCCTCTGGTCCAAACATACTTTACGGTGGCCCTTGTGCTGGCCAAACTTTGCTGGCTTAGTTTATGCTGACCTAACTCAGTTTAGGATTGTGCCCTGAGTCTCCTAATCCAATCACCAGGCAGGAGCATCTTTGATTTAAAGCATCCTTGACAAATATCCCATAGAAGATGAATCCACAAATCACCCTAGGCAGAACAGACTTCATGGGCAAGTGTGTAGAAAGGATTTATCATCTTTTGCAAGAAGCGGCTCCAACTGTTTGCATATTAGACCTGTGACATTAACAGCCCAATTCAATGGGCACCTTCTGCTGACCGAATGAGTGTTCCAACTCCAAAGAGTGATCTGCTTCTGCATTGGAGCCCATGTGCACTGCATGGCTATCACTGCCTGGAATGGTTCTGATGGCTAGTGGGAGGGGCTGCTTACACGGCACGTTGTAGCACCTGCAGTACTTACGGCACTGCCTCTTCCAGCTATGCTACTGCCAGTATCATTTCTGTCTGCTGCTGGAAGTGGCAGCCACACAACTTGAATTGCCCTGCCTGTTGAGCCATGAGCTCCACTATGGGATTGCGCCAAGTAGGAAGTTTTTTCTGTCATCCGATTTAGCTATGGATGGCAGATTTTTGCCAACCCCAGACTGGTTAGGAAGGGATGGGTGTTCTGTGGATTTCATGATTTACACGTGTTTAATAAAATTAAACCCCAACCTCAGTCTGGTGTCTTCCTTGGCGATAGTGCAGAGGTGCCTTGGAGTGCCGGATGCTGAGGAGTGGCAGCAAGATGCAAGCATCTTTTGTGCTCCCTGAGGCACCTGGTGGGCCACTGTGAGATACAGGAAGCTGGACTAGATGGACCTTTAGCCTGATCCAGCAGGGCTCTTCTTATGTTCTTAAGGCCCAGACTGGGTTACAGGTTATTTACCTCAGAATTTTACCTCAGAATTTTACCTCAGAATGCCAGATACAAGGGAGTGGCAACAGGATGCCACTCTTGTGTGCTCCATGAGGCACCTGATGGGCCACTGTGAGATACAGGAAGCTGGACTAGATGGACCTTTAGCCTGATCCAGCAGGGCTCTTCTTATGTTCTTAAGGCCCAGACTGGGTTACAGGTTATTTACCTCAGAATTTTACCTCAGAAATTTACCTCAGAATGCCAGATACAAGGGAGTGGCAACAGGATGCCACTCTTGTGTGCTCCATGAACCTGATGGGCCACTGTGAGATACAGGAAGCTGGACTAGATGGGCCCTTGGCCTGATCCAGCAAGGCTTTTCCAGCTGCTCAGAGCCCATGAGTTTGTGTGATCACAGCAGTGGCAGCACTTTTCAAAGAACGAGAACTGTCACCTGTTTTTATGGGAGATGGATCGGGCCTATGGGCTAGGGTTTGGAGCCTGTTGTGTTAACGTATGTCCCCAATGTCTCAGTTTCCCTACTTCTGATCCTGATACATCTTCATAGCTTTCCTTTTTCAAAATATTTCAAAGGCAACACCTGAGTGCTCCTGCTCCTTCTGCTCACCGCTCCTTATGTAAAGGAAGTTCGGGAACCTGCTCTCTTTCAACTGCACCCCGAAGCTCCTGAGATACAATCAGGAATAATAAATAAATGGGTCCGCCATCACCATCTTAAGTTTGTGCAATTCCAATGCATGTCTTAACTATACCAGAACAGTTTCACTCTTTTCCGTGCATTGACTCATATAAGCCATGAAAGCAGGACTCAAGAGAAGGACTGGTTAGAGAGTTGTTGATGGGCAATGAAAGCTCTTTCTTCTAGGCAATGTTGGACGTCAATCTGTACGAGTAGGGTGGAATCTAAGATACTCAACGGTAACGTTTGAACTGTGGTGCATTCAGCAGGCTCTGTGAAATGAGGCAGAAGTGGATAAATCCATTTGTACTATTGTTGCGCTTATGGCAGTTTTTCAGCAAGTTATAATACCCAGAAGCAATGATAACACAATGCATTAAATATGACGGCATTAAAGTAAGATGCATTAGATGGCAAGGATCTAATTTCATAAGACTATCTGACAAGCTGGTGCTAGATGCAGTTCCCAGGATTCTTTTGAGAGCTTTAGCAGCATAATCAGTCTTGGTCCTTGGGAAAGGTCCTTGGTTCATTTTTATTGAGACCACAAGGAAAGATATTGTGCTTAGCTTCCTGTCCAAGGAATACTCTGTTCTTTCAGTTTATTGGAGTGCTGGAATTAATGTATGAAAATGCCTTAGACCAGTGATTCCCAAACAGCGGGTTGAAGCCAATTTCAGGTGGATCGCAAAGCAGAAATGGGGAAAGGGGGAGGGTTGTATGGTTATTCTGCTTGTGTCAAGGTTGTAAATAGGCTTTTTTCTTTCTAATTCACTTTGCTCTTGGAAAATGGCTAAGAGATAACCCAACTGATTGCTTCATTCTCAGGAAAGCAGCAGGCTCTGGCATCACAATGATGGCACTTCTGGCCATGAATTCACTTCTGGTGGGTCCCAGACAGATTGTCATTCTAAAAAGTGGGACCTAGTGCTAAAAAGCACTGGTCTAGAGACATGTTGTCAGCTGTTTTTGTGAGGTTCAAAAATACTTGTGGATTAACACAGATGTGCACCATCCTCCCTGCCTCCAAAAGTGGTCCAAGCACACTTTACAGTGTCCCTTGTGCCAGTCAAACTTTGCTGGCCTAACTGTGATGGCCTAACTCCAGGTTAGACTTCCACCCAGAGTGATTTTTAGAGTGGATCAAAGTAGGCACACCACTTTCTGGCCACCTGAGATTATTTCAGTAGCACTTCCTCCTCCATACTGATCAAGAAACTTAGACTTTACAACATCAATGCAACTTGCCTCCACACATGTAGCTGGGTGTAGCCTGATCCAGTTATTAAATATATAAAAATGATTGTACTGTTCAATCACATGGGAGAAATTGTCTTCCTTCTCCTGCCTCCT
Source organism: Lerista edwardsae (assembly GCA_029204185.1). Classification (NCBI taxonomy): domain Eukaryota; kingdom Metazoa; phylum Chordata; class Lepidosauria; order Squamata; family Scincidae; genus Lerista; species Lerista edwardsae. The sequence continues at coordinate 48,017,722 of JAJKFI010000003.1, forward strand.
GTAAACTGGGGCAGTTCTGGGATGGGAAGAAGAAGAAGTAATATCTATTCCACTGATGTCACCATAGGCTTCCCATTATGGATCAGCTCAGGAAGGAGTGTGCTGCCCAGAAATAATGTTTAAAAGAGCAAATCCCTACATTGCAGTGAGCAAATCCCTATATCTCAGTACTCACCTCTAGACTGGAGATAATAATACAGACCTGGTTTATATGGCGGGTGTAAGGATTGCAGACATAGTGCTTGTGATGTGTTTCCTTTTCTCCATTTATGAAATGCACTGTGTGAATGCTAAGAATTATTATTATTGCTGATCTGTGTTCTGGTGCATTTGTGTACTTTGCACACAACTTACGGACTAACTGCTATGTAGGGCGTAATCCTAACTTGCGGTGGAACAGCAAGGCTGGTGGGCCTGCGCTGTATCCAGCACAAGTTAGAAGGCCACTGGAGCCTCTCTGGGGCAAGGGCACACCCATTTTCTTCCAATGGTGCGATAGAGCACCAGTTTTTTAAAAAGGGATAGGATTGCATCCTTAGTTTCAGTGGTGACAGAGGAAAGTTTTGTGATTCCAGATGCTGCTTTGCCTATGAAGTAATTACACTATCTACCTGTCTTAAAAATGAATACCAGAAGAAAGCCTAACAAGTAAGACCATGTGCAGGTAACTGGGGTGAATATTCTTCAAATCCTATAGCAATTGTTGCATTATGAAATGGCAAAGAAATTGATATCATTAAACAAGCTCTTCTTGTTGGAGAACTCCATGAGCAAGCTTTAATCATCCAGAGCATGGCTATGCTGGAAGTGGCTTAAGGAGGAAAAAATATTGGCAGAAATAAGAAAACTAATGAGATAGGCCTGGAGATTTTGATTGTGAAGATTAGATTCTCCCTCTGAGCCATCATAACCTACGCACGCAAGGAGCTAAAGAGCTAATGATTTTGTGTGTTGTGATGTGTTTATGCTCTGATGTATGCGTTTTGATGAATTTGCTCTGATGCTGTGAGGTCTAGACACAGAAATGTATTAGTGATAGAAATATGTTTGCATGATATTAGCTATGATTGTGCAGCTGGCAGTGTGGATCCTATGCACTCTTATTCAGTTTTGTTGTTCCTATGTTTGTGGTTTATGGTGCAATATTATCAGCTTGATAAAGGCTCGGGTTTTTTAAATCCTAACATTATGGCCTGATCCTAAGCTGGCTCCTGCCAGTGGAACAGGCACACAAGTGGTTGCAAACATGCCATATAGCACGATGTGATCATGGGAAGGGCAGTGCTGAGAGCAGAGAGGCCCCTGTACTGCTAGTACTAGTAGGCCTCCATCAGCATTAGAGAAGTTCCCAGGGTAAGTGAACTGCTGGGAGGCAGGGAGGTGGGGGAGGGAGGAAGAGGATAGAGAGGGAGGCTTGGCAGCAGTCAGGCCCAGAAGGGGGCTGGGATGCAGCAGAAGCTGCCACTGTATCCTATCCCCCCTCCCACACCTCAAAACCCTACATGGGTCTCCTCGGTACTACACCAACAATTTAGCTGGTGCAGATCTGAGTAGACCCATAGGGGCTGCTGGAGCCCAACACAGGTAAGGGAACATCCCCAAGGAGATATTGGTTGCCACCCTGGTTGCCTTCCTGGCCTGCAGGATACAGTGCCAGCCATTCTGGTGCTTCTGTCCCAAGCGTCCCAGCTAAGATTGGGCTGCCCAGCTGTTGTAGATAAAGGGCTTATACATCTAAGGCGCAATCCTAACCAACCTCCCTGTACTGACATAGCTCTGCCAATGGGGCATGTGCTGCATCCTGCAGTTGGGACACAGTCACGGAGGCCTCCTCAAGGTAACGGACTGTTTGTGCCCTTACCTTGGAGCTGCATTGCCCTTACCCCGGTGCTGGAAAATTGGTTAGGATTGCACCCTAAAATCTGTATTATAGGAATAACAATGACTGACCAACGGGGCTAAAGGATGAACGAGAAGAAGAGAGCAGACCAATCTCAGATTTAAAAATTACTATATATACATAAATGGTTGTGCATGGTCCAGTAGAACAGTGTTATCCAAACTGTGGGTCGGGACCCACTTGGTGGGTCATGACCTGATGTCAGGTGGGTTGTGGAAAGCTGAGATCAGCCATCTTAGAAAGTGCAGACCTTACTATTGTTATATTCCTTTTGTGTGTTAACAGTTTGAATTTTCAAGTGAGGGTTTTAAAAAAAAAAATTAGTTCAGTGTTTTTACATCAGATTTTGTCCTCATCTTGCTTTTTGTCAGAGATGTTTCATGGTTGTACAGTTGCTGCAGTCCAAGAATGCAATTTGTTTTTCAGGCGAGTCATTTGATTACATCACAATGACAGCACTTCCTGCTTGATGATGTCACTTCTGGCCAAGACATCATTTGTGGTGGGTCCTGACACCAGTGCTACTCTAAAAAGTGAACTAGACAGGTTTCTTTTAAATTTTTCAAATGTTCAATTTCAATTTGTCCCAATCTTGCTTTCTGTCAGGGATGTTTCATGGTTGTCCAATTGCTGCAGTCCAAGAATGCCAATTTGCTTTTCAGGAGTGTCATTTCATTATGTTACAATGACAGCACTTCCTGCTTCTTGATGTCACTTCCTGCCCCAACATCACTTCCAGGCTAATGATATCACTTCTGGTGGGTGTTTCACTTCACTTCACATGAGTGCCATTCTAAAAAGTGGGTATAAAACGTTTGAATACCACTGCAGTAGGACATAGGTATGTCTGGGTTCTACTGATAAGTTGGAAAACCTGTTCCCTCCAACTTGTTCCCTCCAGCTTGTATCCGGAATGCAGGAGCCCCAAGTCAATACCAATCCCTTAGGTAGATTTTGCTATGTCAGGGTGCCTTGAAAAACATACTAATGAGGCTTGCACAGAAATGAAGCTGAACTCAGCTAAAACCTGAATGCACCAATGCAAAGGAAAACACCATGTAGGAGTATGTGATGGGAAACACACACACAGAGAGAGAGAAGCACAAATGCCAACCCCATCAATGCCTTTATGTGCGGCATTCGGGCCTGACAAAGAAAAGTTATTTTGACATTTTGCCCTGGAGGGTGACATTCACTTCCCACCATGGTTGATTGGCGGTGCTATCAAAATATGTTGCCGTATTCTCTGCGGAAGTCCAGTGCTGTCTACATCTCCCACTGTAGTGCTTTCAGCTAGCGGCCCTAGGATGCTGGGGGATGAGGATGGGGGGAACATCCCTTCCCAGAATGGTAGGTTTGGATGGAAGAGAGATTAGACTGAGATGGTTCAATTTCTAAATATTAATGCAGGATTTGTGTATATGTATATGAAGTTGCAATGAACTGCAAAAAAAGGAGGGGGTAAAGAATGCAATGTTAGGCTTGGGGAGATTCATCATTCTTAGGAATTAAGCTGTCAAGGCATGTGACAGGAGACGAATGATGAACTTTGCCAAGGTGTCTGTAACCTTCTATACTAAGCGCTGTTCACAGCGCAATCCTAAGCAGCGCTGGATCAGGCCGGCCGGCGGGCCTGCACTATATCGAGCGCTGCCCTTGCACGTGGGGAGGCACCAGCCTCCTGTATGGACTCCTTGGATCTGCACCTGCTAAACAGCTGGCGCAGATCCAAGGAGATAAGACTGCGCAGCCCGAATTCGAGCCACGTGGCCTGGGAAAAAAGGTTAGGATTTGACCAAAATGGAGATATGACACTCCAATTTTTGTCATTGTATTCTGCATTAAATTCCACACTGAATTGTATATAACATGATGGTATTATTATGTATATGTACCAAGGTTTTCACAATTTTGGCCACGAGTGTCAAGCTCAGCTTATGCCCCCCTAGAATGTGTTGCCTGGTGCAATCGCACCTCTCTGAACTTCTTTAGCTGCACTCCTGCTTACTATTCATCTGCATGCATTTACATGCCTGTGCACTAGAAATACGATGCATCAACGCCCTACTCTAGGATTGCATTTCTACAGCCCTGGAGAAGGACCTGAACCCTGGAGGATGGCAATTAAATGCCATCACACTAACAATATTTTAGCAATGCATTGTCAAGAGGCAAAGATAGGGGAAATGATGTTCCAGTAAATTGGAACAGAAAACCAGGGACTGTACATTGGAATGTATGTAGCTCAACTATTTCCCCCAGCATATCAAACACAATGCAGATGTATCATTAAGGTGGCATCTTAATGAAGTGCAGCTGCAAATCTTTTGTTGTGCTGCTTATGAAGACTCAGTCCTGAGGATATTGCAGTGGTAGACTGGGCTATGCACCAATTTCTCAAATTCTTTGCAGTAACTGGGCAACCCCTGCTGGGCAACCCCTGCAGTAACCCCTGCTAACTGGGCAAGAGTCACTTTTTCAATTGGTGTCCTCTTATATTTAGCAGGGGGAGAGCAATTGTCCCTCTTCACCCCATACCAGCACAGTGTCTTTCTCGTGGCTGTTGCTGGTGGTGTTCTCCATTCTTTTAGATTGTGAGCCCTTTTGGGACAGGGAGCCATTTAACTTTAATGTTATTATTTGCCTGTAAACCGCTTTGTGAACTTTGTGTTGAAAAGCGGTATATAAATACTAGTGATTGATTGATTGATTGATTGATTGATTGATTGATTGATTGATTGATTGATTGA
>JAJKFI010000003.1:48022381-48041850 GCA_029204185.1 Lerista edwardsae
TGATTGATTGATTGATTGATTGATTGATTGATTGATTGATTGATTGAAGGCCTCAGGTCATATCCAGGCATTGGTACTTTCTGCCTCTCAGGTCAGCAGCTGCTTTTTTAACAGAGGTAGCAGATCGTACTTAGTCAGAAACAGCTGTGCCAATGGGGCATGTGCTACATCCTGCAGTGGAGTACAAGTCCACCGCAGGACCACTCAAGGGATTGGAATGTTTGTTCTCTTACTTCGGAGCTGCATTGCCCTTGCCCCGGTGCTGGAAAGTTGGTTAGGATTGTTACACCTCTCACTCTCCGGTTGAGGAACAGGGCTGGCCAAAGATCGTCTGATGCCTGAGATGGTGCCAAGCAGTTGCAGACTCAGTCAGTGTGCCTCCCCAGGGCAAAGGAGGAGGAGCGCCACCCCATCCTCCGGCTCCCCACCCTTGTGCCACTCCACCATGCCCAGCTCTATTTTGGAGCCTTACAGAGGCAAGGGAGGGTGGGTGGACCAAACACTTCTCGCCTTGTAGCGGCCCTCCCGCTCCACCAGCCGGAACCAGGGACATCCCCCCCCTTCACAATGGTAGGAAAGCCACTGCTGCCAAAGACTACCCCATTACCTAATGGTGTGCCAGGCTCTGCTACTCCAAGCCAACTCCAACTCTCCTCTCCTCCACTGTTCTGCTTTGTGGGCCTCTTCCAATCCAGGGAGTAGGGGCAAAATTGGTGGAGGTGAGCAGGTGAATGGGTGCCCCCTGCCAGTTTGCTGCCCGAGGTGACCTCTTAAATTGGGCTCATGGATGGCCCCAGCCCTCTTGGTGGTTGGGTTCTTTCATTATCTCCCTATCCAGAAGGTAGGATTCAGAGACTCAGAGCGCCATCCTATACCCCCGTTGCGCCGGCGGTATGCTCTTGTGCCAGCTGAACACTGTCGCAAATGTGCTGTCAGTCGTGTCCGCGTCGGCACTATGGCACTGGACCGGCACAAGCAGCAGTGCTGACTCTCGAGTGCTGCCGCAACCGTCAGCAGCATCAGCCTTGTGCTGGTCGAGGTCGGCAGCGCATGGTTGGCACTGGGCCTTGCTGAGGGCGTTCCAGAGGTGTGCCATTGGCGTAACTGGGCAGCTCAGTGGGCGGAGACGGGGGTTGTGATGCAGGATGGCCGTAGTATCAAATCCTAAAGCCCATCCCCGGCCAGGGCAGCCTCGATTTGGGCCACTCCTGTCCACGTTCCTTTGCGCCTGCAAAACAGTAGGCTCAGATCAGAGCAGGCCCATAGGGGCAACCGGGACTTATTTGGGTGCAAGGGGAAAACCCTCCTTTGTCCTGCACATTGCTGCTGCTGCCTCCTGACGGGCTTTAGGATATACCCCTGTTATTTCAGCCTTACTATGTCGGCCTTACTTAGGATTGGGCTGCCCATTACAAAGAAACAATGCCATACTTCAACTGAGAAACGATATATAATGAGTAAAAAACGTCAAACATTAGCAAATGCTCTGACAAAAAAATTGCTGCAGGCTGAATAAAATCTTGTGGCCCCCAGGCTTTGGAGACTCCAGGATTAGACTGATATTACAGGTCCTTTATAATACCTCTATAACGTGCCTGTTACATGGAGGATGCTAAATATAAAGTGGTATAAATCTATTGATTTACAAAACAAGTCAAACATCCACTTGTTTGCAGTCTATAGGAAATTGAACATTTATGGTCCCCATTATGGGACAAGTGCAAACATAAGCATTTTGGATTAACTAGGTTCAGCGCAACACCTGGTTTTCTCTGGAACGTTCCCTGTTTATTTTAACCTGCACTAATATTAGCTACTATCCTGCTTGCTTATCATTAGCCTACTTATCTAGGAGCCACATTTATGGAAGGAATCATATCACAAATTTAATACACCCAATGGGGCTTTGGACGTGTAGTTCTCTACAACAGACCCCAATGGCTCTCTCTCTCTCTCTCTCTCTCTCTCTCTCTCTCTCTCTCTCTCTCACACACACACACACACACACACACACACACACACACACACACACACACAAACACACGAGCGCAATCCTAACTTGCGATGGAACAGCAATGCCAGCAGGCCTATGGTGTATCCAGCGCAAGTTGAAAGTGCTCAGGAACCTAGCTGGGGCAAGGGCACATTTGCACTTTGTCCCAGGGTAGGCTCCAGCCTCCCCTATGTGCTCCTCAGATCTGTGCCTGCTATTTAGCAGATGCAGAGCCAAGGATGCTGCGTGGCCCGAATTGGGCCTGGGGAAGGAGGCTTGGATGTGGCCTAATGGTGGCCTCCACCCAGTAGTATCATGTAACCGGTATGCTGGGCGGGAGGAACGGGTGAGCGGCAGCCCGCCTGTTGTGTAACGCTCCGTTTCGCCGTCTTCCCCGCCCCCACAGGGTGGAGAAGATGGCGAAACGGAGCGTTATACAATGGGCAGGCTGCCGCTGCCTCCACCACTTCCCCAGGCCGGCATGCCTCTTGGCCCACTCACCTCTTGCCCAGTTCCTCCCTCCCCCCTCCCCCTGCCTAGAACTGCTCTTGCAGCACTGTTTGGCTATGGGCCAGCGCCCTTGGGCTGGCACTTCTACTAGCGTCAGCCCAATGGCACCAGCACTGACGCAGGGGTGCCGGGTGCCATTGGGCCAACGCAAGCAGCTAGCGTTAGCCCAATGGTGCAGTTTGGATTGCGCCTTCACACACACACACACACACACACACACACACACACACACACACACACACACACACACACACACACACACACACTCTTATTTGTAAGGAAACAATTTTCTTTGTTAATTCCCCTGTAGACAACGTAGAAGAACATTTAATTTCACCCCGTAAATTTATGCTTTTTGTTGCATAATTGCTTTTTGTCACATAATCCATGCCACCCTCCAGTTTACCTGAAGTACTGTTAATACCATCTGTAGCACATGAACATTTTACGAATATTAGTCCTTAAAAGGAGTCTTGCTCCTCTGCTCCACCCCATCCTGTTTGCTTGCCCTTCGTCTACGATACCATTAGCAAAAGTATGGCGTTCGGAAGCTTCTATTTAATTTTTGACTTTTTTAATACTGTGAGATCACTGGTGACTGCTAGAACACGTTGCTTGCTTTCCCTAACTTTGTTTATTTCCCTTAAGATCTCTCCATCTGTTGTACTCAGATGCTCAACAAAATTTTCCATGTTTTACAGTCCTAACTCTGGCAAACATTGCATATTCCCTCTGTCTTTCCAGCTTTAATTTAATGGCTATATTTCAGACAGCAGCGCTGAGCCCAAATGGAAAAGTTAAGATCCAATGGATCACAAATTTTACTGGTCTCTCTTCTTGAACTATAATACTATAATATGCTTATGAAACTGGGGGCCCAATTCTATCCAACTGTCCAGTGCCAATTCAGCCTCAAGGTAAGGGGACAAATATTCCCTTGCCTTACCTCCGTAAGGTTGGTTGGATTCCAAAAGACCTCCTGTATGGAGAACTAGTGCAGGGAAAGTGCCCTAGAGGGAGACCTCAGCTGCGATACAAGGATATCTGCAAGAGGGATCTGACGGCCTTAGGAATGGACCTCAACAGATGGGAAACCTTCTGAGCGTTCAGCCTGGAGGCAGGCGGTGCAGCATGGCCTCTCCCAATTTGAAGAGACACTTGCTCAACAGGCTGAGGCAAGGAGGCGGCCCTGAAACCAGCAAAATCAGGGAGCTGGACAGGGGACAGACTGTATTTGTCCTTGTCACTCTCAATCTTTTTAGCCTTTTTGGCCTTTTTAGCCATACCAGACACTGTTCCAGAACCTCTATTCAGAGCACATTACCATATCTTTAGAGACTGAAGGACACCAGAGGACCTCCATAACTGCCCCTCCACCGCAGGATGTAGAAGGATTAGATGCACTCCAAGGCATTGTGCAACCATGACATCATCATGTCACTGCAATTACTTCCAGGGCAAGTGGGAACTGCAGTTCACAGAGCCACAGCACCACACCACTGTATCCATCCTTACTACCTATCCACTTTTGGTTAGGTTTAAGACCAAAAGGTAGGAATAAAATGTAGACATTTTTAAAAGTATGTTTAAAATTATATTATATTGAACAAGAAGTATAGCTAGCTTTCCTGCCAACCTAGCAGTTTGAAAGCACATAAAAATGCAAGTAGATAAATAGGGACCACTTCGGTGGGAAGGTAACAGCGTTCCGTGCATCTTGGTGTATAGTCATGCCAGCCACATGACCACGGAAGCTTGTCCTCGGACAAACACCAGTTCTTCGGCTTAGAAATGGAGATGAGCACCGCCCCCTGGAGTCAGTCATGACTAAACCATTCGGTCACAGGGAAACCTTTACCTTTTTATAGCTAGCTAAGGAATACCAATTGCTTAAAAACCATTTTCTACCAATGATGCGTTAGAGCAACACTGGCAGAAATGCAATCTCCAGCGCATCATTGGTAGAAAATGGGATTTATTTTAAGGTGCATCAGACTTGCATATTTTACTTTTTTATATATCATTTACTATTAACTAATAGCCTTTTTTGCTAATTGTAATAATGATATGAAACAACAGCACACAATATTTCTATAAATCGTATTTACTACTTGCAACTCAATGGAAATGTCCCCTGCTTAAGTAGACTGTTCCTTGGTAGGGGAGGGGTGTGATTGGTGGCGACATTCACCACCGAATTCTATCCTCTGTGTTGGGCCATGCAGCCGGTCATGGAGGCCCTGTTGTCTGCATCGGCAAAATAGCTGACACAGATGCGAAGAGGCCCATTGGCAGGTCGCTGGGCTTACCTGGGGGAAGGGAACGAAATTTTCAGAATGTCAGCAATTTTTGGTGGACAATTAGGATTGGTTCATAGTTATAATTTTGATTCCTAAAGCAGAGGATTTAGTTCTAGTGATACCTGCTAATCATTGCATACAGACTATCATTCTTCAACCATGAAAACCTGAATCAATCAGGCCAAGCCATGATATTCCAATAGGTTTCCCTTGCTTGATTGATCTGCAATTTGAGCTTCATTCATAGGAGCAGAATCTGGTTCCAAAATTATGTGACTGATTGCTCACCTTTGTCTGAAGGTCTAGAAACCTTCGGCACGGTCAGCTTTTTGTATTTTAAGTGCAGTGTTTAATGATGAAATCCTTATGTGTCATGTCAGTTTTGCTTGCTTAACATGATCTGGCTTTTTGTCCAACAAAGCACAAGATTTCCACCCCCCACCCCCCGTTGCATTAAACTTTTCTGAAATGTCTTCGTATCACATTATGTGGTGCAACAGAGTGTAAAACAACCTCTTGACACTTGCTTTAGTTTAGTCAAGTTCTGTTTGCAAATTCAAAAGGACCTGACATAAATAGCTGTCAACGCTTACTTATTACAGCAGTACACAAGAGTTCGGGTACAAGATAAGTACTAAAGTCTTATCGCCAAAGCTATTGCAATTGTTTTGCTCTCTTATATTCCCCACTCCCTACCCCATGACTTTGCACAGGAAATCTAATCATGTCACTCAAAATGCAATTGCTTAGTTGCCAGAACATGACAGCTGGGGGACGATACCCTCTCCCAAATTTGCTTTGTGGCCATGACCCAATGGAAAATGAGTACATGATAGAGCTGGATGAGCCATTCTACTTCACGTTCCTGGAGTAGAAGGCAAAATGGTTGAAGGCATAGAGCAGCATCTCAAAAGTAGTAAAAACTAAACCAGTCACTATCTGTGGAATTTGCTAGTTCCACTTGCAGGCTTATTGGATGCAGGAAATTGTTGAAAGGCCACATGGTCTCCCAGGTCTCTCTCCTTTTCAGTATTTTGTCCCTCTCTTCAACTGCAAGACAAACTAGGATCTCTTCTCTGGGTTTGTATTTGACTCATGGGATTTATTTAATACCCTTTTAACAGAATGGTCCACAAGATGGCTTACAAGAGATTGCAGTTGCACAATAAGAAAATTCAAACTCACAGATACATATGCTCCCAACCCAGGAGGCTCTCTTTCAGTTCTGCTAGCCCTCATCAACAGGAAATTCAAGGAGAGTTGTGTTTATTTGTTTATTTCTGAATTTATATACAGGTGAGCCTACATTATCAGCCGGTTCGACAGCCGCGTATCCACAGGTGCTGACTCTTCCCCCACCCCGGGACCACCTGGACTTCAGAATGCCTTATACGTTCATAAAAATGCCACTTCTGGTTTTTGTCAAAAACTGGAAGTGATTTCTTCTTTTTGACCAAAAAGGCCATTCTGAAGCCCACAGGGGCCACGGATGGCACGCATGGCCTTTACTGGTCTCAGAAAACCCGCCGGACCTGACTAAAGCTCAGCTCTGGTCAGGTTTGGAGGGTGGGGGTGGCCCCCAAATTCCACTGATCTGAATACCTGCAGAACTCTGTATCCACCGGGTTCTGGGAATGGAACCCCTGCAGATAATGAAGGCCCACTGTATCACCTTTCTCATCATTGGAATTGGACAGATTTCTGGAGGAAAAGTCCATTGTGGGCTATAGGCCATGATGGGTGGTGCTCCCTCCTTACATTAGCAGTAGGTTACTTCAGAATGACAAGTGCAAGGGAGTAGCAACAGGATGCAGGCACCTTGTTGTCTCAAGTGCTCCCTGAGGCACCTGGTGGGCCATTGTGTGATACAGGAAGCTGGACTAGATGGGCTTATGGCCTGATCCAGCAGGATCATGTTCTTATGCTCTTATCAGATTTTACTCAGGGTAGTTTACATAGACTATCCTAGAGTCAAGAAGGATCATTACTATATTGTTCTATATATAGAACTTCAGCCTCCAGATGTTTTCCTTCCGTGGTATGGTACTCTCTCTAGCTGCACAGTACATGCCTTGAGCTTCCACAAACAGCCACAAATCATGCCAAGCCGGGGATTTCCAGTAGTTATCACTCTGCTGACTGACATTCTCAGCATTCTAGTCTAGCTTCTCATGCTAGAAACTCCTCTCTCTCACCAGGGGTCTTGGGCGCTTGTGTGTGACTTCCAGTCTCCCTTCCAGATACATACTGTATCAAGATGCTCCCGCTTAGCATCAGGCAGCTCAGCCATTGAACCACACTTCCTGCCCAGAGATGTTTTATTCATCTCTGCAACTGCTCCTTCTTTAGTCAATATCTCTGATATTTGAGAGTTTGATGTTGAGGTTTTGCTAGTGCTGAGTACATTTGCTGACAATCCTCTAAGAAGCAATTCAAAACATACACATGCATGTGTGCGTTCAAAATTAAGCATTCTAAGTTTTTTGTGTGTGCGCGCATGTGTGTGTGTGTGTGTGTGTGTGTGCGCGCACACACACACACACACACACACACACACTGTGTGGTTCTAATATCTCTCTAGTATCTCAAGCAGGAAGAACTAAATACAGTTTGAAAATTTCACACCAAAAGCATACCAAAAGCATACATCCAATCCAATAAAAATACATCACATAAATAGTTTCAGATGGTATGAAAATTTTTTGGTCTCAGCTCTGAATTTGCAAATACCTATTATGCTACCTGGACAGAGCTTGCATTTTTCCAGTATCAGTGGCAACTTGCAAATGCTGTGTCATAAACTCTCAGGGGATGAAGGAATATACAAGAATAATACGTTTAAGACTATAATATATTGGTGACAGCTTGCTGGCTAGTCCCTGTGCAATCTCAGCATCCTTCCCACGATGGCAAGGAAGCCACACTTCCCAATAATTTATCCTGAGTAAGGAGCTCTTTACATTGCTCCAGAGTAATTTGTTTATAGAGTCAAGTGCTTAAATTCAAGAAAATGAGCCCATGAATTATAAATGGCTCTTGATTAATAATTTCAATGATGGAAGAAGTTAGTACAGGCAAAATCCACAGGTTCTCCTACCTGGGTCCCATTGAAGTGAATGGAAGCTGTATAGAGAGTCATTCTGCAGCTCCTACTCATAGCTTGATCAGGAAAACATTCTATTGAATTTTGCCCATCTTGGTAATAAATAACATGGCAATTATTGTGCTGTGCAGGAGATAAGCAGAATTCAAACTCACTGCAAGCATCCAATGTGACTGCAAGCATCAATGTGGCCCTTTCTTCTGGCCATCTGCTACTTTCTGCTAACCATACCCAAGGATTGCCCATCACTTACACTTACTGTACTCAAGTCTTACTATATAAGACTTGGTCTTATATACTGTGATGTGCTGCACTAGCTGGTGAGTTAGTTAAGAACATAATATTGGGCCCATCTAGTCCAACTTCCTGTATCTCACAGTGGCCCACCAGATGCCTCAGAGAGCACACAAGACAACAAGATACCTGCATCTTGTTGCCACTCCCCTGCATCTGGCATTCTGAGGTTGGATATTCTTGGTGGATAGCCTCAGTGCACATGCTTGGCATACAAAAGCCAGGTTCAATCACTAGCATCACCAGGTAAGGCTGGGAAAGACTCCAATCTGTGTTATTAGACAGACTTTGCCAGTGTAAATAACATTGACCTAGACAGCCCAATGGAAGACAGATTCATAATAGATCATAGATACAGTACATGTTTTCAAATATGAGATGATCATTGCTTTCATGCCCTACTTCTGAGCTTATTAGAGGCATTTGGCCATCACTAATGAAAACATAACGCTGACACTTGTGTGATTGTTCTTCAAAGTCTGTTGCCAAATTTGAAGGCTGAAATGGGCTTTAATAATACAGGATATTCTTAAGGAAGACTGCAATTGTAGTATTAGGCTTCTTCCAAAAATTACTTTCTACTATAGTAATTATTAGCCCAGTAGCATTATTCTTCCAGGAAGACTTCATATTGTCTAATTCCAACCCCTTAAACCAGTGGTGGGATTCAAATAAATTAACAACCAGTTCTATGTCCTTCAGGGCGGCCGCTGCCTTTCTTCCCTCTCCCAACCTAAAATTAACAACCGGTTCTGCAGAACAGGTGAAAACTAGCTGAATTTCACCACTGCCTTAAACCTTTTCCTTGGCATATTCCTCTCTTGTCCTCTCAGCTGCTGATAAAGAGCCCAAAGCATCCTTTTCTGCCCCAGCTGTGGAGTCGGAGATCTTCACTACTGACTCCGCCCTGCTTTTTTTGCTTCCTCATTTGGGACCCTGGTTTGTTTTGAGGAAGTGCTGACGGATACCAAGCTTGGATGCTGTACTACTGAAAGTAAACCCCACTCTTCGGGCTTTTTAGAAATATTTCTCACCACACTGCAGATGTCCAAGGAAGGGGAGAAGCATCAGTGGATACTGGGGCACACCTGTACAGATATGTCAGCGTGGTTTGTTTCATTGCATTCTGCTGCAAATTCCGCATTGAATGAACTATAACATGATTAGATTTTCACAAAATTTTCACAGATTAGATTTTCACAATTTTGGGCCATAGTGGGTTCATGCACACCACTATATGCATCATGTGGTGTGTCCCACACTCCCTTATGTGACGCCACTACCCAAGCAACATATGGCACTGTATATGGGACTAGCCTATTTTTCTTGCCATATCTACCATATGAGAGTTATTTTTAATACACTTGTGTCGCAACTTTTTCCCCATTTCTGTGGGGAAGCTTACATAATATTAAAAAATACCAGCACATTAAGAGCTATATACAGTGGTGTTATCCTACCAGAACGCTGGACGGGACATCCGGGTGATCGACAGCCCGCCTGTCGCGTTCCGCAGTGTTACGCCATTTGCGTAACCAATTATGCCGCTTGCATACGTTACGCAAACGGCGTAACGCTGCGGAACGCGGCGGGCGGGCTGTCAATCACCCGGATGTCCCACCCAGCATTCCGGTAGGATAACACCACTGGCTATATACCAAGGTGTAAAGAGCAAAAGAAGGCTAGGCCATGATTTCACTCCTTTTTGTCAACATGACTCCATTTTGTGGGAAAGAGCTGAAGCTGCTAAAATACCAGCTGGTGGTAATCAGCTCACTTCCTGATGTAATCAGGAAGTGTAATTTCCTATCTGCTTTGATTCTGCAGAAAAGTGTGAGGTCATAGCTGGGGTCAGGAAGAACAAATCTAATCAGGAAGGTTCTATCCAGCTAGTGCTGCAATCAGGAAGATTCCGCACAGCTGAGACTCATCACTTAGGTTCAGTGTTATGCGTTCATAACCTTTTCTGACCATTCTGTGAGCTCCGAACATTCCATCACCCCATCAGGAGATGGCTGATCTTTATCCTGATTGGATAAGTGATTGTGCTAGAGGGGTATAAAGATACCCAGTTTTGAGGTACAGCCAACACACTTCATCAGACCTTCAGATCAGCACACAGACCATCAAGGTACAACCAGACCTTCAGAGACCTTCAAACTTCCAAACCTCCAGAATACCTTCTCCAAGCCTGTCCAAGATGCCTAGCATGGACCTGCTGCCTGCTTGGACTTGAGAAGAAGGTGAATCAGCAAGGCTAGCCACCTTGCATGTACTAGGGCCTAGTCTAGTGTTGGGCAGCTAGTTGTTTTCTTATTTTAAGGTGTATCTTAGTTAAGTCTGTTAGTTCTTTTAAGCCTTTCCTAGTGTTGTAACTGCTTGTTTTCTTAATAAATTACAGTTAATCTGTAAACTTCGTTTGTGAGTATTTGGAACCACACTAAATTCAGTTTTGCTGCTTGGGCACTCTACCAGTTTAAAGTTAAGCTTTATAGCTTTGGGATAGGTCCCTGTAGTTGGGGCTAGTTTAGCCTGTGGACTTCTTTAGATCTAAGAGTCTGTTCATTCCTCTGTTTGAGGCTGTAACTCTTCGCTGTGGCCCCAGGCTGGTAGCAGAGGGTGTGTGCCTTGTTGCCTTGACCTGGAAGTGCTTAAGGACACACTCTGCTGAATGCTCACAACTCATATGGGCCCTGGGCTGGTTATAGGGCATATGAGCCTGTGAATTACACAAGGTCACCCACTGATCTTCGTGCGTGAGCAGGTACACTAGGAAATTCCAAACTGCATAACAAACCAATGGGGGTGAGAATTCAATTCTAATCTAATGTAATCAAAGTTACATATTGAGCAGAACAAGCTATTAAGATTGCTTGGTGCATTTGTGCATCCACTCCACTCATAACGTACCTATGAGCAGAAGCACATTATTTGGAAGGCCTCCCTATGCCCTGTTCCACTGGTCCATGTGATGGGGACTTTCTGTGCTCCCTTCTCTGTTAAATATTTATGCTTTAACTCCAGTTCACTGAATTATCCTGACTTAATCTTTCATGCACTGCCCTTGTAATGTGAAAAAGGAAAAAAAATATTAGTTATGCAACAGTCCCACTGGGAACAAAAGAAGAAATGCCTTGTGGCTGTGGGGCCTTTCCAAATTATCACTGTGTTCAGTACAATGGAAGCATAATTGTTAGACATGTCTTGCTCAGACTGGGAGGCTGACACTGCACTTTTTGATTGCAGGAGTGGGCCTTTGTGATGGTGTAAAGTGCCTTACAGCATGTGTGCTACAATGCGCATGAACGTTCTGCTGTCAGAGTCCAGCATAGGATTGGGCTGTTAGTGATAGTAGGATATGGGGAGTAAGGGATCAAGCCTTCATGATGTAAAAGGTGGGTTTGGAAAAGGGTTTGAAAGGGTTGTGAAACCCAGATTATTTTAGCTAAGAAAATGGAACTACTCTTAAAAAAAATAGTCCTAAGACACGTAATGGGATCCATGCATGATGGAACACTGAGCTATAATTCTCACTAACGGCGCAATCCTAACCTGGAGCTAGGCCGGCACAGTTAGGCCAGCAAGGTGTAGCTGGCACAAGGGCCACCGTAAAGCACATTTGGACCTCTTTCAGAGTCAGGGAGGATGGCAGGGAGGATGGGTGCTGGTGCCTCTGACTCCGAGAGTGGTCCAAACATACTTCACGATGTCCCTTGTGCCAGCCAAACTTTTCTAGCCTAACTGTGCCAATCTAACTCCAGGTTAGGATTGCGCCCTTCTTCACTTTTATATTGCTGTCTGTCTCTTTGTGCCATGCATCATATCATTCTTGTGCATAAATATAACCTTCTCCTATGGCTTCTCCTAGGCCAGCGCACAGACATACGCCATCCTCCCTGACTCTAAGAGTGGTCCAAACACTCTTTACAGTGGCCATTGTGACAGCCAAACTGTGCTGGCCTAACTGTGCTGGGTTAGGATGCCCTCTGGGTTAGGATTGTGCCCTCAAAGAGGGTGAACTGGATTCTATGCAACTCTAATACAGTAAAGAGGCTGTGGACTATTTTGGAAAGTGCTTCTGGATAGAATGAGCATATTATGTATGGAATACATTGCAAAAAACCTCAGGAATATATCCTTGGAAAAACCAAGTATATATTTTCAAGTTTTATGTAAGAAACCAAAACCACAGTAAAAATGTTGAAACTGTATTCTGGTTTAAAGTTCGAGTATCTCACATGGACCTGTTGCACTGTGAACATGACCTCTACATCTCAAGTCATAAATAATCAAATAAAGATTTACTACAGGGGATCCATTATCAGAGATGAGCACTAAGAAAGACAAAAGAACAAGAACTTTCTGAAATACTAAGGGGCGAATCTGTTTGAAAGGGCGCCCATGGCGCCCAATGAAAATGCGCCCCTAGGGGCACGCAACGTCATGACGTCACATCGTGACATCATGACATAGCGCCCCGCCCCTTCTAAGAGGCGCATTCTGTTCGCTGCCGCGGGCCCTTTAAGGCCCGTGGCAGCGAACAGAACGCGGCTGGGCACCGTGTTCTGTTCACTGCCGTTGGCCTTAAAGGGCCGGCGGCAGCGAACAGAACGCAGCTGGGGCACCGCGTTCTTTCTGTTCGCTCGTGTCGGCTCTTGCCTTAAAGAGCCGGCACGAGAGGGGGCGCCGGGTGGCAGCGCATTCTCCTTGCTCCAGCTGGCTCTTTAAGGCCAGCCGGAGCAAGGAGAATGCTGCGCAGGGCCTGGGCGGGAGCAGGCGGGCCGTGGGCGCCATTTTGGGGGGGGCGGGCGCCATGCGAATGGCGCCCCCTGCAAGATGGCGCCCATGGCTCGTGCCACCCTGTGCCACACCCTAGAAACGCCCCTGGAAATAGTTGTTCCTCCTACTTAGTTTACTAGAAATCAGGTGCAGTTGTGCATATTGCGTCTTATCTTGAAGATGGGAAAGGGCACATTTGTCTACCCAAGGACTTCCTCCTTTAGTTTGCGATCTCAGTGGGATTAGAACTGAGTCCTGCTGGACAAGGCCAAGGTCCATCTAGTCCAGCATCCTGTTGGCCCAGCAGCTGGCCCAGTGGCCCAGCAGCAGCCTCTGGGGGCGCAATCCTAACCCACTTTCCAGCACTGGGGTAAGGGCAATGCAGTTTAGACGTAAGGGAACAAACATTCCCTTAACTGAGGAGACCTCCATGATTGCCCCCAACTGCAGGATAAGAACATAAGAAGAGCCCTGCTAGATCAGGCCAAGGGCCCATCTAATCCAGCTTCCTGTATCTCACAGTGGCCCACCAGGTGCCTCAGGGAGCCCAGTACTGTAGACAACAAGATGCTTGCATCCTGTTGCCACTCCCTTGTACCTGGCATTCTGAAGTAGTCTACTATTAACGTAAGAAGGTTGCACAACCCATCATGGCCTACAGCCCACAATGGACTTTTCCTCCAGAAATCTATCCAATCCCCTTTTAAAGGCATCTAGGCCAGAAGCCATCACTACCTCCTGTGGCAAGGAGTTCCATAGCTTAATTACCCACTGGGTAAAAATGTATTTCCTTTTATCTGCACATTCCCCATTGGCACAGCTATGTCAGTGCTGGAAATTGGGTCTGGATTGTGCTCTGGGAAGCCCACAAGCAGTAATTGTTAGGGGCACCCTGCCACTGAATTTGGAGGTACAAACCCATTCTCCCTACAGCCCTGCCTTTGTCTGCTCCCATTCTCAAACATTAGAGGATGAGGTAGAACTGATCATTGAAGAAACTATGGTGATTCTCCTTCAGGAGGCTCATTCTTTTCATGGCTGATTAATTAAAGATAAAATTTACCCACCAGTTTACCCAGAGCAGATGTTAAGCTGACCAGTCTGTAATTTCCTAAATCCCACACCATCCCAACTAATCCTTTCTTAAATATTGATGTTACACTGACACTTTCAATTCCTCTGGCATTAAGGATGATTTAAAGCAGGGGTCTCCAAATTACAGCCCAGGGGCTAAATCAAGCCTACCACAAGATTTTATCTGGCCCTCAGCAACTTAAAATATTTGACATTTTTCCTCATTATGTATCATTTCTCAGTTAAAGCATGGCATTATTTCTTAATAAATGTGATATTTCTCTCTTGTTCTGAACCATATCGTGACGGTTAGAAAGGAAAAAAAGATCTAAGTAAAACTTATTCATTCGTTTAACTTTCATTCATTCATTTATAAAACTGATTTTTTTGGCCTGTCAACATGTGTAAAATATATTATGTGGCCCTTGTACTGAAAAGTTTGGAGACTCTGGTTTAAAGGAAAGTTACATCTTTTTTGTGAGATCAGCAAGTATCACATTGGAGTTCTTTAAGACTTGGGTGCATTTCATTTTCTGCATTTTAATTTTAGGGCATTTGGTTTTGAGCTAGGTGTGCACTGTGACCCTTCTCAGTTTATGCTCACTTCCCCCTCTTCAAGTCTGTGATCAGTTTGGGGTTCTGGCTGAGCTTAACTGCAGCCAATCAACTGCTACTGCAGAGCTGGAAAGTTGTAAGTTTCTACAGACTCCACTCCCTAGAAATCAACTCCTTTAAACCTCAATTATTAACTAAGGGCACAATCAGTAGTGGGATCTGCAAGTGAAGAAATGGAACGCTGGGCGGGACTTAGGCGGGACTACCGTTTGATTGGCAGCCTATCCGCTCCGTTCCGACATCCCCCCGCTCGCCATGCAGGCCACCCTTCCCCCCGGGTGAGCAGGCCCCCCTCCGAGGCCAGGGCAGCCCGCGCGGTGAGCGGGGGGGGGCGTTGGAACGGAGCGGACGGGCAGCCAATCGCGTGTAAGTCCCGCGTAAGTCCCGCCCAGAATTCCACTTCTTCATTTGCAGATCCCACTACTGGGCGCAATCCTAACCAACTTTCCAGCACTGTGCCAATGGGGCATGTGCTGCATCCTGCAACTAGAGGGCAATCACGGAGGCCTCCTCAAAGTAAGGGAATGCTTGTTCCCTCATTTTGTAGCTGCATTGCCCTTACCTTGGTGCTGGAAAGTTGGTTAGGCTTGTGCCCTAAATGAAATAAATGCTACCCGACACAGTGCTTAACTTTATTTGCTTCCCATGTACCTCAGCCACGCTTATCACTGTGGCCCCCTCATGCCCATAGTTGGTGATCAACTCATGCCTTTGTGAAACGACCTATTTAACAGAGAGAAGACAAGCTGGATGAAGGACGTCTCCCCTTGTGTAACTTATAGACCAGCTCAGAGGTGTTCCAGCCCAGACCAACCGCGTACACACCCAGAAACCTTGCAAACCTTGCATGGGAGCATGTACTGTACACTGCTTTTTTTGTCACAGTTCTCCCCCGCTTCCAGTAACCACTGCTTCCTGTGGTTTCGAAGCCAACCACAGCTGACAACTCTGTTTTGCTTTTACTTGAAATAGCCTGACGTATGAAATCAAGTAAGAGAACTTTTTAAAAGTATTCTAGGGTGCAATCCTAACCCAATTTTCAGCACTGGGGAAAGGGCAATGTGGCTCCAACGGAAGGAGACAAACATTCCCTTACCTTGAGGAGGCCTCCTTACCTACTCCACTGCAGGATGTAGCATATGCCCCATTGGCACAGCTAGGTCAGTGCTGGAAAGTTGGTTAGGATTGCGGCCTTAAGAAAATCCAACAAACCGTAACAAATGTTAAGGTTTACATTTGCCCCATATTAGAGGGCAACTCTTCAGTACTGGTAAAATAAGCCACATTTACATGGGTACAAAGTTACAATTGTATGCCCCTAACACAGGTTGAACACACACTGTATGGAATATACGAATAGTGTATATCAGGGGTTTCCAAACTGTGGGTCAGGACCCACCAGTTGGTCGCAAGCCAATTTCAGGTGGATCGTGAAGCACCTAGAGCAGCCATATTGAAAATATGAGAAGATGGGATGCTGGAACTGGGAGGGCTGTATGTTGTTATGCGTGTGTCAAGTTTGTAAATGGGATTTCTCTTCCTGATTCACTTTGCTATTGGAAAATGGCTGAGAAATAACCCAACTTATTGCTGTATTCTCAGGAAAGGAGCAGACTCTGATGTCACAATGATGGCACTTCTGGCCATGACATCACTTCCAGTAGGCCCCCGGGCAGATTGTTATTCTAAAAAGTAGGTCCCGGTACAAAAAGGTTTGAGAACCACTCGTGTATATTCATGTGCTGTTTGCATGGTGTAGAGACTAATCAGATGTTATAGAGAACAAATAGAGTTGGGATGGCATGGGTAGATGTGATCCTGACCCTGTCCTATGCATCCAGTCATCTCAAATATGTTGTCTGGACAGGGCTACACTGGAGTCAGACATGAGGAGATTTCCAGTCGCATCAAGTAACTTGCATCTGTGCTGACTAGAATAAAGATGCACACAGACATAGCCTCGTGGGGCTGTATTTGGAGTCATTTCACCCTAACTGAACTGCAGATGGGCTGGCACAATATCGCCTTAGAAGAAAGTGCAGCAAGAAGTGCTCTCAACAGGCATTAGCTGTCAGCTAAATGTGGGTTAGGTGTGAATGCCACTATTTCTACTCCAGCAGTGGAAATAGTAGATGTGAACCAGCAGAGTTCTCTACAATTATGGAAAGAGCTTTTAAAATCAATATTTAATTAAGTATACCTTGCTCATTTGCAGGAACTGTAAAAGAATGTCTAAAGCTACTGTGTGATTAAAAATGAAGATATCGGTAGGATAGTTGGGGATTGCACCAATAATAAATTTGTTGTATAAAGTGAGCTCTCCTGGCATTTTGCCCTCAAATGTGTTCTCCTATAAATGGCTCACATCTTGCTGATCTGAGAACTTAAAAAAAAAACCTTAAACTTGAACTTAAAAAAGCACAAATAGGAGATAGTTGGTAATAACCATATCTGAGCAATAGTGAGAGCTTCAGTTACAGTCCAATGCATGTCTACCCAGAAGGGTTCAAACACAGAAGGATTTAATGGAGCTCACTTCCCATGCAGTGTGTATACAATTGCAGCCTTGCAGTGGAATCTTAGCCGTGTCTACTCAGGAGACACTCAGGAGTACCTACTCAGGAGTACCTGTTGACTGACTGACTGATTGACTTTAATTTCAATGGAATGTACTCCAGCCAAATACGAGGGACTGCAGCATGCCTGCAATTTTGAGGGTACTTCTTGATGAGCTACCGCCCTGAAGTAGGAAACAAATTTTAATTGATTTTCTTCCATCTTTCCCCTCCAATCAGGAGGCTTACGTCGATTTACAGATACAGAAGGCAACATAAAAAACATCAGACATGGACACTAAGGGCATAATCCTAACCTGCCCTGCAACAGGCAGGCTGTCTAGCCGATATCCAAAGCAGGTTGGAACTGCTCTGGAGCCTCCATGGGACAAGGGGACGGTCATCCCCTTACCCTGGGGTAGGCGCCACTGGAGTAGCTAATGAAAGTGCAACCTGGTGCAGAGGGCAAAATGATGCCCCGGAAGTGACATCACAGCAGGAAGTGGCATCACATTTGTATTTTCATTTTTTTTTTTTTTTTTTTTTTTGGCCATGACTTTGGACAGAATGAAGATATTACACTTTGGTTTGTTTCATTGCATTCTGCATTAAATTCTACATTGGGTGGTATATAACATGATAATATTTGTACATGCCAAGGTTTTCACCATTTTGGCCCCTAGTATCAAGCTCAGCTTGTTGCCCTCCTAAAGCTTGCAATTTCACCTCCCTGCACTTCTTTAGCTATGCCCCTGGTGCCAGCCACCCCAATGGGGCTGCTTGGATCTGCACCTGCTGTTTAGCAAGCGTCCAAGCATGTTGTGGTGGCGTGAATTGGGACCACGTGGCCCAGGGACAGGGATTTGGATGTGGCCTAACAGCTGCATCCAAACTCCACCCCCCTCCCTGGGCCACCTCACCTGCTGGAACGCCCTTCCCTTTGCCCCATTCCACCCTCCCTGTTTTCTTCAAACCAGAGCCCTGAAAACAGATCCCCAATTTGTTGCAGTACTTCCAGGCCACCCAGAAAGTTGAACCTTGGCACAAGTGTAGTCCAAGTCCCGATTTCTAGAAACATTTGGGAGGAAGACATATTTCAACATTATGCCTAGAAATGAAGGACATGAACTGTACTCACAAACGGTTATTGTATTTCTGGGCCACCCAGATGGAATTCGACGCAGTACACAGCTCATTGATGATCTAAAGATTTGAATTGCCAAAGCTGGGCATTTTTGCACCGAATAGTCAAAATGTGGGGCATGGAAGCTGACCAGTAAAGCAATTTTTGGGCACAGTTCTACGAACACCTATTCAGAAGTAAGTCCCATTGCGTTGAATATGGCTTACAGAATGTGTGCTTCGGATTACAGTCGTACAGCCCAGTCCTATGCTGCTCGCCCTCCCCACGGCCACTGCTGTATCCTGTGAGGCGGGGGCGGGGTTCTTTGGGGAGAACTAGAGCAATAGGGTCTGAGAATCTCAGACCCTATTGCTCTAGTGGTGCAGATTTGAGTAGCCCGTGTAGGGCTTTCGGGTGCTGGAGGAGGATAGGATTTGGCAGCAGCCTCTGCTGCTGTCTCTGCCCCCTCCCAGGCCTGAAATGCCCTCCCTCTTCCCCTGCCCAGTTTCATCCCCCCTCTGCCTTCCCCCACTCAGGAATGCCTCCCTGCCTCCTAGCGCAGCCAAGCGCAGCTCCCCTTGGGTCTTCCTGCTTGCGTGGAGACCCAGCACCAGCCGGCGCTGATCACCCTGCCAACACCTGGCCACCATAATGCGCCACTGTACAGCATATTTGTAAACACCGTTGCCAGGGCAGGAAGCAAGAGAGCGGTGCTGCCTGGCATTTGGACCATGCCCTTAGTGTTCCAGCACACAGCAAACACAGCTGTCTGTAGGGCTCAATGGGAAAGGGGTTTTAAGACTTAGATTTGGGGAAGGGGGAACTTCCATAATGCGGACGTGTGTCCGCGTTACGTGTGCGGACATCCAACAAGATTATGGCAGAACCTTACAAAAAGTATTGTAATGGCCAGGTTTCAAGCAATTATACCTATTAAAACCTTTTAGGCTCTACAATAACCTTCAAGGTTCAATGCACTGCTTTGTAAATATTTGACTTTTTATAGTAGCAAATTGAGAGCTAGCTGTTCCAGCATTTATTTTTTCATTACAAGGTACCTATGAAAAGGTTGTCTGGTGTGTGTGTGTGTGTGTGTGTGTGTGTGTGTGTGTGTGTGTGTGTG